>JASKMD010000012.1:9578336-9607037 GCA_030144725.1 Haematococcus lacustris
CGGGGCGGGGCGGGGCGGGGCGGGGCGGGGCGGGGCGGGGCGGGGCGGGGCGGGGCGGGGCGGGGCGGGGCGGGGCGGGGCGGGGCGGGGCGGGGCGGGGCGGGGCGGGGCGGGGCGGGGCGGGGCGGGGCGGGGCGGGGCGGGGCGGGGCGGGGCGGGGCGGGGCGGGGCGGGGCGGGGCGGGGCGGGGCGGGGCGGGGCGGGGCGGGGCGGGGCGGGGCGGGGCGGGGCGGGGCGGGGCGGGGCGGGGCGGGGCGGGGCGGGGCGGGGCGGGGCGGGGCGGGGCGGGGCGGGGCGGGGCGGGGCGGGGCGGGGCGGGGCGGGGCGGGGCGGGGCGGGGCGGGGCGGGGCGGGGCGGGGCGGGGCGGGGCGGGGCGGGGCGGGGCGGGGCGGGGCGGGGCGGGGCGGGGCGGGGCGGGGCGGGGCGGGGCGGGGCGGGGCGGGGCGGGGCGGGGCGGGGCGGGGCGGGGCGGGGCGGGGCGGGGCGGGGCGGGGCGGGGCGGGGCGGGGCGGGGCGGGGCGGGGCGGGGCGGGGCGGGGCGGGGCGGGGCGGGGCGGGGCGGGGCGGGGCGGGGCGGGGCGGGGCGGGGCGGGGCGGGGCGGGGCGGGGCGGGGCGGGGCGGGGCGGGGCGGGGCGGGGCGGGGCGGGGCGGGGCGGGGCGGGGCGGGGCGGGGCGGGGCGGGGCGGGGCGGGGCGGGGCGGGGCGGGGCGGGGCGGGGCGGGGCGGGGCGGGGCGGGGCGGGGCGGGGCGGGGCGGGGCGGGGCGGGGCGGGGCGGGGCGGGGCGGGGCGGGGCGGGGCGGGGCGGGGCGGGGCGGGGCGGGGCGGGGCGGGGCGGGGCGGGGCGGGGCGGGGCGGGGCGGGGCGGGGCGGGGCGGGGCGGGGCGGGGCGGGGCGGGGCGGGGCGGGGCGGGGCGGGGCGGGGCGGGGCGGGGCGGGGCGGGGCGGGGCGGGGCGGGGCGGGGCGGGGCGGGGCGGGGCGGGGCGGGGCGGGGCGGGGCGGGGCGGGGCGGGGCGGGGCGGGGCGGGGCGGGGCGGGGCGGGGCGGGGCGGGGCGGGGCGGGGCGGGGCGGGGCGGGGCGGGGCGGGGCGGGGCGGGGCGGGGCGGGGCGGGGCGGGGCGGGGCGGGGCGGGGCGGGGCGGGGCGGGGCGGGGCGGGGCGGGGCGGGGCGGGGCGGGGCGGGGCGGGGCGGGGCGGGGCGGGGCGGGGCGGGGCGGGGCGGGGCGGGGCGGGGCGGGGCGGGGCGGGGCGGGGCGGGGCGGGGCGGGGCGGGGCGGGGCGGGGCGGGGCGGGGCGGGGCGGGGCGGGGCGGGGCGGGGCGGGGCGGGGCGGGGCGGGGCGGGGCGGGGCGGGCGGGGCGGGGCGGGGCGGGGCGGGGCGGGGCGGGGCGGGGCGGGGCGGGGCGGGGCGGGGCGGGGCGGGGCGGGGCGGGGCGGGGCGGGGCGGGGCGGGGCGGGGCGGGGCGGGGCGGGGCGGGGCGGGGCGGGGCGGGGCGGGGCGGGGCGGGGCGGGGCGGGGCGGGGCGGGGCGGGGCGGGGCGGGGCGGGGCGGGGCGGGGCGGGGCGGGGCGGGGCGGGGCGGGGCGGGGCGGGGCGGGGCGGGGCGGGGCGGGGCGGGGCGGGGCGGGGCGGGGCGGGGCGGGGACAACGACCTTGGTCTTTATTAGTTGGAGATGCGCCTCATTGAAGGGGGCATCAGAATATGTATGTAAGGCAGTCCCCACCACTACTTGTGCTTCTTCTGCTTCTTCCTAGGACAAAATGAGTGGGCAGCTCAGTGCTGAGCATACGGGTTTGGCTGGCCTAGCCACATCAGACTGTCACTGTCACCGGCATAGCCGACCAGGAGACATTCAGTGGACATGGCTGAGGCTCCATGCTCTCCATACTCACTTGATGTCTCCACCGGTGCCATTGGCATTGAATGGTGCATAGTTAAAGGTTTGGTAGCCCATGATGCAATCCTCATGCTCCACACGCACCCGTCACCATAGTCAGCCACCTGCAAGTGGAGAAAGCAGCAGCAGCAGCAGCAGCAGCAGGCTGGTTACGATGCAATCGATGCCAAGCCACTGCTCCACTTCAACATCCTGGCTGCTGCAGCAGCAGCCTTGCTGGGGGTTGACACCCTGCTGCTGCTGCCCTGCTGCTGCTGCTGCTGCTGCTGCTGCTGCTGCCCTGCTGCTGCCCTGCTGCTGCTGCTGCTGCCCTGCTGCTGCCCTACTGCTGCTGCTGCTGCTGCCCTGCTGCTGCTGCTGCTGCTGCTGCCCTGCTGCTGCTGCTGCTGCTGCTGCTGCTGCCCTGCTGCTGCTGCTGCTGCCCTACTGCTGCTGCTGCTGCTGCCCTGCTGCTGCTGCTGCTGCTGCTGCTGCCCTGCTGCTGCTGCTGCTGCTGCTGCCCTGCTGCTGCCCTGCTGCTGCTGCTGCTGCTGCTGCCCTGCTGCTGCTGCTGCTGCTGCTGCTGCTGCCCTGCTGCTGCCCTGCTGCTGCCCTGCTGCTGCTGCTGCTGCTGCTGCCCTGCTGCTGCCCTGCTGTTGCTGCTGCTGCTGCTGCTGCTGTTGCTACTGCTGCTGCTATTGCTGCTGCTGCTGCTGCTGCTGCTGCTGCTGCTGCTGCTGCTGCTGCTGCTGCTGCTGCTGCTCTGCTGCTGCCCTGCTGCTGCTGCTGCTGCCCTGCTGCTGCTGCCCTGCCGCTCAGCTCAGCGCTTAGCATACGGGTTTGCTGGCCTAGTCATGGTTTATGCCCATCTGGCTTTTGGCACGCGCTTACCGAACGATTTCTCTTGGTTGCCCTTTTCAACAAGCGCACCACTCGCATGCGGACAAGATAAAGCAGGGTCCGTCCGACCGTAGGAGTCACTCAACGGCAACTTCCATACAACTTCAGGCTAACCCAAGCTTTCAATGGTATCTCTTCCATCGCTGTCATCCTGTCTAGCCAGCCTGAAAAGGAGCTGCAATGCCCCGTACGATGCACTTGCTTCGCGCCATCGCACTGCTATTGGCGATGGCCTTCGCTGTGTCTGGTGGGTGCATCGTGCGGCAGCACGCGAGACCAAACGCGCGATTGACAACCTCGCCTACTACTGTCCCCACAATATGCAGCCGAAGAAGTAGAGTGTTTGGCGGGCCAGCGTCGGTCCCCCTGTGTCGTGGCCCCGTGCCGTTCCGTCAATTTGCCTAGCGCGAGCAACTACAACCCGCACATGTTGTGCAAGGACAATTACTGCATGTCAGCATGCAGATGCGACTGCTGCATCAAGCCTGATGTGAGTCCGTGGCACAACTAGTATTGAAGGAGGTTTCTCAGGACCAACAATCCTTACCACGCAAGACATCTCCTGCCAGGGTGTTGGCCTGTGGGTAATCTCCCTTCACTACTACCTCATCAGGGCACCCTTGACAGACATGAAACCCATCGCAGTGGCAGCTTCCGTCCTCGATCTCTCCCCTAACAGCTTTGCACTGGGAAGGCTTGACCGGGACAACCTGCACCTGGCTAACTACCAGTACTGTAGTCTTCCCTGGCTCTGCTCCTCTGGTTGGTGTGTTGGCCCCATGCACCACGTGGCAATGGCAGCGCTTCACTGACAGCCCCTCGCGAGAGAGCGGGGTCAGCAGAGTGTAGGGCTCCACAGTGTATCCCAACACTTCTCCCACCCACGGATCAGATGTGATAGACTGTGGAACCCTTGTCAATGCTGGTTTCGTTGTTACTAACCACCACCCGCCAGTGGCCTCCCTTGTATGCCTTTCTGGCTGTGAGCCCCAGCTTTGCCCCTCCCCCTCACACATCCCCCTTTCCCCTCCCATCTCCCATCTCCCACATGTTCTCTGCCCTCCCGGTTCCACACCACATTGCCCCTCTGCTCCTTCCTGCAGGGTCCCTGCGGTGATGCTACCCCATGCTGTGGAAACAGAGTGTGTGCAAAGAGCTTGTTGTGCCGTACAAGCCCCGCAGGCCGATGCAGCACTGCCACATGCATCCCTCCCACAGTGAGTGGCAAGGGCTAACGCAGGTGGAACTACAATGCAAGAAGCCACTGATCGGCACATGATTGGGACGATGTTGGTTGATGTGCGAGGGCTGTGCCAGACCTTACTACCTTTGTGGTAGCAACAATCTACTGCACCACCTCTTTCACGTTGACTATCTTCACTGCAAGGCTGCCCCCAGCCACTGCCACTGCCAACAGTGTTGCATTGCATGTCTGCTACAAGTGTTGCAACTGCTACTGGCTATAACCAAGACCCCCACACCCCTGCTGCCCCGCTTCCTCAGGACGCCATTCAGCAGTGCAGGCGGGGCAACAACACGTGTAGCTACGGACCAGCAGACAGGTGCTGCCCAGGCTTGAAGTGCATGCCGGGCCCAGGCGTCAACGGTACCTGTGACACTTGCCTCACACGAGGGGTGGGTGCCTGGATGGTGATGCATGCTTCTATGTAGTGGTGGGACAGGTCACACTGTCATGCGCATCACCATCACCGACACCACCATCACCATCACCACCATGTGGTGGCTGGTGCAGTGCAGACAAGGCATGATACGAGAACTGAGGGGATTGCAGCTAGCTGGTTCCGGATCTCGGGCATATGCTTGTTGGCATTGCTAGCAGCTGCAACATGCACATGGCTGCACATTCCCCGTCCGTATGCTGCGTTGTAGGCGGAGTGCAACACTGACGTGGACAGGTGTTGCCGCTACCATTCATGCGACGCGACAAGTCTGAGGTGCAAATATGACGCTTGATGGCCTAAGCCGCTTGGGCAGCCTAGGCTTTGAGCTGTTCACACCGCATCTTGTATTGAACAGCGTGGCCTCTAAGATCAAGTTCAACCCCTCGGGGCAGGGTTGAGGTTGCGCTGAGGCAGTCATGTAAAATTGATGCTGTGATGAGATGTCAGTACCGCCCTTTCATTTTACTGTAGCAAGCATGCGACCCATGAAATGGAGGATGCATGGTGAGATCATGGAGCGCGCTAGAAGATAGCGCGCTAGAAGGAAGACAATGTCCGACTTCACGTTTCCTTTACTCGCGGAGTCTGCGAAGAGGAGCTCGGAAAGTGTCACCATGAAGGTGCAGCGCTGGCAGCAATACCGAATCCCGCCCTCAAGGAATACAAGAGATACGGTACGGCGAGCGTGCAGGCGCCCCTCACAGCGAAGTCGACCGTCACCAGCGCATGCAACACAGGGCGCAACGAAGTTAAGCCGATCCAGGTGGGCACCAGGACCACCAGACCCATGCTGCTATGCAAACCACAGCTTTGGAGCCACAGCCGGAGCTGTGCACATCGCCACTTGCAGGCTGTAGGTCCGCACCAGCAAGGCAGCACGCTTGAGCGTCGAAACAAGGTGCTCAAGATGTGGTTGCAAGCGCTTGTCACTGCATGGCTAGTACAAGGAAAGGCACACAGCAGCGGTGTGCTGCCCAGGTGCCGCTTGAGAAAGGCTACAGCCAGGTAGACTGGATGCGGTTGGCAAAGGCCACACCTGCTCCCATTTTGCGCAAAGACATCACAGTTGCAGAAGTGCGACAACACAAGACAGCTGACGATGCTTGGATGATATTTAGGAATAAGGTAAGAGTGTGAGCAGCAATTGAAGTTGGGCAGCATGGCAGCCACGCCTCCACCAATTGCCTTAGAGCTCAACTCGCTCCACGCCTCCTGCGTGAAGACTTGGCAGGGGGAAAGTTAGCCTGGTAGGGGGCCAAGCTCCCATTTCCTGCTCCTTGCTCCACCATCAGCAAGCTAACAAGTTGTAACGCTATGTGTATGAGCAAGATGCACTCCTAGATGCAGAGCTAGGTACACTCCGCAACAGCTGCAGCAGCCGGCCACCAACCCTCCCATGTGCAGGTCTGCTGATGGGTGGCCACTGCGCAGGTGTACAACATTGGGCCATACCTGCGCTTCCATCCAGGTGGTTCTGACATCCTGCTCAAGGTGGCTGGGCGCGATGGCACGTCGCTGTTTATGAAGTACCACCCCTGGGTGGCTATCTCCTCCCTTATGGAGCGCCACCTGGTTGGTCTGCTTGCACAAGACCCCACACCTCCGCCTGCCAAGCCTGCACATGCAGCAGCAGCAGCAGGAGCTGACAGCATCCACATCTGCCCCACAGCAACTTTCCGAGCAGTTGACAGCAGAGCAAGAGGTTTCAGCTGGAGAGGCCCCAGATCCTGCACCACATGATGCCCCTAGCCAGGTTACAGTGACACGTCAGCTTGCACCGCCTTCACAGCTGCAGCATCAGAGGCTGACGCTGCTACCAGGGGTGGGAGCGCTGCCTTCAGCAGCAGCAGCGGCTGATGGTGCTGGCCTTCAGTCTGCGCTGGTCACATCTTGGGCTGCAGCAGGCGATAGAGAAAGAGAAGTGGGTAGCTGATGCTTGGCAGGGGAGCCTTGAGAGTTGTCACACGTCGACCTGGGTGGTTGCGTTTCTCATCCCAGCATGCACGCCACGCATGCTGCACAAACGCGCACACGGTTGTTACAAGCTCACAGTCTTGAGCCAGGTGCCTAGGCCTTCTAATCTATGCTACTGCTGTTCCTCAGTGTGATATTCAGCCAAGAGCTGTCCCTGTGGCCCAGTGACCAGCTTGGTCATGCCGGCAGCACTGACAGTGACTGTAGCATGCCATGCACCAGCTCACAGGAATGCTACTGGGATGTGCCGTGTGCTAGTGCCATCACTTGCTGCAGGCGCTCCTAAGCAAGGCTCAAATGCTTCCTACCCTAGCCCCATGTAATGGTTCAGCTCAGTGGCGTGTTTGCCAGCTTCTGCTGCTGGTGCTGCCGGACAAGCTTGATACTCTCTACCCAGCTTCTTGTGTCGTGCCATGCATTGCACTTACGCCCTTGCATTTAGGCAGAACTTTCTGATGTCACTTAGTATTGGGTTATGCTGTAGACTGGCGTACACTGAAGTGCGCTGAAGATGGGCCGAGGTGTACAGTAAAACTTGTGTACAGTTTGTACTTGCAAAAACATTGTGTGATCATGTGCTTGTCCTTACATGCTGTGACATGCTCCGCATATGATGTTTGGGTGCATTCTGCTCGTCGTTGAATGTTGTAAGCGCCTGTTTGTCACGTACATGGGAAATTCTCCACCACAGCCACCTCCGCCACACACACCACAAACCAGTGCCCTGTCCTGTCCTCCCAAACATGGCATACGCAGGCCGCTACAGATTACAGCTGGTGGCAATCAGGAACGTTGTGATTAGCCAGAGCTGCTGCTTGGTGACAGAGAACCCTACGAGGTGGTGTTCAAGTACACAGCTAAGCAGCCATACCAGGCTGACGGGTATGATACTCCTGCCTGGCATTGTGTCCGGGCTGGCTGTCTGTGCATGGGGAGTACCCTGCCCTGGGCTACAGGTGGCTGCAAGCACAGGAGCAGCAGCCTATTTATAAGAGTACGGCGAGCATGCAGGTGCCCCTCACAGCGAAGTCGACCGTCACCAGTCGACCATCATCAACAGCAGCTCACAGTGGCTTACAAAAGTGTGGGGACCGTAGCATCAACAGGAGCTCACAGGAGCTCACAGAGGAGTAGGGGGCAGACACTATTGTGAAATCGCTGCAGGTGCCAACACGTCTTCGCTTTGCACCTCAGCCACCTCTGCAGCTGGGCTGGCTACTGGTGCTGAGCTCTCCTCCACCAGCAGCGGGGGGGCCACCACCAGGGTGGGCTGGACTGCGGCAGAGGACAACCCCAGCTCAGAGCTGAAGGCAGCTTTGTAGGCAGACAGCGACTTCAGAGAGGCGTCCACCACGACAGGTGGCCCTGCCAGGCACATCACACAGGCTTACTTGTAGCAGCACACCATTACAGCATCAGACACTGGCAGCCTCATCAATGCTGGACAGTGAGCAATGCCGCAGTGGCATGCCCATTGTCTTCCCCTTACCTGGGTTCCCAATAGTCGAGATCCCTACCCAGACCAACACCACAGCCAGACTTGCTGCAATGCCCGCGATGCGCACAGTTCCGGCGGCACTGTCTGAAGTAGTGTCCCTCTCCCCACCAGCCTCATATGGACGCATCTGGGGCAACAACAGCAGCAGTGCTTACCAGCATCACAGGGCAAGTGCAGCAGGCAAAGGCGGTGCTCCCTTACCACAGTAGGGTACATGTTGGCTTGTCCTGCCGTGTCCTTCTCAACATATCCCTCAGCCTGTGCAAAAGCACTTGCTGCTATCGTAGGAGCCACTTGATTTAAAGCGAATGAGCGTCAGCTCAGGCACCCACCCCAGCTCTAGAGGAGCTAAAGTCGAGGTTACGGTCCTCGACCGCTCGCACCACCATCGGGCGTGACCGCGATTTACTTGATGCTGGTTGGCGCCCGCTCTGCGGGGAACAGGGATAGCCTACATTTGCTGCGACGGCACGCACCCATAAATCTTATCGCAAGGCCAGTAATCACCACAAGCGTCTGCGTCTTAAAAAGTGCGGATGCCATAGCAAGCTCTGCTTGTTCGGAGTAGAAACGAGCAAAGATTAAGTGAAAATGAGCTTTACAGAAAGGCGCAAGTGCGTGGCGTTGCAGTCCGTGGAATGATGTTTACAGCAACGGAGTTGCACTTGAACTGCGCAGCAACGGAGTTGCACTTGAACAGCAGTGTAACATGTAACATGGTTACATGCTTAAAACTGTTGTAAGCACTGGGTTAGATACGTCGCTGACAGCATTGATTTGTCGCTGTAGAGCTTGGTAGAGGATGCAGCGAAACAGGCAGCGTAAACGTAATCGTAATGCCTCGGACATTGAAGTTGACCGCGAGCTCGAGGCTCAGCCAGAGCAAAGCCAGGCGCAGAAGAACAAGAAGGCCAGCGGTGAAGTGCGCATAGGGTAGGGCTCTAGCGAATAGGATAGGGACACAGTCCCGACTCCTAGGTTTGGGACACACACCGGTCTCTCACTGCTGTGGAGAAGTGTAGGGGCTCCACAGGAGGATAGGGATACAGGGAGGCGGGTACATCCATTCAGATATATCTTCTGTCATACAGGTAGTTGTATGGCAGGCCTGACAACTTGCTTGGGCCACTGATTGTAAGTGCATGGCTGCTGTAACATGAGTAGTTGCCGTGTGTTTGATTGCTAGCAGCTCACGTGTGTGACACTGTTGAACGGCAGGATACAATGGTATACACTTCGTGCATTTGACCCTTGGCTGGGAGGCTATCTCCCGCCGGCTATGCCTATGGTAGCTGTGGTATAATGTGGGCTGGCCGTGCATATACGTGACCGGCCTAGGCCCGCAGATTGGGTACCCCCAGCAGGCCAGGTCAACCAGCGGCTGGTGCACCCAGCCAAGAGCCAGCGGCATGGTAAGTATGTGCGGGACCTGCTGTGGTGCCATGAGGTGCCGCCCACCCACCCACCCCCTTCCCCAGGACCCACCTTCCCAGCCCAGGACCCCCTTGCCCAGGACCCCCTGCCCCTGCCCAGGACCCGCCTCCCCTCTCCCACCTGCCCAGGCTCCCCCTCCCCCAGCCCAGGCCCAGCCCCCCCCCCTGCTGCACCTGGCCCAGTGCCACGACCCCAGGCCCATGCCATGCCATGAGGTGCCGCCCCCCCTGCTGTGGTGCCATGAGGTGCCGCCCCCCCCCCCCCCCCCTTCCTGTTACAGTTGTAGGGCGCATGCAAGTGTGACGTTGGCCAAGAGATACCTGGACCCTGTAATGGGAACAGTGGGCTCAGAACTCAGGTTCAGCTTTGAGATCAAAGAAGAGCCTGGTGTTGGCAACCCGGCAGACCCACTCAGCCGGTATCCTGTCCTCGCAATGACGGTGTGGCTCCTGGCCATCACACGCGCTCAGGCTCGCTGTGTGACACCAAAGCACACTGCCAAGCCACCCACCCAGCCTGATGCTGATCCTGTGACAGCGATGCATGCGCCTCCCATGCCACCTTATGCTGATCATGTGATGACAGTGCCTGTAGCACACGTGCCTCCTCCTTATGATGAGGCTGTTGATTTGCTGCCACATGGTGATGCTAGCACCAGCTCCGGCTCTGACTCTGACGCGGATGTCAAGATGACTTGCAATACTGAGCCGCCACTCTTTCATCACACCTCTGTGGCAGACCAAATGCGGGCTGGGTATGAAGATGATCCCATGTTTAGAGATCCTGCACAAACTGCTGTTATGAAGCACACAGATGAGGGTTTGTGGAAGATGGCTGACACTGATGTCTATGTGGTGCCCAACGTGATGACTCCGCGTGAGCACATCTTGCATGAAGTGCACGATGCCGCTTATAGCGGTCATTCAGGTATCACAAAGACTGTGCAATGGCTGCGGGCTGTGTTTTGGTGGAGCACCATGAGAGAGGATGTGCGTCACTACGTGGCAAACTGCGATGCCTGTCAGCACAACAAAGCTGCCACCCAGAAGCCAGGTGGGCTGCTACAACCCCTGTCCGTGCCTGGTTGGAGGTGGGAGAGCATAAGCATGGATTTGATTGTCGGACTGCCCAAGAGCCATGAGGGCTATGATAGCATCTGCGTCTTTGTTGACCGGCTCTCAAAGATGGTGCACTTTGCTCCTTGCAATGAGTCAATGGATGCCATGGGGTTTGCCAAACTGTTCATCAAGCACATCTTCCGGCTGCATGGCCTGCCACGTGAAGTGATCACTGGCCGTGGTGCCCACTTCCACAACCTTTTCTCGGAGGGTGTGTGTGAGCAGCTCCACATCAAGCGGTGCTTATCAACTGCTTACCACCCACAATTAGATGGGCAGACTGAGCGCTACAACGGGGTGCTTTAGGAGATGTTGCGTCACTATGTGGGGCCTACACAGAATGACTGGCCTTACCACCTGCCTTGTGCTGAGTTTGCCATGAACAACAGCTGGCAGGAGTCAATTCAGAACACTCCTTTCCTTGTCAACTTTGGGCAGTCACCGGTGACGCCTGTGTTGCTGGACCTGCCAGCTGGGCGGGTACCTTCTGCCCAAGCTTTTACCAAAGTATGGCAAGTGAGTGTGGCAAATGCACGCACAAGCATGGCACGTGCACAAGAACGCATGGCCAGATATGCCAATGCACGCCGACGTCCAGTACGGTATGTGGTAGGGCAGCAAGTCTTGCTATCCACACGCAACCTAGCATTGAAGGCTGGTGCGGCGCGTGAATTGTTGCCTAGGTACATTGGCCCGTTGTTGGTCTTAGCCTTGGTGGGGCCTGTGGCTGTGAAGCTGGTGTTGCCCGCATGCATGAGCCGGGTGCACCCGGTGTTTCACGTGTCCTTGCTGAAGCCGTACAAAGGCGATGTTCCACACCTGCCCTTGAGTGGTTGGATGACAGGCCGGTGTGTGAAGTGGAGCAGGTGTTGCCGCACAGACGAGTGCGAAACGGAAAGGCTTGGGCCTACCTACTCAAGTGGAAGGGCTACGGCGTGGAGCACAACACATGGGAGCCACGCAAGAACCTGACTGGGTGTGCAGAGCTATTACAGGTGTACAATGTCGCTCACAACCTTAAGTAAGTGCATGGGTGTGCGGGTGCCTAGGAATGTGAATGCAAGGCCGCGGTGTATTCCGTTGGCTGTGTCTAGCGGCTGGCATGATGTCAGACCGCGAGTCGCCGGCCGGTGGCGGAGAGGGGAAGCTGCTTTGTAGGAAGGGCTGGTTACAGTTGTAGGGCGGGTGTTACAGCTGTAGGGCGCATGCAAGTGTGACGTTGGCCAAGAGATACCTGGACCCTGTAATGGGAACAGTGGGCTCAGAACCCAACGAGCTACCCCGCTCTAAGCTCGTGTTTTTGGCATTTAGGCTAGGTCATCCTGTGGGGTGCGTGGCTGACAACTCCCGCACGCTACACTTCCCCAGGACCCACCTTCCCAGCCCAGGACCCCCTTGCCCAGGACCCCCTGCCGCTGCTCAGGACCCGCCTCCCCTCTCCCACCTGCCCAGGCTCCCCCTCCTCCAGCCCAGGCCCAGCCCCCCCCCTACCAGGGTTCGACAGTTGGTGATATCTGGTCTAAGGGCGCCCTTAACTGATGTCAGGGTAACGGGGACCCTATACACTGTTCATACCCCAAAAACAATTGCCGGCCTGCGGCCGGCTTGGAAGAGGCATGTTAGCTTACAGCAGCGCTTTAAAGGTGTCCTCTGGGACACCACCTGCCTCCGTGCCAAACAAGGCCTCATCCACTTCATCACTCGACTCATGCTCTCACTCATGCTCTTCTTGCGCGCGCTCTTCCCCCCATTGTGAGCCCCCATGACCCCATTGTGAGCCCCCATGAAGGTGCTGGCACCAACAGAGCAGAAAGCCACAAGCTTGCCAACATCTAGGCTGAGGGTGTCAATCACACGCAGTATGACAGCTGTGATGTACTTTGACAGCGCATAAGAAAGAGGTGTGACGATGGCTCCAGATAGCGCACGTAGAGGAGCAAATGGTCCTCAGTTCCCACGTCCGTGCTGCTGTCGGCTAACAAGCTGAATAGGGGCTGGCTCGTACAGCTGCTAGCTGTTGAGTGAGGAGGGTTTGGCTAATAGAGTAAAGGGCGGCATTGAAGTAACGGGTGGCACTGAAGTCATGCGGCATAGCTGGTGCCCCACTGTGAGTGGCAAACTGGAGGTGGGCTGCAAAGGACATGGCTGAGTGGCCCCACAACACCATGAAGAGGGCTGCCAACACCATGCGGCGGTAGGTGCCTTGGACCATTGTTGTTGTTGCAGCCTTCACAGCTGCTTTGATGGAGCTGGCCCCCCCCCCAGCACGCTGTGCCATGCCGATGGCTTCTGAAAGGGCCTTGCTCTTGGCGTGTTGGGCCAGCTCCGCCTCACACGTCACAGCCCCACCACCACCACTCGCCTCTGCGAATAAAGATGAGTTGGGCATGTGCTCCGAGCAAGTGGAGCAGTGGGCTTGGGGGGTGCCTCTCTCGTTGCATCCGCCACTGAACCTGCACCATGGGTACTTTGCTTGCAACTCCTTCTGCTTAGCCTAAGTAATTGCAGTCTTGTGGCCTCTGCGGATGCTGGAAGGTGCTGGCTCTTGGTCAATGAGAATAGGATCGTCTGGGCTAAGGCTGGCCACTGGCTGCGGGGTGGACGGAGCCGAAGAGGTTGGGCTGGAAGGGGAGGGGGCTGGGCTCCTGCCCTGCTGCTGCTACCGTGATGCTGCCCTGATGCTGATGACGTTGCTGCCCTGCAGTAGCTGCCCTGCTGCTGCTGCTGCTACCGCTGCTGCCCTGCTGTAGCTTCACTGCCGCTGCTGCTGCCGATGATGCAGCACTTTAGCAGCAGCATGGCAGCATTTTAGCCCTGCTGCTGCCCTGCTGCTGCTCTGCTGCTCCTACTGCTGCTGCCCTGTTGCTGTTGCCCTGCTGATGCAGCTGCTGCCCTGCTGCTGCTACCCTCCTGCTGCTGCAGCCATGCTGCTGCAGCTGCTGCCCTGCTGCTGCTCCACTGCCATTATGCTGCTGCCCTGTTGCTGCTACCGTGATGCTGCCCTGCTGCTGCTGACGTGCAGGACCTGCTGCAGCACTTATTAAGAATGCTAAAATGATAATTACCGTACTCTCCCTTTTGATTCGCGAGGCCTCGAAAACTATAGTTAAATACTCTTTCCCGATCCCAAAAAAACATTGTTTACTTTTTCCCGATGCAAAAGTTGCAGCAAAACACAACTTTGACAACGTGGGTATGGTTATAAATAATCAAGACAGCCATTCCTTGCATGACATGGCAATCCTCCGTGGACACTTTCTGCACAGGTCACCAAGTCAAACCACCCGATCACCAAGTCACAGCCACTGTGCAAGGGCCATCTTAGTGTTGGTCAACCTGGCGTAGCATAATTTCGGCTGCGTCGTCGGCACTGTGCCACGGACCACAAAGCGGTCCATCGCAACACCATTCACGCAGGTCAAATTAATTGTTTGACCACTTCGCGATTCAGCTAAAAATCACATTGTTTACTCGTTCGCGATTTCGCGAGGCCAAAAAAACGATTCGCGGACGCGAATCAAAAGGGAGAGTACGGTATCAGACATATTATACCCCAATATATTATTGGGCGCATTGGGCTGACAAGGCCAGTTTCATCGGGAAAGGCGGGATTGCGGGCTGCGTAGTCTGCGCGGTTCAAGAAGTTAACATGAGTTAACATGTGAACGCGGAGATGTCAACGTCGAAGATGTCAACGATGCGATGGTACCCACCAAGCGCCATCTGAATTGTCATCTGTCGCTGGTCCGACGGAGTCTGCCTTACTTTCTTGCCTGGCTTTCCCATATCTGATAACGCAGCCGTGAGTTAGGTTTGAGATATGTACGGGCGCAACTAAGAATAACAGGCGCCCGTAGATCCCGTGAGCCCGTGAGCTCCCCCCGTGACCCAAATTTTGAAAACCACGGGCCCCCGTACTACGTTACGGGGGCCCTCGCCAAAATGGGTCAAGAGTACGGGCCCCGTACGGGGGTTCGAACCCTGCCCCCTACTGCACCTGGCCCAGTGCCACGACCCCAGGCTCCTCCCTGGGGTAGGTGGCTGTACCGGGACACTAACGGATGCGTGACATTCCAGCGCATTGGGTAGAGCATGCAGCGCCCTCTGGAGCTGTGCAGCTGGATGGACCGGGAGTCTCTGCCTGTCATTGGCGAGGAGTACCAGCAGGGCTACAAGCTGATCAAAGACTGGCTGCCCAAGGGCAGGCAGAGGTTGCACCGGGCGGCAGAGTATCGGCGAGACATTCATGGTTCAGCCCACAACAACCCATAGGGCCTAGTAATTTAAACATGCTATCGGCCTTTCCTCTTAGTTTTGATGAGGTGCCCAGTAGTCAGGCTAGACAAGCAAGGTAAAAAAACGCGGGGTTAGGTAAGATTGGCACGCCTTGACGCGGCGCCGCGCACGTTAGCATCGGCTCAGAGGAACAAGCCTATGTTGATAGGCTGGTCCGCAACCCCGTCCAATGTTCGGGGGTCCCGACCAGCACACAACGCTAGGAGCGCTCTATCGCTCTTGTTTGCGCCCTTAAGTATGCGTGCTGTTGCGGCGATGTCCTCGGCGATGTCCAGGTGCCTACTGGGTGTCTACAAGTGTGTGCTATATGCTGCTTGCTAGGGGCTTGTCTCATGGCCGGGTTGAGGGAGTACGCCGTGAGGCTTTGGGCCTGAAACTTCTTCAGCAGCTAGCTGTACCACACACTCACCCCCTGGCGCTGACTTGACCTCATCGTGCATCAGCTCGGTCAATGGCGAGTGGTGGTGAGGGACGCACTGCCAAAAGCTTCAACTGTATGCCAAACGTGCCAAATGCCTTGCAATGATCACCAGAGAAACCGGCTTGGGTACGTCCATAGACGTATCTCTGTTTCAAAGCGGAACGACATGTCTGCTGGTGGTCAGGCGCCCCCAACATGGGGTTGGTAATATGCATGCGATTACCCCCTCTATACTGCACCGTTTTTGATAGCGATAGTAACATTGGCATCGGCGTTTTAGTCCGCGTTATCTGACCATCAGCGCTAGCCATTGGAGTCTTTGCTCGCGTACTGCCACATGTGCCCGCGAACAAACCACATCGGCGAGACGGGTCTCCTTGGCACCGTGAGCCATATCGCTGTGGACCCATCTACCTAGCGTAGTGAGCTGGTTGTGCACAAATGGAATGTCCGGCTGACACCCAACGCGATGCCTGCCGGGCGTGCAGGGCACCTAGACGGGGCGATTGAAACATATATTCGTGTTCGCTTCTCGCCGAAGACATCACTTGGGTCGGCGCATACTAAGGTATCACTGGGTTACACCCCCCCTCCTCCACTGTGTCCTCCACTGTGTTGCACCGGCTGCACCTAGAGAAAAAGCGACACGAAATGTTTGTTCATGACCCATTGACGCAGCTCTTGAACCAACCCGCACGTGAAACAGCCCAGGCCTCTATCAGCTTGACATCTTCAAAGTGGCATCATGTTCTCCAAGCAGAATCAGGGCTACGGGGCTGTGGAGTGGCAGTTGAGCTATGAAACTTTGCACGCAGGTGGATGGCATGTAGGGGAGTGTAACTCTCAGAGGAGCCCAGTCCTGATTCGGTTATGGTGTGGAGTTGTGTGTCTGACTGCATGGCCCAGGTCCTGAGATCGGCTAAGGGAGTTGGGGGTCACCAACCAAAGTGAGCTCTTGGCTTAGCTGAGTATGAGCGTTTGTAACACTGTCTTACAGGAGCTTAACCTAGTAAGTAGCATGTTGTAAGTCCGAATGGTCGAGTTGTGGCATTGCCCTCTAGGTATGGGGGGGAGGTGGGCTCAGTGCCACATTGCCGCAACCGCTTTCCGATCCGACTGCTGCTGCTGATGCGCGTGCTCGTGTAGAGCAGCCTAAGCGACGCGGGCGGTCGCAGCGATGACTGCATGCTCCGCAACGGCTCAAATTTGAATCACTAACTTTGATGCTTTGCTGTGCACGGCCTACTGACTCAATAACTATTCTGGATGGGAGAAAGGTAGCTGGCTGGATTGGCTACATACTGAGCCAGCTAGCATTAAATTTGGCGCAGCGAGTGCAGAGTTACAGCCGTCCTACTACCAGGGGTCGGTTTACTGCCATTTTTTGAATGTTGGGGCTGACTGGTGGTGGTGGTCAATAACATGAAAGTATTGAGACTTGGCCATGCAAAAGCCCCCCATTCTGCCCAGATGATGGCGTTTCCGTCAGCCCTCTAGAGATAGAACAGAAGCGACGACCCTCCTCCTGCCATCGGCGTCGTCGATGTACCTTTCGGTCGATGCCAGCCGCACTTGAAGCCTTTTCAGCCATGCCCCATATCTCGAAGCGAAGCCTAGCCGGGTCCGCTGGAAGGGCCAAGCGTTTAGCAAGGTGGCCCAGCCCAGCAAGGTTGAGGGCCGGACGGGCCAGCCGCAAACAGCTTTTCAGGCAATGTCTGCCGCACATGTTGTTAGATAGGAGGGTTCGGAGCTACAGCTTGTGTTGGTTGCGGGGCATTGTTAACATTCACAGCTTTGCGGGAGCTAGTGAGCCGAGCTACCCAGTACAACCGACTGAATGGACCTGGCCAGCGAGAGAGACGGGCCCCGGCCTTAGACTCTATACGTATGTGTACCGATCCCTACAGCGACCTTATTGCGTGGACACAACTTCAGGCACAAACACCCATATTGAGCCTCTATCGATGCCGCTCACTAATTTAGCACGCTGAAGCTAGCGGTGCAATCGCGGTAGCCAATGGTGGCCTGGATGTGGAGAACAGCATGGTACCCAATTTTCCCCTTGCTTGTCTAGCCTGACCAGTAGTTTAGGGGAACAATGCCACCGGTGTGGGATTTGTAGCCACAAGGGTGCGACCAAGAATGCTTCAACTTGGTTGGGACAGCTGAGTGACATTATCCACAGTCGACCATGTCGTTTCCATAATGTCGGGCCTGGGTTAGGGTTAACCCTGCACACGACTGAACACGACCTTGACAAAAACCTTCAGGAATACTTTGTATTTACGACAATAAAAGTTCCAGGTTTCAACATCATCTTCATCCTAATCAGTGGCTCCCTCATCATTCATCACAGCAAGAGAGGAGCCAGGCACTATCAGGATGCAGCCGGCCACCTATGTTCAGGTTCTGTTGTGAGTTCTGGCACAAACAAGCTCTGGTCACGCCCTTGTCGCCATCATACGTTGTCAATCATGTTCCGCTAGGTCAGCCAACATACATTGCCATGTCAGGTTACATGCCATGTCAGGTTACATAGCAATGCCTGACAGTCAGGAGTCCCCAACATGGGGTTGGTAATCTTCATGCAAGTACTCGCTACAGAGTGCACCGATTTCGATAGCGTTTGGTGCATTGGCACCTGCGAATTACTCCGCATCTACTGGCAAGCGGCGCGTTAATCCTTGCATCAGAGTCCATACCGGCGCAAGCGAGCGCGGACACACCTCAGCTGCTCACTATCGATTGTTCTAGTGGTGAGTAGCGGCACCAATGAGCGAACTGCGCTTGGCATCGAGCCTGAAGTACAATCTATGTTTAGCCCGCCAGGCTCACTCCGCAAGCCTTTCATTGGTGCAGGCGGCGTCGGAAGACCGTCGAGGGGCAAGTTACTGATCGACATTGCAAGAAACGCGGAGAATGTGCGTCTCTCTCTCGCCAGTCACACAGGAAAAGGGACCCCCATCCACAAAGCAGTATGTTGTGAGCTGACCACTGAGACTTTTCAGATTTTCGATCCCCTCCCCTCCCCTCCCCTCCCCTCCCCTCCCCTCCCCTCCCCTCCCCTCCCCTCCCCTCCCCTCCCCTCCCCTCCCCTCCCCTCCCCTCCCCTCCCCTCCCCTCCCCTCCCCTCCCCTCCCCTCCCCTGCAGCCATGAGCAGAAAGCAAGAGTAGCAGCCAAGAGCAGCAGGTAGGAGGCGCTTGGAGCGGCAGCCAGGACTTCCGGTGAGTGCACATGCTTGGGAGGTGTCAGCCTAGCCTGCCCGGTTCTGGTCATGCATGTCCTAATCCATCTGCTTGCTGGCTGATGTTTGATTGCAGTTGTCGACAGCTGGAGCATGGCAGGTGAAGCATGGCCGGGTTGATTGCAAGCATGGCGGTAGAGCAGCAACCAACAAGGAGCCAGCAAGGACCGTACCCTCCTCGTACCCCGTACCCTCCCCCGGCGTCGTGACATGGAGCATAACTGTAAGTGGCCAGTCCCTGCACATGAGTGGTCCCCAATGCCAAGCCTAAATGCAAGGATGCCTCTTGCTGCCGCAGGTCTGATGGTCACACTGCTGCCCCTTGCCCCCTTCCCCCTTCCCCCTTCCCTGCCCAAGCCCACCACCACCACTTCCGAGTCTGCCACCTACCTACCCTCCTCCCCTCCTCCCCTCCTCCCCTCTTCTCTCCTCTCCCCCACCCAATGGCACCCAGCAGCCCTTGGCGTAGCAGCATGGAGCGGGCAGCCTGGAGCGGGCAGCCCGGAGTGGGCAGCATGGAGCGGGCAGCATGGAGCGGGCAGCCTGGAGCGGGCAGCCTGGAGCGGGCAGCCTAGAGCGGGCAACCAGGAGTGGGCAACCTGGAGCCAAGCCTAACCCAGCCTACGCCAGCCTAGCCTAGCCTAGCCTACCCCAGGCTAGCCTTGCCTAGGCTAGCCTACCCTAGCCTACCCTAGCCTAGCCTACCCCAGGCTAGCCCAGCCTAGCCTAGCCCAGCCTGATTTGGTGCCATGGGGCATAGACAGCAAGGCAAAGTGCTTAGCAGTCCCGTGATGAGGTGTTAGCCCATAGCAATGAGGTGCAACCAGTCCTTGTGGTTGTACACATGGCATAGGTGGTGAGCAATGCATGAGTCGTTGTGTTGTTGTTGTAGTGATGTTGTGTGGTGTTGTTGTGTGGTGTTGTCACCTTCCATCAATGCATGTGCTTAGCACCAGCAATACATGCCGTTTGTTGTGGTGTTGCAAGGTGTTCGGGCGTCGTTGCATACGTTGTGGCAGGACCCTGTAGACGTGAGGCAGGACCCTGTGAGAAAATGTCGCAGGACCCTGTAGCCGTGCGGCAAAACCCTGTGAGAACGTGTCGCAAAACCCTGAAGCCGTGCGGCAGAACCCTGTGAGAAAGTGTCGCAGGACCCTGTAGCCGTGCGGCAAAGCCCTGTGAGAACGTGTCGCAAAACCCTGTAGCCGTGCGGCAGGACCCTGTGAGAACGTGTCGCAAAACCCTGTAGCCGTGCGGCAAAACCCTGTGAGAAAGTGTCGCAGGACCCTGTAGCCGTGCGGCAAAACCCTGTGAGAACGTGTCGCAAAACCCTGTAGCCGTGCGGCAGGACCCTGTGAGAACGTGTCGCAAAACCCTGTAGCCGTGCGGCAAAACCCTGTGAGAACGTGTCGCAAAACCCTGTAGCCGTGCGGCAGAACCCTGTGAGAATGTGTCGCAGGACCCTGTAGCCGTGCGGCAGAACCCTGTGGCCTAGGACCCTGTAACGGGTCAGTAGGACCCGGTACAGGGTTAGGTAACTTTTCAAATAGTTATAACATCGCAGCAACTTTGAGTTTTTCAACGATTACAACGGCGATGAGTCGGCCTTTCCTGGGGCTATCTGCAGTACGCCTCCCGGGAAGAAATGACGTAGGCGACTTCCGGCCTTAATCGGCGCGAGTGGCACCACCCCCTCCCAAGCCCCCCATTGCCCTCTCTCCCTGCCTCCCTTCGCCCCTTCTCAGTCCCATCCCTAGCAACTCCTGCCCACCCCAATGGCGCCCAGCCGGCGGCGAGCTCAGCTCCAAGCCCTATTCAATTCACCAAGAGCTGGTTATCTGCACAGCCCTAACGGCCTAAAAGCCACAGCAAGAAGGGCTAACGACATTGCGCAGGAGGTGCAGGCCGAGAATGAGATGCTCATGACTGAGGCTGAATTGCATCAAGCCATAGAGGAGGTCCTTGCTGCCAGAATGCACGACCTTGAGGAGAAGCACCAGCACCTACAGGCCGCACACAGGCAGCTGAGATTGGATAACGAGTCTCTTGAGGCAGTCATCAAGCAGTGCAACCTGGCTATTCCAATCTCCTACCTCCGCTTCCACCATCAGGAGGTCATGAAAGGGTGGTTGAAGCCCAAGCTAAAGGGTCTTGTCATGGCCCATATTCGCAACACAGTGGCCGGCTTGCATGGGGATGAGCAGGGGGCAGGTGCAGGTCCTGGTGTTGGTGCTGGTGCTGGGCTGGCCACCCCTCCTGCTGCCCCCCCCTGGCAGCAGCTGGCAGCTGCTGCTGGTGCCGCTCCTGGGCTGCCCACCCCTCCTGCTGCCCCCCCCCTGGCAGCAGCTGGCAGCTGCTGCTGGTGCCGCTCCTGGGCTGCCCACCCCTCCTGCTGCCCCCCCCCTTGCAGCAGCTGTCAGCTGCTGCTGGTGCCGCTCCTGGGCTGCCCCCCCCTCCTGCTGCCCCCCCCTGGCAGCAGCTGTCAGCTGCTGCTGGTGCCGCTCCTGGGCTGCCCCCCCCTCCTGCTGCCCCCCCCTGGCAGCAGCTGTCAGCTGCTGCTGGTGCCGCTCCTGGGCTGCCCACCCCTCCTGCTGCCCCCCCCTGGCAGCAGCTGTCAGCTGCTGCTGGTGCCGCTCCTGGGCTGCCCACCCCTCCTGCTGCCCCCCCCTGGCAGCAGCTGGCAGCTGCTGCTGGTGCCGCTCCTGGGCTGCCCACCCCACGAGTTCGACACGCAAGCGGGGGGCGGGCGGGAGGGATCGGACCCAACATGTCGAGGAAGGTAACATAGCAATGGCATACACACCTTGTGAGGCATTGCAGAGTGGCCAGGCCAACAGTACTGCTCACGAAGGGGTCAAGCATCGCAGCAACCTTGCATATTTCTGAGCATGGGTGGAGGGGCGCTGTTACATCGGTTTGGCATGCCATGTGAGCCGTTTTGACAGCGGCGACTGTCCCTCACTATGTGCAGGTGCTCCTGGGCCACGTCGGTCGCGGCGGTCTCTCGCGGCGAGGCCCGCATGAGCAAAAAGTGCACGGATTTAAATGTGAAGATTTGGATTTAAATGTGAAGATTTGAGCCGCCATAGCACCCAGCACACTGCACAGTATTTAATGATACAAGCTGCACCGCATAGCTGAAAGAGTCCTCTATCCAGGGATGTGCGAAACATAAATAGAAACCACGTGGCTGAGACGCGGCGTCGTTTTGATTACCAGGGGTCAGTTTCCTGTCATTTTCTGTTAGTTGGGGACACCTGACTGACAGGCCAACCCGCTACAACTTTCCTTACCAATAGATTGAAAGGTCTTCAACTCCTCTCATTGCCCAGTTCTACAACAATGCATCGCATGCAAGTAATACATAGATGGCTCCACCCCAAACTTGGTGTACACGACGCAATGCAAGAACACTCTTGCACGAGCATTTCACGCATTACCCTCCAAAGGCAACTGTACGAGCACGGCAGCCTGGACCTTTGATCTTCACTGGGCAACAATGGGGTACCCTTCATGCTGTGAGCTAAGTCCTGATTGAAAACCACAGGGTGTCAACAGGATGTGATCACTGCAACCAACAAGCATTGCTCTCGTTGTCAAGCTAATGATAGCTGGTCAGATGACATAGTCCGGGATGAAGTCCGTGCACTGGTCCATTTCCCGCACAGGCTCCTTGTTGATGTTTCGCTTCACAATGTTGGCAGGCACGCCCACAGCTACGCAGTGCGCAGGCAGGCTGGTGACCACAACACTGCCAGCCCCCACCTTGCAGCCTGCTCCTATTGTGACAGGGCCAAGCACTGTGACGCCTGCACCTAGCAGGACACCATGCCCCACATGGGGGTGACGTGTGCCTGCAGCCACGACCACAGACAACTGCCACGTGATGAGGGGATCAGTCACTCACAGCTGCAGGGACAGGGCAGACTGTACACCAAACAGTTGTGATCACTTGTGCACATCCTGCTGACGTCACATCATAGCATGCCCATCCGCAGAGTGGTTGTCTGCCTGACCAAGCGTGCTGCAGACCCACCTGTGCCAGTCCCGCTGCCGCCCAGGGACACATGGTGCAGCATGCTCACGTTGTCGCCCACCACTGCCGTCTCCCCGATCACAATGCCAGTGGCGTGGTCCAACATCACCCCCCGGCCCAGCTGAGCCGCGGGGTGGATGTCGACAGCAAAAATCTCACTGATCTTGCTCTGGATTGCGTGGGCCAGCGGCTGCACACCCACAGGCCAGCAGGGACACGGCGCAGCAACAGCCAGCTAGGCCGCAAGGGCGACGCGTTGTGGCGATGGGCACAGCAGTGGCAGGCGAATCCATGCCAAGTGTCACCTGGGCCACCCCTGCCTCTGCCCATCATTCAGCAAGGCACTGCTGCACTTCTAGCCTGCATCAACTAGTGCTGCACAGCATACCACACCTTGCGCCCAGTACGCCACAGCCAGTGTGTTACGCGATAGCACTGTATTGCCTGGAAGCCCTTGAAGTACAGCAGGCACTGGCTGAACCTGCAGCATACACCCAGACATGTGGCTACAGATAAGCAGGCCTGGGAGGCTCACAGCTTGAAGGTAGCCACAGATGCCCCGCTTTGCCTGACATGCCTTTAGACACGTCTGGAGCATGTACCACAAACCATGCATGGGTAAGCAGCACATGGCAGTGCATGTGCATGTGCGCACGTTTCATGCAACTCACTTGGAACAGGCTGGATCACGATCAAGGACTGCGTTCAGGTCTGCCATGGCTGCCTTGATCAAGCTGTGATCTGCAGCATATGCTTCTTGAAAGAGTGACATGACCTACAGCCAGGCAAGCAACACATGTCCACACCTGCTGAACCACCAACCACAACACACATGACACTGCTGCATCCTTATGCACTGCCCAGCAACGACTGCTCACTTGCACGCTGCCCAGCAGTTTGTCGTCTGCCAATTTATTTGCCAACAAGAAGGACATGGCCACTTCCAGAGAGCTGTGGCTGAGCAGGACACTGTGCAGGAATGTGGCCAGCGCTGGCTCTGAGGCCTGCACAGCCCCACAGCAACACACAGTAGGGCAGGACAAGTCAGCAAATCTGCATACCCTGACTATTACATACAAGTGCCGAACGAGGAGCAAGCAGGCTTGTGGCTCACCGCGTCAACACGTGCCTCAGCAACAATACGGTCCCACAACTGCTGCTTGCTGAGGTGGTGCTTGCGGGCCACCCAGCCCGCTGACGGATTGTATACTTCATTGTCATGCGGCTGCCTCCAAGGGTGGTAAGGATGGTAAGCTGCGCTGGAGGTGCTGGAGATGTCCAGGCTCTGTACAGATCCCGGCTCTGCGGAGTCACAAGATGAGAATGCCTAGGAGGAAGACATGCTGGGGCCTGCCAGATTGCTGTTGTGCAGGGTACACTCTACTCACCTGGGCTGCTCATCCTGCTAAGCACCAACGAATCGTCGTCAGGGCTGCCACTTGCACTGCTGAGCAGTAGCAGCTGGTCCAGCCTGGACATGAGGTGGCTCTTGTCAGGTGCCATTGTGCGCAGACCAGCCCACCCCGGCGCAGCACATCTCCGTGGTGCAGCACCCTTGCCACCAAATCGCAACAAACTTGACATCGCTGCGGGTAATGCAGCAAAATGCGTGCTTAGTAGTAGCTGTGGGCTCCCGACACGAATGCTGGCGCAGGACCGGCCATCCCACCTCTGCCGGAAGTAGACGGTTGTGCCTCCACCATTGTACCCAGCCGCATCCTGCCGGCTATTGCTGTGGTGGCTGTGGCTAATCTAATCGAATAACTGAAGAAACAATGTGGCTGCTAGGTGTTGTTGCAACTGGTGTAGCTTGAGCTACGAACTCCAATGCCGCAAGGTACAGGAAGGTACCCCGCCCAGTGGTGCCGCGGAAAGCAAGACCTCCGGCCACCGCAGTGCAACCAGTAATAAACCTCCTGTGTACAATGACGTATGTGCTGGTTGGGATTACGTGGCCGGCGGATTTCAAACGGACGATACCTTTATTCTTACGTTGCTATTATGGCGGGCAGCTAGGCGGGGCTCTTACTATCAAGACCAGCTTTAGCATCGTTTCAACCTAGGCACACAGATGGGAGCTTCATCTTATCCTGGTTTCATCCCTACAGCCCTCAACGCTACACAAAAACGAAGCCCTCATGCTACACTATGAGTTGTAATCACGACTTGTAATCAAACACAGGCTGCGAGCTCATTGTTGTGTATGGCTACTGCTAGTGTGCCAAATGCCCACTGCAGCTCAGCCATTCTGGTGTGTGTGCGTGTGTGTGTTGCTAGAGCTCGGGAGGGGACCCTAGTAACTCCAATCCACACACGTCGCCTTTGCGAGGGGTGGATTGCTTGTTTTTGTTGGGGTTGCCTTGCTGTACCTGGCTACCGCTGCAACTTGCACCGCCACTTGTGCAACAGGGCCGTGTCGGCAAGTTCCACCCACTCCTGGCCTGGCTGTCCTGGCTTCGGTATGGCTGGGCGGCCCTATCCATCTGCACAGCTCAGTGGGACGTGGGCCCCTAGTACAACTCACACACAAAACGGTTTATGCGGGCTCCGCCCATGGCCGAAACCCTATTGATTGTGAGGATGGCCACGGGCTATAGCGGAAGAACGTAATGGTCATCACCATCCCGATCGTGTCGCTGGGGGCTGGGGATGATGAGGAGTGCGCGCTGGCCGTCGCTGCGGCCTGCACGTCAACGGGGTTCTTCTACTTGGCTGATCATGGCATTCCAATTGAGCTGATCGACCGGGTCATGGCCCTGAACCGGCAGCTGTTTGGAATGCCACTGGAGGTAAGGAGGCCCACTGCCTTGCACCAATGCCCTGCACCACTGCCATACACCACTGCCCTGCACTGCACTAGCAGGTCAAGGCGGGCTTGGCTGCGGATGGCAACAACCGTGGCTGGACCGCCTTCCAGGAGGAGACGCTTGACCCAGAGCACCAGGCAGCAGGCGACACCAAGGAGGGCTTCTGTAAGGGGGCAGGGAGGGCAGCGGGTGCGGGCCACACTGCGCAGGCTGGTGGCGGAGGAGGCTGTGCTTGATGACAAGGGCTTGCACCGTATGTTGCGCCAGCTGGCTGTGCTCTGGTGCAGCCAGACCCGGCTGCTGCGCCTCCATCAAGTTTACCTGGTCCACCACCAGCCTGCCTGCCTGTCTGCTTGCACCAGCCACTTCTCCACCTGCCTGCCTGCCTTTCTGCTTTCAGCCAGCGCCACCCTTCCACTCACCCACCCACCCATTCACCCACCTGCCTGTCTGGCTGCTGGGCGGCAGACTTTGGGCGCGAGGTAGCCGCTGACGAGCCTGAGGCACGCCTGCCCCTCCACGGCCCAAACCAGGTTTGCCCAGCCTCAGGGCCTTCATCCCCCTGGCCACTGCCTGGCCCGCCAGCCCCCCGCAGCGCCTGCTGCTGCATGCTGGCCGTTGCAGTGGCCTGATGAGGACCTGGTGCCTGGCTACCGGGCCGCCATGGAGGCCTACTACGCAGCGCTGCTGCAGCTGGGCAGGCGGTGAGCTGGGCAGGTGGCGGGGAGGCTGTGAGGTGGAGGGGCCAGGAGGCAGGTCAGCAAGGTCAAGGTCAGCGGGGTGGCGGGGCGCTCCGGCTGTGACTCCCTCACCTGAGCCGGGCCTCCAGGGCATGATGAGCTTGGCCTGTTGTGGGCTGGAGAGCAGTGGGCAGTAGGCTGGCGGCAGCAGCGGCCTTGCCACAAGCTGGGTCCAGCGCAGCCACGTCCTCACTCCTGCAGCAGTGCGGGTGCAGTGCGCTGCTGCCTGTGGCCAGTGGCTGGGGCTGTGGAGTGCGGGGCTGCAGGCTGGAAGCGGTGGAGCCAGGGCAGCAGCCGCAGCAGCAGCAGCAGGAGGGGCCTGCCAGCCTCCGGTGCCACCCCCTGTCTGCCGTGCAGCTGTGCTGTGTGGCCGGCCAGTGGCTGGGTGCAGCAGCAGCGCTCGCAGCAGCAGCCGTCCCATACGGCACCCTGGCAGCTGTGATGGCCTCAGCCAGGCCCTGCTGGCCGTGTGCTGCGCCACCATGCGTGTGTGGCTGACGTGAGCTGCCTGGTGCTGGCCCCGACAGCTTGCTCAGGCTGCTGGCGCTGTCCCTGGAGCTGGAGGCGGACTACTTCCTGCCCTTCTTCTCCCGGCCCCTGCTGTTCCTGCGCCCGCTGCACTACCACGCCGTCCTGTCCTCTCCAGGTGAGGGTCGGGCCACAGCACAGACAGGACCAGGCGGCTGGGCAGCAGGCAGCAGGCTGCAGCTGGCTTCAGGCAGGGGCAGCGGGGCGGCATGAACCTGCAGTGCCGGCCAGCCCAGGCCAGTGCGGCGCCAGCGGGGGCACCGTGGGCCTGCAGGCGGGCTGAGGGTGGCTGGTGGGCGCCGCCCTGCCCTGACAAGGTTCATGCAGTCCAGTGCCCGCATGGTGCTGCCCCCTTCATGGCCCTGCCTGTGCTGCTGCAGGTCAAGGTATCTTCGGTGCTGGAGCCCACTCTGACTGTGAGTCTGCCTGCACGCGGCCCTGCTGCCTCTGCTGCCCTGCTGAGGCTGACACGGCTGCTGTGGGGCCTGCTGCAGACGGCATGCTGACGCTGCTCATCACGGACGATCAGCCAGGGCTGCAGATCCACTTGCCACAGCACGGCTGGCTGGACGTACCGCCCAGGTCAGGCTGCGCTGCCTAACAGGCGCAGGGGGCGGGCAGCACCCCTGACTCTGCCTGCTGCCCCCCTGCTGCCCCCCTGCTGCCCCCCTACTGCCCCCCTACTGCCCCCCTGCTGCCCCCCTGCTCCTGCTCCTGCCCCTGCTCCTGCCCACAGCTCCCCCGGCCAGCAGCACGCCCCATGCCCCCGCAGCCTCCAGTGGGGCAGTTAGCAGGGGCAGGTGGGGCAGTCAGCAGTGCAGGGGGCCAGCTAGGGATTATGAGAAGAATATTTGAGGGAGCTTCCACATAGGCCACGCAGACCTTCCCCGATAGGTTGTGGACGGAGCTCTGCAGGCAGCAGTGAGAGGCGGAGGGCGCAGTGGGACCCACAGCCTGCATCCAACTGCCTCAGCCCCGCTGCTGCCCCCTGAGGCCTCCCCTTGCGCCCCCCAGCCAGCAGTGCAGCCTGACCCTGACCCTGACCCCAACACCTAACAGCCTACCCCCTGGTAGCAGCAGCCCCCAGGACCCCCTGGCCCCCTGCCTGCCCCTCAGGCCCTGCCTGCCTGCCCCTCAGGCCCAGCTGCTTCATCGTCAACCTGGGCGACATGCTGGAGCGCTGGACCAACGGCCGCTACCGCTCCACCCTGCACCGCGTGATCAACACTACCGACAAGGTCAGGCAGAAGCGGCAGAAGCAGCAGCCGAGGCAGCAGCAGCAGCAGCAGCAGCAGCAGCAGCAGCAGCGGGGGAGGGGAGGGGAGGGGGAGGGGGGCCAGGGCAGCCAGGTGTCACCATCACCATCACGCGCCGCTCAGCACCAGTGTGCAGTCCAAGGGGATGCCGCCGGTGTGCTGCAGTACAGCAGCTGCTGTGCCTGGCTGTACCGCCTGGCTGCTGCCGCCCTGCAGGAGCGCTACTCACTGGCCGCCTTCCTGGACCCTAACTTTGACGCCCAGGTGGAGTGCCTGCCCCAGTGCTGCAGCGCAGACAGGTGCGGAGCTGAGCTGCCGCCGCCCCCCTCAACACCTGCAGCTGTGCCTCAGCACCGGCACCACCTGGGCCTCAACACCTGCAGCTGTGCACCTTGGGCAGTAGCACCCGCAGCACCTGCCTTGGCCAGCAGTGCCTGCAGCTGCTGCCCGGCTGACCAGGGCCTGCCGCCAGCAGCCAGGGGTGCGGGGAGGGTGAGTAGGCTGGCTTAGGCTGCCAGTGCCGGCAGGGTAGGGTCCGCAGGACCTGCCCAGGGGGGCCAAGCCTCCGCTGTGGCCTACCGCCTGGCTGCTACTGCCCGCAGGCCTGCTCGCTACCCCCCCACCACTGCAGGCCAGCACATCCTGGACAAGTACGCGGCCACACACGCCGGCTTCACAGCCAAGCCAGTGCCCGCTGAGGGCTGAGAGGTGGGGTGCGGCCCTAGGGTTGGTCTTTTGTGCTCATGACAGCGTTTGTCAACTCGCACAAGATGCACTGAGGGGGTGGTGGGTGACGGCAATCACTTCATCGCACGTCATCCCAACTTCATCTCACGCCAAGCACGCAACGAGCTCCTTGAGGGAGCAGCCGGAGCTTGTCATGACCATA
>JASKMD010000012.1:9607537-9690363 GCA_030144725.1 Haematococcus lacustris
AGCGCTGCTGCTGGTGCTGCTGCTGTGGCTGCTGCTGGCGTTGCTGCTAGAAGAAGAAGAAAAGAAGAAGACTACTCCGGTAGAAACCGGCGTGCATTCAGGGAGGAGCTTCCGCCTGGGGCGCGGCCTGCTCCCACCTCCAAAAGTTGGACATAGGCTGGACATGTCCCCACCAAGCTGCCCTAGCTGTAGCCACAGGCCAAAGCTAGCAGCCAAGGCAAACAAAGAGGCATGAGAGGAGCAAAGACCAATGCACTCGGCAACTAGACCTATCTCTTCTCCTCGTTGACGAGAGCAGTTCCCGCCTTGTCCGTCGGATGTCGCACTAAAAGCTGAAGTCCAGGCTCCAAAAGTCCAAACTTCAGCTGTCAGCCAACGTCCCGCACCACACCACAGGGTCCTGGCACCTCACCACAGGGTCCTGGCACCTCACCACAGGGTCCTGGCCCACAGGGTCCTGGCACCTCACCACAGGGTCCTGGCACCACACCACAGGGTCCTGGCACCACAGGGTCCTGGCACCACACCACAGGGTCCTGGCACCACAGGGTCCTGGCACCACACCACAGGGTCCTGGCCCACAGGATCCTGGCACCACACCACAGGGTCCTGGCACCACAGGGTCCTGGCACCTCACCACAGGGTCCTGGCACCACACCACAAAGTCATAGGCCACAGGGTCCTGTCGCACGGCTACAGGGTCCTACGACAGATGTCTACAGGGTCCTGCCGCACGCCTACAGGGTCCTACGACACATCTCCACAGGGTTGTGCCGCACGCCTACAGGGTCCTACGACAGATGTCTACAGGGTCCTGCCGCACGCCTACAGGGTCCTGGCACCACAGGGTCCTGGCACCACACCACAGGGTCCTGGCACCACACCACAGGGTTCTGGCTCACAGGGTCCTGGCACCTCACCACAGGGTCCTGGCACCACAGGGTCCTGGCACCACACCACAGGGTCCTGGCACACACCCACAGGGTCCTGCATCACACCCACATCACGACCCTGTGGGTGTGCAGCAGGACCCTGTGGGTGTGCAGCAGGACCCTGTGGTGCCAGGACCCTGTGGTGTGGTGCCAGGACCCTGTGGGTAGCAAGACCCTGTGGTGTGGTGCCAGGACCCTGTGGGTGTGACGCAGGACCCTTTGCAAAAGGGTTAACCGTGGCTCACGGTTTCAGGGCTGAAACTAGATATGTGGGCTGCTATGACTTTGAGGAGTACAAGTCTCTCTCAGGCCAAAGTGTAAATCTCAGTCGTTGGGGAGTTGCTGGACCATCATGTTGCATGGAAATCATCATGTTGCATGGAGACTTGCATGGAGGCTTCGCAAAGGAACCGCGAAGGAATCAAGTGAATCGCGAATGCCATCAGGCTGCCCCGTCAAGCTCGCATTAGCAGCCAGGAGCAGCCAGGAACCAAGCTAACCAAGCCTTTTCCCGCAGACAACATCGCAGCCACTTTCGCTTGCCACATCGCAGCCAGGCAGCCACATTGCAGGCAGCCAAGCTCACTAGCGGCCAGCCTCCCAGCCATGTTTGCAGCCACGTAGCACAGTATCTCGCAGCCTCCCTCGCACGCAACTAGCGGCTTGCCTAGCAGGCCTCGCAGACGTAGCAGCCAGCCTCAAGATCGCAACGCAGTACAACTCAACGCAACGCAATTGAACGCAATTGAACGCAACGCAACGCAACACCTCGCAATGCATTGCAATGCAACGCAACGCAACACCTCGCACTGACTGACTTACAACATGTCACCCTCTTGCCGCAGGTACTCCTACACATCCACTCCCTCCCCCACTTTCACCACCCTCCCCATTGCAGCCCCCCATTGCAGCTCGTCCCACTACAAAGGTGAGACCAAGGTACAAGCCATTGAGGATGGAGCATGGAGGTGAGCACAAAGCACGAAGCACGGAGCAAGCGGTGAGTGGCCACCCCCCGCCCATGAGTGCCCCTCATTGCTTAGCCTACACAGCCTTGCCAACTAGCATGTCCTGTGTTTGCTGCAGGTCTAACGGAGTTTGCTGCAGGTCTCCCTCCCTCCCTCCCTCCCTCCCTCCCTCCCTCCCTCCCTCCCTCCCTCCCTCCCTCCCTCCCTCCCTCCCTCCCTCCCTCCCTCCCTCCCTCCCTCCCTCCCTCCCTCCCTCCCTCCCTCCCTCCCTCCCTCCCTCCCTCCCTCCCTCCCTCCCTCCCTCCCTCCCTCGTTGCATACGTTGTGGCAGGACCCTGTAGCCGTGCGGCAGGACCCTGTGAACGTGTGTCGTAGGACCCTGTAGCCGTGCGGCAGGACCCTGTGAGAATATGTCGTAGGACCCTGTAGCCGTGCGGCAGGACCCTGTGAGAATATGTCGTAGGAACATGTAGCCGTGCGGCAGAACCCTATAAACAAACGTCGCAGGACCCTGTAGGCGTGCGGCAGAACCCTGTAGACATACGTCGCAGGACACTGTAGGCGTGCGGCAAAACCCTGTCGACATACGTCGCAGGACCCTGTAGGCGTGCGGCAGAACCCTGTAAACAAACGTCGCAGGACCCTGTAGCCGTGCGGCAGAACCCTGCAGACATACGTCGCAGGACCCTGTAGGCGTGCGGCAGGACCCTGTAGACATACGTCGCAGGACCCTGTAGCCGTGCGGCAGAACCCTGTAGCCTAATTTAGCAGGACCCTGTAGGCGTGCGGCAGGACCCTGTAGCCTAATGTAGCAGGACCCTGTAGCCGTGCGGCAGGACCCTGTAGCCTAATGTAGCAGGACCCTGTAGCCGTGCGGCAGGACCCTGTAGACAAACGTCGCAGGACCCTGTAGCCGTGCAGCAGAACCCTGTAAATAAATGTCGCAGGACCCTGTAGCCGTGCGGCAGAACCCTGTGGCCTAGGACCCTGTACAGGGTTGGTAGGACCCTGTACAGGGTTAGGTAACTTTTCAAATAGTTATAACATCGCAGCAACTTGGAGTTTTTCAATGATTACAACGGCGATGAGTCGGCCTTTCCTGGGGCTATCTGCAGTATGCCTCCCGGGAAGAAATGACGTAGGCGACTTCCGGCCTTAATCGGCGCGAGTGTTGTTGCTGTTGCTTACACTTACAGGTTCACCCATGATGAGACTATACAGCTTGCAGACCTTGCAAGCCTCAGCCGGATGCATGCAAGCCTCAGCATGCAAGGAAGCTTGGAGCACATTGCAACCAACTTGAAGCATGCTTGTTGTTTCCGCTTGTGTGCAGAGGGATGCCCAACGTGACTACCAGCGCCGCGTGCAAGCGTGGGAGACAGAGTGCAGCCGAGTGCGGTCCACGGCCGCTGCAGCTGACCGAGACGCCGTGTAAAAGCACACGAGCATCGCCATGGAGAAGAGCAATGGTGACATGCAACACTACCGCTCCTAGATGGAGGAGCTGACACGGACCTGGGAGCAACACGAGCCCCAGCTGGACCTGCCACTCAAGCTGTAGTGGACATGCGCAGCATGGGCGGCTTGCATCTTTTAAACTGACTCGCATGTCTGATCTTTAGCGAACTGAGTACTTGTTCTTTTCTTACAGTGGATGCTTCTGTTGTTCTCTGTGCAAGGTGCTCCGAACCTAGGCGGATGCACCGAGCACAGAAGTTCACAGTTTACGTACACCTTTTCCCTTTACACGTGGATGACTAAGAATGTGAATGGTTTTGAGTACTTAAGGCTCTGTGAGGGCAGAGACAGGCACCTTGGCTCAGAACTCTATCTGACCCCGGGTCCTGTCTCGCTCTCCCGCCCTCACAGGTAAGCCGTGCTCTGTTGGTCATCTCTGCTATGTTGTAACCTTGGCTCAGAACTCTATCTGACCCCGGGTCCTGTCTCGCTCTCCCGCCCTCACAGGCTCCCTGGTCTCAGCTCCGTTACATTGGTGCCTTCTCTCTCGGGAACCGCAGTGCTCTTCCCTCGTCTCTCCCACTCCACCGTTCCTCTCTCCCACTCCGCATTCTCACCGCTAATCCCGCGCCGCCATGAACGCGGAAGAGATCGCTCAGATGCAACGCGTATTTTCGGAGCAGCAGGCCACAATCCAGCGGCTGGAACAGCAGCTCGCGCAACTGTCCCTGCAGCAAACCACTCCGGCGGCGCCCGCGCCTGCTCCTGCTCCTACTCCTGCTCCTCCTCCTACTCCCGCTCCTGCCCCTCAGCAGCGTATGCCCCGTGCCAATCCACCCGCCACTTTCTCTGGAAGCCGTACCACGGACGTGGCGGCTTGGCTATTCGCAGTGGATCTCTTTTTCACAATCTCCGAGCTGACGGACGCCCAACGGATCGTCTACGTCGCCACCCTCCTCTCCGGCCATGCTCTCCTGTGGTACCGCAGCAGCGTCAGCTCTTTCACCTCCTGGACGTGCTTTGTCGCTGCTTTTGAGCGGCAGTTCGCGCCTGTCAACCGGCTGCGCCATGCAAGGGACCGCTTGGCAGCTCTCACCCAAACGAGCTCCGTGCGGCGGTACCTTGGCGAGTTCACAGCGCTCTGCCTGGAGGTCACGGACCTCTCGCCCGCAGAACAGCTCGACCGGTTCATCCGGGGCCTCAAGCCCTCAGTGCGGCGTGAGTTGGAGCTGCGCGAGCCAACCTCTTTCTCCGAAGCCTCCACCATCGCGGATCGGGTGGACGCCATCTCCTATTCCACCTCAGCCTCCCGCTCCTCTATCGCCCTCCCTCCACTCCCCGCCCTCCCCGCCCTGAGACTGCCGCGGTGCCCATGGAACTGGACGCCATGCTCCACACCAGCCCAAGCCGCAACCGTGGCACTCGTCTCTCCGATGCTCAGCGTGCGGCTCTGCGGGACAGCAAGGCGTGCTTCTACTGCCGCAAGGCGGGGCACACCATGAAGGACTGCCCCATCCGCCCTCCCCGCCCAAACGTCAGCAGCGGCCCACGGAAGGGGGACCGCCGCTAGACGTCGCCTTCCGGACCCTCCCACCACCCCCTCCCACCACCCCCTCCCACCCCCTCCCACCCCCTCTCACCACCCCCTCCCAGCCCCTATGCTTTTCCACCTCCTCTCCTTGTCCTCCCCGGTGCGCTCGTCCCCACCGCGCACCTTACTTCCTCCTCCCTGCCCCTGCACCCTCCTACCCTGGTCTGCATTCTACCTGCCAGCCGTACACTGGTAAGGTTGACACTGCTGGCCGGCCCTCCCTGCAGGTTGTCAGATCCATGCCCTTACCCCTGCAGCATGTTAGACCTGCTGGCAGCATTCTGAAGCAGCCTTCTGTGGCTGGCTCCACTCCACCGGGACGACCTCGTAAGGTCGTGCGGTTCTCCCTGCCCCTACCTGCAGCTCTAGGTGGCAGCCCTCCTCGCCCTCCCCAGCCTGGCCGGACAGCCCGCCCAGCTGTGTTGCAGCGTGCCGATGCTGATGCACCTGCCTTCCTCCATGTCAACTCCTTTGCCGTGCTGGCTGTTCAGGACTGCTGCTGGACTGCTGCTGCTGGCTCCCCGGTCCTTACCTCCTCCCCCTGCCCCTCCGTGTCCCCCCCCTGCTCCTTGTCCTCCCCACACCTCCCCGCCCACTCCCACTCCCACCCCCACCCCTTCCCCCGCTGCTGCGCCCTCCCCCATCGTGCTCACTTCCCTGTCAGCCAGTGGCAGCAGCCCCTCCTCAGAGCTGATCATCCTCCATGGCACCTTTGCTGGTCACCCAGCCAGGTTCATGGTGGACAGCGGCGCCACCGGCAACATCGTCAGCCAGCAGTACCTCATGCGCAATGGGCTGCACTTGGCTACCACCCTCTCCCCCCGTCGCCTCCTCCTCCCAGGCCCTAAACACACTACCCTACCCACCTACACCCTCCCACCGTGCTCCATCCGCATGGGTACCTACCGCGATCGCTTACAACTCTCCATGGCAAACATCCCCAACCCCTCCTTTGACATCGTCCTAGGCAAGCCGTGGCTGGCAGCCAAGAACCCGTGTGTGGACTGGATCAACAACGTCGTACGCCTGGATCACGCCGGTTCCACCCACACCCTGACCCCACCCCCACCCACCCCACTCCAAGCGGATCAGCTGAACCTGCTGTCGGCGCCACGCTTCCGCCGGGCAGCGCGGCATGATGAGGTCTTCATGGCCCTGCTCACCCAGCAGCCCAACCCCTCTACCTCACCCTCACTCCTACAATTTAGTCCCTGCGTTTGTCCCTGCGTTCTACCGACCTTGTCCGATCGGGCTGGAGATTTGATAGATGGCAGTTTTCAGAAAATAAAACATATTTTGCAAGAAAAACATTTTGAAAAAATCAGCAGCTGTTGCGCTGTGGCCATCAACCTATCCCTGCACTCATCCCTGCACTCTAGCCACAGGGCCACAGCGCAGCCGCCTTTGATTTTTTTAAAATATTCTTTATGAAAAAAATGTTTTGTTTTCTGCAAACTACCATCTATCAAAATTTCAGCCCGATCGGACAAGGTCGGTCAACACGCAGGGACGGACGCAGGGATTAATCTGTAGGAGTGCTCTACCTCTACCTCTTCCTCCACCCCTGCCCCTGATCCACCCCCTCTCCACCCCAAGGCGGCAGCACTGGTGCATCAGTACCCCTCTGTGTTCCCCAAGGAGCTGCCTGCAGTCCAGGACATGCCCCGCCGCTCCGTGGACCACACCATCCATCCCACCGGCCCTGCCCCCTCCCCCCGTCCCATCTACCGCATGTCGCAGCCAGAGCTGGACCAGCTGAAGAAGCAGCTGGACGACCTCCTGCACTCCTACAATTTAGTCCCTGCGTTTGTCCCTGCGTTCTACCGACCTTGTCCGATCGGGCTGAAAATTTGATAGATGGCAGTTTTCAGAAAATAAAACATATTTTTCAAGAAAAAAATTTGGAAACATTCAAAAGCTGTTGCGTTGTGGCCCGCAACCTATCCCTGCACTTATCCCTGCACTCTAGCCACAGGGTCACAGCGCAGCCGCCTTTGATTTTTTTAAAATATTTTTTCTGAAAAATATGTTTTATATTCTGCAAACTACCATCTATCAAAATTCCAGCCCGATCGGACAAGGTTGGTCAAAACGCAGGGACGGACGCAGGGATTAATTTGTAGGAGTGTGGCCAAGGGTTTCATCCGGCCATCCACCTCCCCCTTTGCTGCCCCTGTGTTGTTTGTGCGCAAGAAGGACGGCAGCCTGCGCCTCTGTGTTGACTTCCGCGCCCTCAACCAGCAGACCCTCAAAAACCGTTACCCCCTCCCCCGCATCGATGATCTGCTGGACCAGCTGTCAGGTGCCCAGGTCTTTTCCAAGATCGACCTCCGGTCTGGGTATCACCAGATCAGGGTGGCTGAGGACGACATCCCCAAGACCGCCTTCCGCACCCGGTACGGGCACTATGAATTCACTGTCCTCCCCTTTGGTCTTTGCAATGCCCCTGCCACCTTCCAGCAGCTGATGAACGATGTCTTCAAGCCCCACCTGGATGACTTTGTGCTTGTCTACCTGGACGACATCCTTGTGTTCTCCAAGTCAGCCGCTGACCACGAGCGCCACCTCCACCTTACCCTCTCTCTCTTGCGGCAGCACCAGCTGTGCGCCAACCTGGCCAAGTGCGCATTCTGGCTGGACACCGTGGACTTCCTCGGCCACATCGTCTCCGCCGCCGGCATCCAGCCAGACCCCACCAAGGTCAAGGCTGTGCTGGACTGGCCTGCCCCACAGGACAAGCACCAGCTACGGTCGTTCCTCGGCACCGCCAACTACTACCGGCGTCTCCTACACCACCATGCCCACCGTGTTCTCCCTCTCACCGACCTGCTGCGTGATGAGCAGCCATGGCGTTGGGGCGAGGCTGAGCAGCGTGCCTTTGCCGACATCAAGGCAGCCATGGCCAGCTCCCCCGTCGTGCGTCCCCCTGACTTCTCCCTCCCCTTCACTGTCAAGACTGATGCCTCCCTCTTTGCCATTGGTGCCGTGCTTACCCAACAGGACTCCTCCGACGCCGAGTACGTGGTGGCCTACGAGAGCCGCAAGCTCAACCCGGCTCAGGTCAACTACCCAGCCCATGAGCGTGAGCTCCTGGCTGTGCTCCATGCCCTCACCACCTGGCGCCACTACCTACTGGGTCGTCCCTTCATTGTGGAGACTGACAACAGCGCCACCACCCATGTGCTCACCCAGTCCAACCTCACCGGGCGCCAGATGCGGTGGACCCAGCGCCTTGCGGAGTTTGACATCACCTTTGTGCACAAGGCTGGCAAGCACCACACCGTGCCGGACGCCCTCTCCCGTCGCCCTGACCACCAACTCACCGCCCTCTCCATCGTTGACCCTGACCCCTCCTTCTTCTCCACCTTTGACCGCCATGCGCCCGAAGACCTGGCCTACCAAGCAGCCCTGTCCCAGGCCCTCTCCCCTCCTTCACCCTCCAGCCCTACCCACCTGCAGGTCATTGAAGGCCGCCTCTACACCACCTCCACCCCCCCCCGCCTCTACATCCCCTCCTCCCCTCTCCGTGCCCAGCTGTTGCATGAAGCTCATGACGCCCACACCGCTGCCCACCTAGGGCGTGCCAAGACTCTGGAGCGGTTGCAGCGTCACTTCTATTGGCCGCAGATGCACAAGACCGTCCAGGAGTACGTGCGCACATGCGACAAGTGCCAGCGCAACAAGGCCACTAACCAGCTGCCCCCTGGCCTGCTACAGCCCCTCCCCATCCCCGCCCGCAATTGGCAGCAGGTCAGCATGGACTTCATTGGGCCCCTTCCAGCCACTCCCCGCGGCCACACCATGATCTTCACCGTCGTCGACAAGCTCAGCAAGATGATCCACCTCATCCCCACCACCACCACCGCCACCGCCCAGGACACCGCCCGCCTCTTCTTTGACCACATCTTCAAGCACCACGGCCTGCCGGAGGCCATCATCTCTGACCGTGACCCCAAGTTCACATCTGACTTCTGGACCTCCCTCTTCCACCTCACCGGCACCCGGCTCCTCCTCTCCTCTGCCTACCACCCCCAGACCGACGGCCAGACAGAGCGCGCCAACCGCACCGTGGAGGACATGCTACGGCCCTACGTCAACGACCACAAGACTGAATGGGACCAGCACCTTGCAGCCGTGGAGTTTGCCTACAACAGCTCTGAGCACGTTGGCACCGGCTTCACCCCCTTCTACCTCAACTACGGCCAACACCCCACCACACCCTCTGCCCTCTTGCTCCCCCCTCCCACCCTTGTGCCCAGCCAGGCAGCTGAGGACTTCGTCACCGCCATGCGCAACAACCTTACCGCCGCCCGCTCAGCCCTGCAGCGCTCCATTGACACCCAGAAGCTGCATGCTGACCAGCACCGCCGCCATGAGGAGTTTGAGGTCGGTGATCTTGTGCTGCTCAGCTGTGCCAACCTGAACCTGCAGACTGCTGTCAACAGCGCCAAGCTCCAGCCTCGCTTTGTGGGGCCCTTCAAGGTCCTGGCCAAGCACTCCCCGGTCTCCTACAAGCTCGACCTCCCTTCCTCCATGCGTATCCTCCCCACCTTCCACATCAGCCGCCTACGCCACTACCTTTCCTCCTCCTCTTTCCCTGAGCGCACCGTGGAGCTTCAGCCTTCGCCCGTGATCATCGACGGCGAGGCTTACTTCACGGTGGAAGCCATCCTGGGTCGTCGCTGGAACGACGCGCAGCACGCTTTTCAGTACCTCATCAAGTGGGCTGGCTACGACGACTCCTTCAACTCCTGGGAGTGGGGGCCAGCACTCGCGCAGCAGGACGCGGTCGCCGCCTTAATCCGGGACTACACCGCCCGCCATCATGCCCCGGTTGACGACGACCCTGCCTGCCAAGTCTGCGCCAGCCGTTCACCGCGGCCTCCGATGTTGCTTTGTGATCAATGCGACAAGGGTTTTCACATCACGTGCCTGTCACCCCCACTTCGTTCTGTGCCTCGTGGTGCCTGGCTCTGTCATCAGTGCAAGCAAGCTAAGGCTCCTAAGAAGCGCAGGTAGCATGTTTAGAGGCTAAACATCTTTTTTCCAGGGGGGGTGAATGTAGTGGACATGCGCAGCATGGGCGGCTTGCATCTTTTAAACTGACTCGCATGTCTGATCTTTAGCGAACTGAGTACTTGTTCTTTTCTTACAGTGGATGCTTCTGTTGTTCTCTGTGCAAGGTGCTCCGAACCTAGGCGGATGCACCGAGCACAGAAGTTCACAGTTTACGTACACCTTTTCCCTTTACACGTGGATGACTAAGAATGTGAATGGTTTTGAGTACTTAAGGCTCTGTGAGGGCAGAGACAGGCACCTTGGCTCAGAACTCTATCTGACCCCGGGTCCTGTCTCGCTCTCCCGCCCTCACAGGTAAGCCGTGCTCTGTTGGTCATCTCTGCTATGTTGTAACCTTGGCTCAGAACTCTATCTGACCCCGGGTCCTGTCTCGCTCTCCCGCCCTCACAGGCTCCCTGGTCTCAGCTCCGTTACACAAGCCCGAGCCTCTGCCTCAATTGCCCCAGCGACTAGGCCCCAACTCCAGCCAGAGGGATCAGCTGGGGAGGGAGGAGGCACCTGCGGAGGAGGACAGCGATAACGACTCACAGGGTGTGAATGTTCATAGGGGCTTGGACTATGGCTTGTCTTAATGGCTTGAGATCGTGGTTGTCTGTTAACTTTCATGTCAGCCTTACATTTGCTTGGGTGTCCCAGCCACAGCCGCAACGTCATTTGACACAGCGTCACTTGTAATGATGGCAACCTGATGAAGCCTTACATTTGCCTGAGCCGCTGAATCACAGCGTCACGCACTGCAAAACCATGCTCACGCCTCCTTGTCTTAATGGCTTGCATCGACGGCTTTTGTGACAGTCTTGTAGTGGTCAAGAGACCTGGGCAGTACGTCCAATTCCCGCAGTACGTCCAATTCCAGTGTGCAAGATGCGGGGTTGCGGCGGGCAAGGGGCCTGCGAAATGGCGGGCGCCCCCATACTCACTCAGCTCTCCCTTCGAGTTCGTACAATTGCAGGTAAAGAAGAAAGTCGCCATTCTGCCCTCGAAGCCTGTCAGCGTCAGCGTCGGAATCAATCAAGTCTCCCGGTAACTCTTCCACCTGTGAGGTAGAATTACTTCCCGCTGTCAGGTGGAATAGCGCAACCGCCAAACCGCTGCCCGCACAGGTCGTGTTGCTCTATCTAGGGCCATCTGCAGCTCTGCGGACAAGACGGCTGCGCAGCAGGGTAAAGAATGCCCATGGTAATCCTCTCCAGTAGCCTCAGCGCCGGCAGCTCCTACCAGCACCAGACAAGGCGCACCAGCTGCAGTGCACAAATCAGCTGCTGGGCCAACGCTACGTCCGTACCAGCTGCTGCGGATGCTAAGGATGGACTGCGGTCCCAGCGGCCAACGCAGCTCGCGCAGTATGAAACGGTCGCTCCAACCCAGGTATGAGCTGCGTTGTGCCCGTTGTTGCTGGTATACCCGCACATGTTGTTGCTTGCTGCTGTTGTTGCACCTCACCAGCTCAAGTGCTTAATGCACAGCTATGCGCTGCATTGCTTCACTCCTCTGTGTGTCATCGTACTGGTTGTGGTGCTCGTCCACAGGTATGGCGACACAGAAGCGTACCACCCGTGAGCAGACATTGCCCCAAAAGGGGCAAAGCCATGTTGGAAGAGTTACAGGTGGAAGAGTTACCGGGACACTAGATTGGCTGCCCCGCAGCCAGCCCAGCCTATGCGAAGCCGACCTGGTCAGCAACCCACGACCAGCTGGAGCTCTAGGACCGCCGCATCCAAGTCCCGCCCCACCCCCTCCCAACCTTGCGTTGCCCCTTCCCTCCCTGCCCACCCCTGCCCCACCCCCTCCCACCCCTGCCCCACCCCCTCCCTGCCTTGCGTTGCCCCTCCCCTCCCTGCCCAACCCTACCCCACCCCCTCCCAACCTTGCGTTGCCCCTTCCCTCCCTGCCCACCCCTGCCCCACCCCCTCCCAGCCCTGCCCCACCCCCTCCCAGCCTTGCCCCACCCCCTCCCAGCCCTGCCCCACCCCCTCCCATCCTTGCGTTGCCCCTCCCCTCCCTGCCCAACCCTACCCCACCCCCTCCCAACATTGCGTTGCCCCTCCCCTCCCTGCCCAGCCCTGCCCCACCCCCTCCCAGCCCTGCCCCACCCTATCCCAACCCTGCCCCATCCCAGCCCTGCCCCACCCCATCCCAACCCTGCCCTACCCCCTCCCAACCTTGCGTTGCCCCTCCCCTCCCTGCCCAGCCGTGCCCCACCCCCTCCCAGCCCTGCCCCACCCTATCCCAGCCCTGCCCCACCCCAGCCCAGCCCATCCCTGCCCTGCCCTGCCCTGCCCTGCCCTGCCCTGCCCTGCCCTGCCCAGCCCTGCCTTGTCCTGCCCTGCCCAGCCCTGCCCAGCCCTGCCCTGCCCTGCCTGTAGGTGTGTGGCAGTGCAGGCTGCATGTAGCAGCAGGCTGTTGGTGTGCTACACTGCATGAGCAGCAGCAATAGGAGCAGGCTGTAGTGCATGAGCAGCAGTGCAAGGACAGCTGCAGCAGCAGGCTGTGCGCTTGTAACAGTGCAGGTAGCAGCAGGCTGCAGGTGTGCAAGCTGCAGGTGTGTGAAGGTGTGCAGGCTGCAGGTAGCAGCAGGCTGCAGATGTGTTGCAGTGCATGAGCAGTAGCAGCAGCAGGCAGCAGTGCATGTGACGAAGTGCATGAGCAGCAGCAGGCTGTAGCGCATGAGCAGCTGTGCAAGGACAGCAGCAGCGGGAGGCTGTAGGTGTGTGGCAGTGCAGTCTGCAGGTAGCAGCAGGCTGTAGGTGTGCTGCAGTGCATGAGCAGCAGCAGCAGGCTGCAGTGCATGTGTTTTAGTGCATGAGCAGCAACAGCAGCAGGCTGTAGTGCAACGAGCAGCAGTGCATGGGCAGCAGCAGGTTGTAGGTGTGTTGCGGTGCATGATTAGCAGCAAGAGCAGCAGGCTGTAGTGCATGAGCAGTGCATGGACAGCAGCAGCAGGCTGTAGGTGTGTGGCAGTGCAGGCTGCAGGTAGCAGCAGTGCCCATCAGTCAGAGCCCATCAGTGCAGTCAGAGCCCATCTGAGAAGAATGTTGCATCGTACAAAAGCTTTCAAGAGGCTGTCCTGAGCGTCCGTTCAGTTCCATGCCACACAACGTGAATTGTAAGCTGTGAATGGTCAAGATGTAATGAAGAAAACGGTGGTGGTCATTAGCCGTGTATCCTCTTCTCAAACGATTCCTACGCCCCTTGTATGGACAACACCACCACGCGGTGATGCGCTAAGGCCGCAAACGTGGTAGCCGCCTGCTACATAACCCCCTTTGCATGTATGCATCACGGTCATGCTTAGCAAGTGCAACCCTGGCAGTGATCCACACCCAATGTGTCACAGCTTGCTGGACCACGGATGGTACCTATAGTGGAGGCTCACCACGTCTAGCCACATGCTAGGGTGTGGTGCGCCACATGCCCCTTGTATGGACAACACCACCACGCGGTGATGCGCTAATGCTGCAAACGTAGTAGCCACCTGCTACATACCCCCTTTGCATGTATGCATCACGGTCATGCTTAGCAAGTGCAGGCCTGGCAGTGATCCAGCCACATGCTAGGGTGTGGTGCGCGTTATGCCCCTTGTATGGACAACAACACACAGCTAGGTCCTGGAGACGCATCCATAACAATGTAGTGTGTGCATGTGGTCGGTGCATGAGGGCGACACTAGGGGTATCAGGCTTGCAGCTGCAAACCATGCTATCACTTGCGTCTCGTGAGTAGTGCATTACATCAAGGCTTGGTAAGGCACGTTATGCTAGCAAGGGCAAGAACACGAGAACGTTACGAAGATGGGTTATCCGTACAAGCGGGCCATCCATGCACTAACCGGTTGTCAGCTTTACACAAAACATCCTACCCTCCCACTATTACATTAGAAGACTAGGTATCATTGAGACTTCAAGGCTGTGTGACGTACGCTTGCATCAACATGATGTTGCATACTCAACATGACTTTACAGGAGCCAAAGTTACGATGCATGGCAAGTACATGACACACATCACCCCAACCCTTTTCAATGCCATTCACAAAGCCAAGCAGCCCAATGTCTCGCCATCATCTGTGGGTGCTATTATCCACACAGCAAGGAAGTCAAGAAGCTCAAGACATACATGGGACAAGCGCAATTGTTTTCACTTGTCCCACAGGGGCCAAGGGGCAGGTGGCCAGTAGGGCTGAGCCCGGCTAAGCTAAGCAGAGGCTGTGTTGTGGCAGGTAAGGGGGAATGGTAGAAAGGAAGGGGAGAGGAGGTGCCCATCAGACCTGCAACCAAGGGGCATGCACATGAGGGAGGAGGTTAGGCTGGGTATTGGGTGTCGGCCACTTGCCGGCAGGCGATTAGCTAGAAAGGGACGAATGAGAAGGGGCAGGGAGAAGAGGGCTACTACTAGCTCTAGGCTGCCCGCTGGGGTGGGGGACTTGGTGGTAGTGGTTGGACAGCAGAGGGAAGGAGCAAGAAGCCAAGGGGCAGGAGGCCAGCTGGGCTGGGCTGGGTGTCAGCCACTTGCCAGCAGGCGGTTAGCCAGGCGGTTAACTAGGGCAGGCAGGAGAGGAAGAAGAGGAATGAGAATGGGCAGGGAGAAGAGGGACAAGAGGGGGCTTCCTCCTGGCTGCTGGGTAGGGTAGGGAGGGGACCACGATGTCCAGGGGGAGGTGAGGGGAGTGGGGAAGTGGGGGCGTAGGAGACTTGGAGGTGTTGGTGATGGGTAGGAAGGGGGAAGGGGCTATGTAACTGTTACACCTGCAGCAAGCAAGGGGCACGCTTGTGATCAACAAACAAGGACATGCATGACTAGAAGTGGGCAGGCTGGCCAAACACCCCGACAACGCCTGGCTGCCGCTCCTGGCTGTGCTGTGCTGGGAATGCTGTGCTGGGAATAGACACACAGATAGGCACACATGATGGGACACACAGATAGGAACACGCAGGCACAAGCACAGGCTAGCACGAGACATGTGTACCTGGACATTTCTAGAAGATTGCCGACATTGCTGACTTGTATCGACATTTCCGCTGCTCCTGCCGCCACTGCCGCCGCTGCTGCCGCTGTTGCCGCTGTCGACGCTGTCGATGCCTGTTGATGTCTCTGTCGCCTCTGCCACTGCTGCTGCCATCGTCCTACTTGCAATCCTTTGGTATGCTGCCCGCTTGCCCCTGTCCCCCACTATCTGCCTAGCCACTCTGTGCTTGCCATCGTTGTTACTGCTGCTGCTGCTGCTGCTACTGCTGCTGCTGCTAGCACCGCCTCCCCCACTGATGCCGCCATCACATCGTGCGCCTTGGGCGGGCATCTTCCCAAGCACCAGTAGGCACAAGCATGGACATATTCTTCCCTGTTGATAAGCAAAGCATGCCTTTCTCTGATACTCTATCCCTGCTGCGTTTGCCACTGCAGCCCTGAGTGTATACTGTTGTCTTGCCCCTCCACCGCCTGCCTACCCCTGCTGCACCTGCCCCGGCTGCGCTTCATACCTGCCCCTGCCCCTTGTGGGCCAGCTGTGCTTACTGCATGCTCCTGCTGTGATGCCAACATGGCTTTGCCCCTTTTGGGGCAATGTCTGCTCACGGGTGGTACGCTTCTGTGTCGCCATACCTGTGGACGAGCACCACAACCAGCACGATGACACACATAGGAGTGAAGCAATGCAGCGCATAGCTGTGCATTAAGCACTTGAGCTGGTGAGGTGCAACAACAGCAGCAAGCAACAACATGTGCGGGTATACCAGCAACAACGGGCACAACGCAGCTCATACCTGGGTGGGAGCGACCGTTTCCTACTGCGCGAGCTGCGTTGGCCGCTGGGACCGCAGTCCATCCTTAGCATCCGCAGCAGCTGGTACGGACGTAGCGTTGGCCCAGCAGCTGATTTGTGCACTGCAGCTGGTGCGCCTTGTCTGGTGCTGGTAGGAGCTGCCGGCGCTGAGGCTACTGGAGAGGATTACCATGGGCATTCTTTACCCTGCTGCGCAGCCGTCTTGTCCGCAGAGCTGCAGATGGCCCTAGATAGAGCAACACGACCTGTGCGGGCAGCGGTTTGGCGGTTGCGCTATTCCACCTGACAGCGGGAAGTAATTATACCTCACAGGTGGAAGAGTTACCGGGAGACTTGATTGTCGGAATCGCTGGCGCTCATCGTCGCTGCTATCAGTTTCCAGCAGGGCCCGGCAGATGGGTTGGTAGTGGCAAAGGCGCAGGCGCAGGCGCAGGCGGTTGGCCCAACCACTGCCGAACTAGTAAAATTTGAATTAATCAGAAAAGTTTGAATTACGAGCCCGTTCGCGGATAGGCCCCTTGTGGGACCTGACTATCCGCGGTATACCTCAGCGAAAACTGTCGTCTCGGCCTTGATTTCCCGGAGTGTTGTATGGTACTTGGCTAGTGTGCTTGGTGTTGTGTTGACATTCGTTGAGTCAGTGTTGAGACAGGCTATGTTGCAGCCTGTTGCTGCAGCTCATGCATTGTTCTTACATCTCTTACATGTGGAGGCATGACGTCGTTTTTACATCTCTTGAAGCAACCAAAGCACTGAAGCTGGGGTGTGGTGGGGTTTATCCATCTTACATGTTGACAACATAGCCTGTTTGGCTGATTAACTACACTGCTCATCCACTACAACACACATGCGGCCTGCTGCAGCCTGCATTGCAGCACACCTACAATTTGCTGCTGCTGCTGCTCTTCCACTGCAACACACATGCTGTCTGTTGCAGCCCGCATTGCCGCACACCTGCGGCCTGCTGCATGTGTTGCATGTGCGTTCACTGCAAAGGCCCGTGCCAAGCACAATGCAATGCAATGCAATGCAATGCAATGCAATGCGCACCTAGGTAAAGAATGGAAGGAAACCGGGACATCTAAAGTGCAGTTTTTGAACTTTGCCAGAACACACTTCACACGTCTGTGTCGGTTACAAAGGTCACTGTACTGCCGTCAGAGTTCAGAACGTGCAGTTCCATCGAGCGAGCACCTCAACATGTCTGGTGCTCGGCGCCGATCGTCTCTTCGGCCTCCCATCGTGCTGTCGCTCAGCCTGGGCCTGCTTCTTCTTTCCTGCTCCCTGGGGCTCGGTAGGTTGCCTGGACGCACGCCAGCCTTTGCGCCCGGTTTGCGCTTACAACATGTTTGATGATTGAACTCAGGAGCCTCCCAGTCGTTTCCTAGCCCACCTACGCTGGTAGCAGTACCCCGACCTCCCAGCCCGCCTGTGCCCCCTCTCAACCCACCTCTTCCCCCTGGCACCAACGCCACCCGTCCTCGCATCAGCCTGCGCATCACGGCGAGTGCCGCGCAGTATTCTCGTACTGCTGCCTTTTTTGCCGAAGCACGACCAACGCGACCATCTCACTGAATGCGCGATCAAAGTCGTTTTGTACAAGTGCCATCCTCTAACCTTTCGCTTTTCTCTGGCCTGTCATTTGCGCTGCAGTTTTTTGGGCTGGACTTCTTCTCCATCGTCACACGGCAGAGTTCCATCGCCACGCTGGTTCAGGGCACGTCGCTGACCCTGAGCTCGCTGACGTCGCCACCCACTTGCTACTCCGACCTTCTGAGCCGCAACTTCACGTCCCTGTTGGGCCTCAGCGCACAAGTCTCCACGCAAGATCTGCTGCCGGGCCTGCCCGCCTTTACCAGTGATGCGAGTGTCGAGCGCCACATGATGTACACCAGCAGCCCAACTTATGTGTGCTGCGCAGTGCTGTTGTCGTTGCCCCTTCAGTGCCTCACTAGGGCTGCTCGAACTCACTAGGCTGCTGCTCAAGCATCCAGTCGCTGACCTTGCAGGTCAACGCCGTCGTGACTGGTTACGTGGCGGATAGGAATGCCGGGGTCGAAGTTTATGACGTTTGTGCCAGCAGCCCGACCAATGCCACCTTCTTCGTCAGGGGGTTACCGGTGACAGCTTTTTGGCCAACAGTGCAAGTGTTCGTCTCCATGAACGACCCTGCATGGTGCGCTGCTACATAGAGAAGTGAACACATCGTACAGAATGCGTTGTAGCTGGTGATTGGGTCAGCGGGGTCACACTGCCCACGCCTTGCGCTCGCCCTCCTCACAATCCATTCTCCACGATGAGCTGTTAGCCAACATCAAACAACCGATACAGTGCGCGCTGCGCTTCGTTTCCTGACCTGCCCCGTGTGCCCTGCAGGCTGGAGACCCTGGGGGCGGTCGGTGGGCAGCTGGCCACTGTGAGAAACCTGATCAGGAACTGGTGAGCACACGCAGGCATGGTCGTCCATGGGCAGCGTACAGGCTGGGCATGTCATCCTCTGGAAACTGTGACTTCCTTTGCCTAACACTTTCATGCTCTGCGCGCTGCTGCCCTGCCTGCCCCTACCCTGAACAGCCGCGGCGCGCTCATCACTCGTGGAGGGAACTGGTTCTTCACAGCGTACCAGATGGCCTTCCAGGTGCGCTGCTGCCCCTGCAAGTCGAGCTGGCCGTCTGCCTTGCCCCCTTAGCCACTTGCGACCTGGCTGCATTCGCCCTGCAGTGGGCTCTGCTTGCTCCTGCACTACCAGCACTCCGCTTGACTGTTGCAGCCCCTCGCACCTCTCACCAGCCACTTGACGATGCACCTGTAGCCTGTTGCTGCTGCTGTTGCTGCTGATCCTACTGCTGCCGATCCTGCTGCTGCTGTTGCTGCTGCTGCTGCTGCTGATCTCCGGCCATCAGGGGTGCATTGTGGAGCAGCTGGCCAGCCTGCCGCCAGGCGAAGTGGGGTTGAGACCACCCCGCCCACCCCCTTCACCTGCCCCCCCACCCTCACCCCCATTGCCTTCATTGTGAGTAGCTCCTTCCAAGCACTTGGCCCAAGGCACTGCTCGTATGCTGTGCAGCCTCCCAGCCTTGATGCAGTTGCCTCGGCTGCTGTGCCTGATTGACTTCATGATTTAATGGCCCATGTATGCAGGCCGGCACCACCTTCCCCCCCCCCTCCCTCCCCCTCCCCTCCCGCCCCCCACCCCCCTCCCCCTCCCCTCCCGCGCCCCCACCCCCCTCCCCCTCTCCCCCCTCCCCACCATCTCCTAGCCCCCCTCCGCCATCACCAACTCCCCCTCCCCCCTCCCCCCCCCCACCGGTGCCACCTACCCCCCCCCCATCGCCTCCCAAGCCTCCTGTGAACCTGCAGCTACTAGTCCCTCCGGTGAGAATTTGTTGACACAGCAACGGTGATCTTGCCACCATTGTTTGCTGTAGCACTGGCTGGGTGGGAAGGGAATGCAACTGACTGGGCTGCTCTCATTCCCTGCTTGCAGTCCCCACCTCTACCCCCGTCCCCCCCTCCCCCCCCCACCCCACCTCCCCCCTCCCCACCCCCCCCCTCCCCCTCCCCACCCCCCCCCTCCCCCGACCCACCTCCCCCCTCCCCACCTCCCCCCTCCCCCTCCCCACCTCCCCCCTCCCCCGACCCCCCTCCCCCCTCCCCCTCCCCCCCTCCCCCCTCCCCCCCTCCCCCCTCCCCCACCCACCTCCCCCCTCCCCGACCCCCTCCCCCCTCCCCCTCCCCCCCTCCCCCTCCCCCGACCCCCTCCCCCCTCCCCCCCTCCCCCCTCCCCCTCCCCACCTCCCCCCTCCCCCGACCCACCTCCCCCCTCCCCCGACCCACCTCCCCCCTCCCTCTCCCCCCTTCCCCCCTCCCCCTCCCCCCCTCCCCCCTCCCCCGACCCCCCTCCCCCCTCCCCACCTCCCCCCTCCCCCTCCCCCCCTCCCCCCTCCCCCTCCCCCCCTCCCCCCTCCCCCGACCCACCTCCCCCCTCCCCCGACCCACCTCCCCCCTCCCCCTCCCCCCCTCCCCCCTCCCCCTCCCCCCCTCCCCCCTCCCCCTCCCCCCCTCCCCCCTCCCCCTCCCCACCTCCCCCCTCCCCCGACCCCCCTCCCCCCTCCCCCTCCCCCCTCCCCCTCCCCCCCTCCCCCCTCCCCCTCCCCCCCTCCCCCCTCCCCCTCCCCACCTCCCCCCTCCCCCTCCCCCCCTCCCCCCTCCCCCTCCCCCCCTCCCCCCTCCCCCGACCCCCCTCCCCCCTCCCCCGACCCCCCTCCCCCCTCCCCCGACCCCCCTCCCCCCTCCCCCGACCCCCCTCCCCCCTCCCCCCCTCCCCCCTCCCCCGACCCCCTCCCCCCTCCCCCGACCCACCTCCCCCCTCCCCCGACCCCCCTCCCCCCTCCCCCGACCCCCCTCCCCCCTCCCCCTCCCCCCCTCCCCCCTCCCCCTCCCCCCCTCCCCCCTCCCCCGACCCACCTCCCCCCTCCCCCGACCCACCTCCCCCCTCCCCCGACCCACCTCCCCCCTCCCCCGACCCCCCTCCCCCCTCCCCCTCCCCCCCTCCCCCCTCCCCCGACCCCCCTCCCCCCTCCCCCGACCCCCCTCCCCCCTCCCCCGACCCCCCTCCCCCCTCCCCCGACCCCCCTCCCCCCTCCCCCGACCCCCCTCCCCCCTCCCCCGACCCCCCTCCCCCCACCCCATAGACCTCCAAAAGCTCTTTGGACTGATGTTAGCGCTCACCAGCGTGGTCATCGAGGGAGCCCATTCCCGCTGCTACTGGGAGGTGGCTTGAACGTGAAAATCCGAGTTAGCTGCCTTTCGCCAGGCATGGATCGTACATGGGGCTGGAAGCTAGCTGCCTCAGGTCAACAGGCACAACTTATGTGCAGTCCACTGAATTGGTTTAGTAGTCCCAAAAGTATGTTGCATGGGGTGCGGACTCTTGTCATCATCTATCTTGGAATGTGTGGTGATCGAACCGTAATCGGTGGATTTGTCTGGAACTGTGCTTATACATAGCCTGTGATTTGAAAGCAATTCGATGTCAGACGTCGTGGACACGCCTTCAAGCCCAGGGTGTGACGGGCTGAGTGAGGGATCTGGAGGTTGGACCTAGACGCTGATCCCCGTTGCCCGCTGCCTGCTCCTCGACCTAGCAACCTCGTCCCAACTTGACAGTTGACTGGACCAGACCTAGACTTGAAAGCTAAACTGTGCAGCCCCTAATCTTACACAAAGGAATGAAGCTCAGAACTTGCGAAGCGGGAAAGCTTAGTCATGAAGCTGCAGATAAATGACCTGTTGCCGAACGCGGCAAATTTGAAGATTATAGTACCCTTTTCCCACTGGCGCGCCGAAATGTATTAATTTGAAGTAATAAGATTTCTCCCTGTCGACTGGTCACACAGTCAGGTGTCCCCAACTAACAGAAAATGACAGGAAACTATCATTAACAGAAAATGACAGGAAACGATCCGTCCCGCCCGCCCTCCACTTGCGTGTTGAGCTTGTGTCCAGCTCCGCCCTGACCCCTTGCTGCTCAGATGGAGGGGTGGGCATCCCAACGACAACAGCAGCAACACTAGCAGCAGCACCATCACCACTGGCAGCACCACCCGCTCCATGCTGCCCGCTCCATGCTGTCTGCTCTATGCTACCCGCTCCAGGCTGCTACTCCAAGGGCTGCTGTGGGATGGGGAGGAAGGTGGGTGGCAGACTTGGAAGTGGTGGTGGTGGGATGGGGGAGGGTACGGGGAGGGTACGGTCCTTGCTGGCTCCTTGTTGGTTGCTGCTCTACGCTGCTACCCGCCTTGCTTGCAATCACCAAGCCATGCTACACCTGTCATGCTCCAGCTATCGACAACTGCAAGCAAACAGATGAATAAGGACATGCATGACCATAATCAAGCAGGCAAGGCTGAGCCGACACCACCAGAGCATGTGCACTTACCGGAAGTCCTGGCTGCCGCTCCAAGCGCCTCCTACTTGCTGCTTTTGCATCTGCTCTTGGTTACCGCTCATGGCTGCTGCTCAAGGAGATAGCTCATGGATGCGGGGGGGGGGGCGGGGGCTGCTGTGGTGCACACCTAGTAGTGTAGTATAGTGCTCAACACCATGACAAGGGACAACAAGAGAAGGGTGGGGGAGGGGAGGGGAGGGGACATGGGGAAGGAGGGTGCCATTAAACTGGGGCTGGGCTGAGCGTGAGGAGTTTGTCAACAGATTTGGAGAGGGTGGGCATATAGGGAAGGGGAGGGGCCAGTGGTGGTAGTGGGAAAGGGGAATGGGTGTGACCATTACAACCTGCAGCAAACAAGGGCATGCTAGCGGTCAGACTCGGTATATAAAGCCACATAGTTGCAAGGGATAGCCACTTACCATGTGCACTGCAGCACACGTCCTCCAGCCTGCTGCTGCTGCTACTGCACTGGAGCCTGCTGCTGCTGCTCGTGCACTGAAGCCTGCAGCTGGTGCTCCTGCACTGCAGCACATGCACTGCAGCCTGCATTGCAACCTGCTGCTGCTCATGCACTGCAACATATGCACTGTAGCATGCTGCTGCTGCTCATGCACTGCAGCCTGCTGTTGCTGCTCATGCACTGCAGCCTGCACTGCAGCCTGCTGCTGCTCATGCACTGCAGCATTTACACTTGTGTACCGCAGTTGCTGCGTCCTTGCTGCGTCTTGTTGCGTTCGTCGCTCGTCGTGTATACTTGGAAGTGCCCGGACTCGAAAATGCGAGCTCGGAACTGTAGACTGAACTGAACTGGGCACACAGCCACGAGCTTACATTCGTTTATGCGGGTGGCTCTGGGGCATTGTCCTGATTAGCCCGAGGCTCTGCTTTACGAGCTGGTGGGTTTTAACCACGCCGTTTAGGTGCGTTTCTTAAGCCCTTGCTGGGTCGCATTAAAAGGCCCTGCAGCTGGGTCGCAACTAATGGCGCTGCAGCTGGGTTGCTTCTAATAGCGCTGCAAACATCTTGCTGATGCCCTGTTTAGTGCAGCAACAATCCTCGACGGAGGACGGGCAGAGCGGGCAGGCAGGGCGGAGTGGGCGGTTGGCGGTTGGGCAAATGTACCCCTTTCCCTGACAACAAAAAAGGTACTATTTGGGTACTTTTCACCGGGAGACCTGATTGGTGTCGAGCGCCACATGATGTACACCAGCAGCCCAACTTATGTGTGCTGCGCAGTGCTGTTGTCGTTGCCCCTTCAGTGCCTCACTAGGGCTGCTCGAACTCACTAGGCTGCTGCTCAAGCATCCAGTCGCTGACCTTGCAGGTCAACGCCGTCGTGACTGGTTACGTGGCGGATAGGAATGCCGGGGTCGAAGTTTATGACGTTTGTGCCAGCAGCCCGACCAATGCCACCTTCTTCGTCAGGGGGTTACCGGTGACAGCTTTTTGGCCAACAGTGCAAGTGTTCGTCTCCATGAACGACCCTGCATGGTGCGCTGCTACATAGAGAAGTGAACACATCGTACAGAATGCGTTGTAGCTGGTGATTGGGTCAGCGGGGTCACACTGCCCACGCCTTGCGCTCGCCCTCCTCACAATCCATTCTCCACGATGAGCTGTTAGCCAACATCAAACAACCGATACAGTGCGCGCAGCGCTTCGTTTCCTGACCTGCCCCGTGTGCCCTGCAGGCTGGAGACCCTGGGGGCGGTCGGTGGGCAGCTGGCCACTGTGAGAAACCTGATCAGGAACTGGTGAGCACACGCAGGCATGGTCGTCCATGGGCAGCGTACAGGCTGGGCATGTCATCCTCTGGAAACTGTGACTTCCTTTGCCTAACACTTTCATGCTCTGCGCGCTGCTGCCCTGCCTGCCCCTACCCTGAGCAGCCGCGGCGCGCTCATCACTCGTGGAGGGAACTGGTTCTTCACAGCGTACCAGATGGCCTTCCAGGTGCGCTGCTGCCCCTGCAAGTCGAGCTGGCCGTCTGCCTTGCCCCCTTAGCCACTTGCGACCTGGCTGCATTCGCCCTGCAGTGGGCTCTGCTTGACTGTTGCAGCCCCTCGCACCTCTCACCAGCCACTTGACGATGCACCTGTAGCCTGTTGCTGCTGCTGTTGCTGCTGATCCTACTGCTGCCGATCCTGCTGCTGCTGTTGCTGCTGCTGCTGCTGATCTCCGGCCATCAGGAGTGCATTGTGGAGCAGCTGGCCAGCCTGCCGCCAGGCGAAGTGGGGTTGAGACCACCCCGCCCACCCCCTTCACCTGCCCCCCCACCCTCACCTCCCCACCTCCCCCCTCCCCCTCCCCACCTCCCCCCCTCCCCCGACCCCCCTCCCCCCCCCACCCCACCTCCCCCCTCCCCCCTCCCCCCCTCCCCCCTCCCCCGACCCACCTCCCCCCTCCCCCTCCCCCCCTCCCCCCTCCCCCCCTCCCCCCTCCCCATCCCCCCCTCCCCCCTCCCCCTCCCCCCCTCCCCCCTCCCCCTCCCCCCCTCCCCCCTCCCCCGACCCACCTCCCCCCTCCCCCCCTCCCCCCTCCCCCTCCCCCCCTCCCCCCTCCCCCTCCCCCCCTCCCCCCTCCCCCGACCCCCCTCCCCCCTCCCCCGACCCCCCTCCCCCCTCCCCCGACCCCCCTCCCCCCTCCCCCGACCCCCCTCCCCCCTCCCCCGACCCCCCTCCCCCCTCCCCCGACCCCCCTCCCCCCACCCCATAGACCTCCAAAAGCTCTTTGGACTGATGTTAGCGCTCACCAGCGTGGTCATCGAGGGAGCCCATTCCCGCTGCTACTGGGAGGTGGCTTGAACGTGAAAATCCGAGTTAGCTGCCTTTCGCCAGGCATGGATCGTACATGGGGCTGGAAGCTAGCTGCCTCAGGTCAACAGGCACAACTTATGTGCAGTCCACTGAATTGGTTTATTAGTCCCAAAAGTATGTTGCATGGGGTGCGGACTCTTGTCATCATCTATCTTGGAATGTGTGGTGATCGAACCGTAATCGGTGGATTTGTCTGGAACTGTGCTTATACATAGCCTGTGATTTGAAAGCAATTCGATGTCAGACGTCGTGGACACGCCTTCAAGCCCAGGGTGTGACGGGCTGAGTGAGGGATCTGGAGGTTGGACCTAGACGCTGATCCCCGCTGCCTGCTCCTCGACCTAGCAACCTCGTCCCAACTTGACAGTTGACTGGACCAGACGTAGACTTGAAAGCTAAACTGTGCAGCCCCCAATCTTACACAAAGGAATGAAGCTCAGAACTTGCGAAGCGGGAAAGCTTAGTCATGAAGCTGCAGATAAATGACCTGTTGCCGAACGCGGCAAATTTGAAGATTATAGTACCCTTTTCCCACTGGCGCGCCGAAATGTATTAATTTGAAGTAATAAGATTTCTCCCTGTCGACTGGTCACACAGTCAGGTGTCCCCAACTAACAGAAAATGACAGGAAACTATCATTAACAGAAAATGACAGGAAACGATCCGTCCCGCCCGCCCTCCACTTGCGTGTTGAGCTTGTGTCCAGCTCCGCCCTGACCCCTTGCTGCTCAGATGGAGGGGTGGGCATCCCAACGACAACAGCAGCAACACTAGCAGCAGCACCATCACCACTGGCAGCACCACCCGCTCCATGCTGCCCGCTCCATGCTGTCTGCTCTATGCTACCCGCTCCAGGCTGCTACTCCAAGGGCTGCTGTGGGATGGGGAGGAAGGTGGGTGGCAGACTTGGAAGTGGTGGTGGTGGGATGGGGGAGGGTACGGGGAGGGTACGGTCCTTGCTGGCTCCTTGTTGGTTGCTGCTCTACGCTGCTACCCGCCTTGCTTGCAATCACCAAGCCATGCTACACCTGTCATGCTCCAGCTATCGACAACTGCAAGCAAACAGATGAATAAGGACATGCATGACCATAATCAAGCAGGCAAGGCTGAGCCGACACCACCAGAGCATGTGCACTTACCGGAAGTCCTGGCTGCCGCTCCAAGCGCCTCCTACTTGCTGCTTTTGCATCTGCTCTTGGTTACCGCTCATGGCTGCTGCTCAAGGAGATAGCTCATGGATGCGGGGGGGGGCGGGGGCTGCTGTGGTGCACACCTAGTAGTGTAGTATAGTGCTCAACACCATGACAAGGGACAACAAGAGAAGGGTGGGGGAGGGGAGGGGAGGGGACATGGGGAAGGAGGGTGCCATTAAACTGGGGCTGGGCTGAGCGTGAGGAGTTTGTCAACAGATTTGGAGAGGGTGGGCATATAGGGAAGGGGAGGGGCCAGTGGTGGTAGTGGGAAAGGGGAATGGGTGTGACCATTACAACCTGCAGCAAACAAGGGCATGCTAGCGGTCAGACTCGGTATATAAAGCCACATAGTTGCAAGGGATAGCCACTTACCATGTGCACTGCAGCACACGTCCTCCAGCCTGCTGCTGCTGCTCACTGCACTGGAGCCTGCTGCTGCTGCTCGTGCACTGAAGCCTGCAGCTGGTGCTCCTGCACTGCAGCACATGCACTGCAGCCTGCATTGCAACCTGCTGCTGCTCATGCACTGCAACATATGCACTGTAGCATGCTGCTGCTGCTCATGCACTGCAGCCTGCTGTTGCTGCTCATGCACTGCAGCCTGCACTGCAGCCTGCTGCTGCTCATGCACTGCAGCATTTACACTTGTGTACCGCAGTTGCTGCGTCCTTGCTGCGTCTTGTTGCGTTCGTCGCTCGTCGTGTATACTTGGAAGTGCCCGGACTCGAAAATGCGAGCTCGGAACTGTAGACTGAACTGAACTGGGCACACAGCCACGAGCTTACATTCGTTTATGCGGGTGGCTCTGGGGCATTGTCCTGATTAGCCCGAGGCTCTGCTTTACGAGCTGGTGGGTTTTAACCACGCCGTTTAGGTGCGTTTCTTAAGCCCTTGCTGGGTCGCATTAAAAGGCCCTGCAGCTGGGTCGCAACTAATGGCGCTGCAGCTGGGTTGCTTCTAATAGCGCTGCAAACATCTTGCTGATGCCCTGTTTAGTGCAGCAACAATCCTCGACGGAGGACGGGCAGAGCGGGCAGGCAGGGCGGAGTGGGCGGTTGGCGGTTGGGCAAATGTACCCCTTTCCCTGACAACAAAAAAGGTACTATTTGGGTACTTTTCACCGGGAGACCTGATTGGTGTCGAGCGCCACATGATGTACACCAGCAGCCCAACTTATGTGTGCTGCGCAGTGCTGTTGTCGTTGCCCCTTCAGTGCCTCACTAGGGCTGCTCGAACTCACTAGGCTGCTGCTCAAGCATCCAGTCGCTGACCTTGCAGGTCAACGCCGTCGTGACTGGTTACGTGGCGGATAGGAATGCCGGGGTCGAAGTTTATGACGTTTGTGCCAGCAGCCCGACCAATGCCACCTTCTTCGTCAGGGGGTTACCGGTGACAGCTTTTTGGCCAACAGTGCAAGTGTTCGTCTCCATGAACGACCCTGCATGGTGCGCTGCTACATAGAGAAGTGAACACATCGTACAGAATGCGTTGTAGCTGGTGATTGGGTCAGCGGGGTCACACTGCCCACGCCTTGCGCTCGCCCTCCTCACAATCCATTCTCCACGATGAGCTGTTAGCCAACATCAAACAACCGATACAGTGCGCGCTGCGCTTCGTTTCCTGACCTGCCCCGTGTGCCCTGCAGGCTGGAGACCCTGGGGGCGGTCGGTGGGCAGCTGGCCACTGTGAGAAACCTGATCAGGAACTGGTGAGCACACGCAGGCATGGTCGTCCATGGGCAGCGTACAGGCTGGGCATGTCATCCTCTGGAAACTGTGACTTCCTTTGCCTAACACTTTCATGCTCTGCGCGCTGCTGCCCTGCCTGCCCCTACCCTGAACAGCCGCGGCGCGCTCATCACTCGTGGAGGGAACTGGTTCTTCACAGCGTACCAGATGGCCTTCCAGGTGCGCTGCTGCCCCTGCAAGTCGAGCTGGCCGTCTGCCTTGCCCCCTTAGCCACTTGCGACCTGGCTGCATTCGCCCTGCAGTGGGCTCTGCTTGCTCCTGCACTACCAGCACTCCGCTTGACTGTTGCAGCCCCTCGCACCTCTCACCAGCCACTTGACGATGCACCTGTAGCCTGTTGCTGCTGCTGTTGCTGCTGATCCTACTGCTGCCGATCCTGCTGCTGCTGTTGCTGCTGCTGCTGCTGATCTCCGGCCATCAGGGGTGCATTGTGGAGCAGCTGGCCAGCCTGCCGCCAGGCGAAGTGGGGTTGAGACCACCCCGCCCACCCCCTTCACCTGCCCCCCCACCCTCACCCCCATTGCCTTCATTGTGAGTAGCTCCTTCCAAGCACTTGGCCCAAGGCACTGCTCGTATGCTGTGCAGCCTCCCAGCCTTGATGCAGTTGCCTCGGCTGCTGTGCCTGATTGACTTCATGATTTAATGGCCCATGTATGCAGGCCGGCACCACCTTCCCCCCCCCCTCCCTCCCCCCCTCCCCCCTCCCCCTCGCGCCCCCACCCCCCTCCCCCTCTCCCCCCTCCCCACCATCTCCTAGCCCCCCTCCGCCATCACCAACTCCCCCTCCCCCCTCCCCCCCCCCACCGGTGCCACCTACCCCCCCCCCATCGCCTCCCAAGCCTCCTGTGAACCTGCAGCTACTAGTCCCTCCGGTGAGAATTTGTTGACACAGCAACGGTGATCTTGCCACCATTGTTTGCTGTAGCACTGGCTGGGTGGGAAGGGAATGCAACTGACTGGGCTGCTCTCATTCCCTGCTTGCAGTCCCCACCTCTACCCCCGTCCCCCCCTCCCCCCCCCACCCCACCTCCCCCCTCCCCACCCCCCCCCTCCCCCTCCCCACCCCCCCCCTCCCCCGACCCACCTCCCCCCTCCCCACTCCCCCCTCCCCCCCCCCTCCCCCCCGACCCACCTCCCCCCTCCCCACCCTCCCCCCTCCTCCCCCCCTCCCCCCCTCCCCCCCTCCCCCCTCCCCCCCCCCCTCCCCCCTCCCCACCTCCCCCCTCCCCCTCCCCCCTCCCCCCTCCCCCTCCCCCCCTCCCCCCTCCCCCTCCCCACCTCCCCCCTCCCCGACCCACCTCCCCCCTCCCCTCCCACCTCCCCCCTCCCCCTCCCCCCCTCCCCCCTCCCCCGACCCCCCTCCCCCCTCCCCCTCCCCCCCCTCCCCCCTCCCCCTCCGCCACCTCCCCACCTCCCCCTCCCCCCTCCCTCCCCCTCCCCCCCTCCCCCCTCCCCCTCCCCCCCTCCCCCCTCCCCCGACCCACCTCCCCCCTCCCCCTCCCCCCCTCCCCCCTCCCCCTCCCCCCCTCCCCCCTCCCCCTCCCCCCCTCCCCCCTCCCCCTCCCCCCCTCCCCCCTCCCCCCCCCACCTCCCCCCTCCCCCGACCCCCCTCCCCCCTCCCCCTCCCCCCCCTCCCCCCTCCCCCTCCCCCCCCTCCCCCCTCCCCCTCGACCCACCTCCCCCCTCCCCCCCCCCCTCCCCCCTCCCCCGACCCCCCTCCCCCCTCCCCCTCCCCCCCTCCCCCCTCCCCCTCCCCCCCTCCCCCCTCCCCCGACCCCCCTCCCCCCTCCCCCGACCCCCCTCCCCCCTCCCCTCCCCACCCTCCCCCCTCCCCCCGACCCCCCTCCCCCCTCCCCCCCCCACCTCCCCCCTCCCCCGACCCACCTCCCCCCTCCCCCCCCCTCCCCCCTCCCCCGACCCACCTCCCCCCTCCCCCTCCCCCCCTCCCCCCTCCCCCTCCCCCTCCCCCCTCCCCCGACCCCCCTCCCCCCTCCCCCGACCCCCCTCCCCCCTCCCCCGACCCCCCTCCCCCCTCCCCCGACCCCCCTCCCCCCACCCCATAGACCTCCAAAAGCTCTTTGGACTGATGTTAGCGCTCACCAGCGTGGTCATCGAGGGAGCCCATTCCCGCTGCTACTGGGAGGTGGCTTGAACGTGAAAATCCGAGTTAGCTGCCTTTCGCCAGGCATGGATCGTACATGGGGCTGGAAGCTAGCTGCCTCAGGTCAACAGGCACAACTTATGTGCAGTCCACTGAATTGGTTTAGTAGTCCCAAAAGTATGTTGCATGGGGTGCGGACTCTTCTCATCATCTATCTTGGAATGTGTGGTGATCGAACCCTAATCGGTGGATTTGTCTGGAACTGTGCTTATACATAGCCTGTGATTTGAAAGCAATTCGATGTCAGACGTCGTGGACACGCCTTCAAGCCCAGGGTGTGACGGGCTGAGTGAGGGATCTGGAGGTTGGACCTAGACGCTGATCCCCGTTGCCCGCTGCCTGCTCCTCGACCTAGCAACCTCGTCCCAACTTGACAGTTGACTGGACCAGACCTAGACTTGAAAGCTAAACTGTGCAGCCCCTAATCTTACACAAAGGAATGAAGCTCAGAACTTGCGAAGCGGGAAAGCTTAGTCATGAAGCTGCAGATAAATGACCTGTTGCCGAACGCGGCAAATTTGAAGATTATAGTACCCTTTTCCCACTGGCGCGCCGAAATGTATTAATTTGAAGTAATAAGATTTCTCCCTGTCGACTGGTCACACAGTCAGGTGTCCCCAACTAACAGAAAATGACAGGAAACTATCATTAACAGAAAATGACAGGAAACGATCCGTCCCGCCCGCCCTCCACTTGCGTGTTGAGCTTGTGTCCAGCTCCGCCCTGACCCCTTGCTGCTCAGATGGAGGGGTGGGCATCCCAACGACAACAACAGCAACACTAGCAGCAGCACCATCACCACTGGCAGCACCACCCGCTCCATGCTGCCCGCTCCATGCTGTCTGCTCTATGCTACCCGCTCCAGGCTGCTACTCCAAGGGCTGCTGTGGGATGGGGAGGAAGGTGGGTGGCAGACTCGGAAGTGGTGGTGGTGGGATGGGGGAGGGTACGGGGAGGGTACGGTCCTTGCTGGCTCCTTGTTGGTTGCTGCTCTACGCTGCTACCGCCTTGCTTGCAATCACCAAGCCATGCTACACCTGTCATGCTCCAGCTATCGACAACTGCAAGCAAACAGATGAATAAGGACATGCATGACCATAATCAAGCAGGCAAGGCTGAGCCGACACCACCAGAGCATGTGCACTTACCGGAAGTCCTGGCTGCCGCTCCAAGCGCCTCCTACTTGCTGCTTTTGCATCTGCTCTTGGTTACCGCTCATGGCTGCTGCTCAAGGAGATAGCTCATGGATGCGGGGGGGGGGCGGGGGCTGCTGTGGTGCACACCTAGTAGTGTAGTATAGTGCTCAACACCATGACAAGGGACAACAAGAGAAGGGTGGGGGAGGGGAGGGGAGGGGACATGGGGAAGGAGGGTGCCATTAAACTGGGGCTGGGCTGAGCGTGAGGAGTTTGTCAACAGATTTGGAGAGGGTGGGCATATAGGGAAGGGGAGGGGCCAGTGGTGGTAGTGGGAAAGGGGAATGGGTGTGACCATTACAACCTGCAGCAAACAAGGGCATGCTAGCGGTCAGACTCGGTATATAAAGCCACATAGTTGCAAGGGATAGCCACTTACCATGTGCACTGCAGCACACGTCCTCCAGCCTTGCTGCTCGGCGTTGGCTGCTCTGCACTGGAGCCTGCTGCTGCTGCTCGTGCACTGAAGCCTGCAGCTGCTGCTCCTGCACTGCAGCACATGCACTGCAGCCTGCATTGCAACCTGCTGCTGCTCATGCACTGCAACATATGCACTGTAGCATGCTGCTGCTGCTCATGCACTGCAGCCTGCTGTTGCTGCTCATGCACTGCAGCCTGCACTGCAGCCTGCTGCTGCTCATGCACTGCAGCATTTACACTTGTGTACCGCAGTTGCTGCGTCCTTGCTGCGTCTTGTTGCGTTCGTCGCTCGTCGTGTATACTTGGAAGTGCCCGGACTCGAAAATGCGAGCTCGGAACTGTAGACTGAACTGAACTGGGCACACAGCCACGAGCTTACATTCGTTTATGCGGGTGGCTCTGGGGCATTGTCCTGATTAGCCCGAGGCTCTGCTTTACGAGCTGGTGGGTTTCAACCACGCCGTTTAGGTGCGTTTCTTAAGCCTTGCTGGGTCGCATTAAAAGGCCCTGCAGCTGGGTCGCAACTAATGGCGCTGCAGCTGGGTTGCTTCTAATAGCGCTGCAAACATCTTGCTGATGCCCTGTTTAGTGCAGCAACAATCCTCGACGGAGGACGGGCAGAGCGGGCAGGCAGGGCGGAGTGGGCGGTTGGCGGTTGGGCAAATGTACCCCTTTCCCTGACAACAAAAAAGGTACTATTTGGGTACTTTTCACCGGGAGACCTGATTGGTGTCGAGCGCCACATGATGTACACCAGCAGCCCAACTTATGTGTGCTGCGCAGTGCTGTTGTCGTTGCCCCTTCAGTGCCTCACTAGGGCTGCTCGAACTCACTAGGCTGCTGCTCAAGCATCCAGTCGCTGACCTTGCAGGTCAACGCCGTCGTGACTGGTTACGTGGCGGATAGGAATGCCGGGGTCGAAGTTTATGACGTTTGTGCCAGCAGCCCGACCAATGCCACCTTCTTCGTCAGGGGGTTACCGGTGACAGCTTTTTGGCCAACAGTGCAAGTGTTCGTCTCCATGAACGACCCTGCATGGTGCGCTGCTACATAGAGAAGTGAACACATCGTACAGAATGCGTTGTAGCTGGTGATTGGGTCAGCGGGGTCACACTGCCCACGCCTTGCGCTCGCCCTCCTCACAATCCATTCTCCACGATGAGCTGTTAGCCAACATCAAACAACCGAGACAGTGCGCGCTGCGCTTCGTTTCCTGACCTGCCCCGTGTGCCCTGCAGGCTGGAGACCCTGGGGGCGGTCGGTGGGCAGCTGGCCACTGTGAGAAACCTGATCAGGAACTGGTGAGCACACGCAGGCATGGTCGTCCATGGGCAGCGTACAGGCTGGGCATGTCATCCTCTGGAAACTGTGACTTCCTTTGCCTAACACTTTCATGCTCTGCGCGCTGCTGCCCTGCCTGCCCCTACCCTGAACAGCCGCGGCGCGCTCATCACTCGTGGAGGGAACTGGTTCTTCACAGCGTACCAGATGGCCTTCCAGGTGCGCTGCTGCCCCTGCAAGTCGAGCTGGCCGTCTGCCTTGCCCCCTTAGCCACTTGCGACCTGGCTGCATTCGCCCTGCAGTGGGCTCTGCTTGCTCCTGCACTACCAGCACTCCGCTTGACTGTTGCAGCCCCTCGCACCTCTCACCAGCCACTTGACGATGCACCTGTAGCCTGTTGCTGCTGCTGTTGCTGCTGATCCTACTGCTGCCGATCCTGTTGCTGCTGTTGCTGCTGCTGCTGCTGCTGATCTCCGGCCATCAGGGGTGCATTGTGGAGCAGCTGGCCAGCCTGCCGCCAGGCGAAGTGGGGTTGAGACCACCCCGCCCACCCCCTTCACCTGCCCCCCCACCCTCACCTCCCCACCTCCCCCCTCCCCCTCCCCCCCTCCCCCCTCCCCCGACCCCCCTCCCCCCCCCCCCACCTCCCCCCCCCACCCCTCCTCCCCCCCTCCCCCCTCCCCCCCTCCCCCCTCCCCGACCCACCTCCCCCCTCCCCCTCCCCCCCTCCCCCCTCCCCCCTCCCCCCTCCCCCTCCCCCCTCCCCCCTCCCCCTCCCCCCCTCCCCCCTCCCCCTCCCCCCCCTCCCCCCTCCCCCGACCCACCTCCCCCCTCCCCCCCTCCCCCCTCCCCCTCCCCACCTCCCCCCTCCCCGACCCACCTCCCCCCTCCCCCCTCCCCCACCTCCCCCCTCCCCCTCCCCCCCTCCCCCCTCCCCCTCCCCCCCTCCCCCCTCCCCCGACCCCCCCTCCCCCCTCCCCACCTCCCCCCTCCCCCTCCCCCCCTCCCCCCTCCCCCGACCCACCTCCCCCCTCCCCTCCCCCCTCCCCCCTCCCCCTCCCCCCCTCCCCCCCTCCCCCTCCCCCCTCCCCCCTCCCCCTCCCCCCCTCCCCCCTCCCCCGACCCCCCTCCCCCCTCCCCCTCCCCCCCTCCCCCCTCCCCCGACCCACCTCCCCCCTCCCCCTCCCCACCTCCCCCCTCCCCCGACCCCCCTCCCCCCTCCCCCCCTCCCCCCTCCCCCTCCCCCCCTCCCCCCTCCCCCTCCCCCCCTCCCCCCTCCCCCTCCCCACCTCCCCCCTCCCCCGACCCCCCTCCCCCCTCCCCCCCTCCCCCCTCCCCCCCCCCTCCCCCTCCCCCCCTCCCCCCTCCCCCGACCCACCTCCCCCCTCCCCCTCCCCCCTCCCCCCTCCCCCGACCCACCTCCCCCCTCCCCCGACCCACCTCCCCCCTCCCCCGACCCACCTCCCCCCTCCCCCGACCCCCCTCCCCCCTCCCCCGACCCCCCTCCCCCCTCCCCCGACCCCCCTCCCCCCTCCCCCGACCCCCCTCCCCCCACCCCATAGACCTCCAAAAGCTCTTTGGACTGATGTTAGCGCTCACCAGCGTGGTCATCGAGGGAGCCCATTCCCGCTGCTACTGGGAGGTGGCTTGAACGTGAAAATCCGAGTTAGCTGCCTTTCGCCAGGCATGGATCGTACATGGGGCTGGAAGCTAGCTGCCTCAGGTCAACAGGCACAACTTATGTGCAGTCCACTGAATTGGTTTAGTAGTCCCAAAAGTATGTTGCATGGGGTGCGGACTCTTCTCATCATCTATCTTGGAATGTGTGGTGATCGAACCCTAATCGGTGGATTTGTCTGGAACTGTGCTTATACATAGCCTGTGATTTGAAAGCAATTCGATGTCAGACGTCGTGGACACGCCTTCAAGCCCAGGGTGTGACGGGCTGAGTGAGGGATCTGGAGGTTGGACCTAGACGCTGATCCCCGTTGCCCGCTGCCTGCTCCTCGACCTAGCAACCTCGTCCCAACTTGACAGTTGACTGGACCAGACCTAGACTTGAAAGCTAAACTGTGCAGCCCCTAATCTTACACAAAGGAATGAAGCTCAGAACTTGCGAAGCGGGAAAGCTTAGTCATGAAGCTGCAGATAAATGACCTGTTGCCGAACGCGGCAAATTTGAAGATTATAGTACCCTTTTCCCACTGGCGCGCCGAAATGTATTAATTTGAAGTAATAAGATTTCTCCCTGTCGACTGGTCACACAGTCAGGTGTCCCCAACTAACAGAAAATGACAGGAAACTATCATTAACAGAAAATGACAGGAAACGATCCGTCCCGCCCGCCCTCCACTTGCGTGTTGAGCTTGTGTCCAGCTCCGCCCTGACCCCTTGCTGCTCAGATGGAGGGGTGGGCATCCCAGGGGCGGCACCAGCGCCAGCTGCCAGCTGCTGCCAGGGGGGGGCAGCAGGAGGGGTGGGCAGCCCAGGGGCGGCACCAGCGCCAGCTGCCAGCTGCTGCCAGGGGGGGGCAGCAGGAGGGGTGGGCAGCCCAGGGGCGGCACCAGCGCCAGCTGCCAGCTGCTGCCAGGGGGGGGCAGCAGGAGGGGTGGGCAGCCCAGGTGGCCCATTGGTCTAGGATGTACAAGGGGTGGGAGGGCGGGCCTGGGGCTGGGAGGGGGTGGGATGGGGTGGGAGGGCGGGGCTGGGCTGAGGTTGGGAGTAGGTGGGAGGGAGGAGCTGGGGCTGGGAAGGGGCGTTGGAGGGCGGGGCTGGGGTTGGAAGGTGGTGGGAGGGAGGATGGGAGGGCGGGGCTGGGGCCAGGGAGAGGTTGGGGGAGCAAGGAGTTGCGGGGGGATGCGAGGGGTGCTAGGGAGCGGGGTCCAGGCCGTCGGAGTAGGCTAGTCATTACTGCACGGCCAAGTTATGTCGCGCCAAAGTCATTTGCAGCAGGCCTACTCAATGGAATGCCGTGCTTTCTTCTCCAACAGCTGTGTCGTTGAGTAAGGAACAAAGTTACAGAGCCACAATCTAGATATTCAGTGTGGTCAGCTCACAACATGCCAGTTTGTGGAAGGGGGTCCCTTTTTCTGCGTGACTGGCTAGAGAGAAACGCACATTCTCGGCGTATCTTGCAATGTCGTTCAGTAACTTGCCCCACGACGGTCTTCCGACGCCGCCTGCACCAATGAAAGGCTCGTGGAGCAACCCTGGCGGGCTCAAATGAGACAGCATCCTGGGTCGTCGCTGGAACGACGCGCAGCACGCTTTTCAGTACCTCATCAAGTGGGCTGGCTACGACGACTCCTTCAACTCCTGGGAGTGGGGGCCAGCACTCGCGCAGCAGGACGCGGTCGCCGCCTTAATCCGGGACTACACCGCCCGCCATCATGCCCCGGTTGACGACGACCCTGCCTGCCAAGTCTGCGCCAGCCGTTCACCGCGGCCTCCGATGTTGCTTTGTGATCAATGCGACAAGGGTTTTCACATCACGTGCCTGTCACCCCCACTTCGTTCTGTGCCTCGTGGTGCCTGGCTCTGTCATCAGTGCAAGCAAGCTAAGGCTCCTAAGAAGCGCAGGTAGCATGTTTAGAGGCTAAACATCTTTTTTCCAGGGGGGGTGAATGTAGTGGACATGCGCAGCATGGGCGGCTTGCATCTTTTAAACTGACTCGCATGTCTGATCTTTAGCGAACTGAGTACTTGTTCTTTTCTTACAGTGGATGCTTCTGTTGTTCTCTGTGCAAGGTGCTCCGAACCTAGGCGGATGCACCGAGCACAGAAGTTCACAGTTTACGTACACCTTTTCCCTTTACACGTGGATGACTAAGAATGTGAATGGTTTTGAGTACTTAAGGCTCTGTGAGGGCAGAGACAGGCACCTTGGCTCAGAACTCTATCTGACCCCGGGTCCTGTCTCGCTCTCCCGCCCTCACAGGTAAGCCGTGCTCTGTTGGTCATCTCTGCTATGTTGTAACCTTGGCTCAGAACTCTATCTGACCCCGGGTCCTGTCTCGCTCTCCCGCCCTCACAGGCTCCCTGGTCTCAGCTCCGTTACACAAGCCCGAGCCTCTGCCTCAATTGCCCCAGCGACTAGGCCCCAACTCCAGCCAGAGGGATCAGCTGGGGAGGGAGGAGGCACCTGCGGAGGAGGACAGCGATAACGACTCACAGGGTGTGAATGTTCATAGGGGCTTGGACTATGGCTTGTCTTAATGGCTTGAGATCGTGGTTGTCTGTTAACTTTCATGTCAGCCTTACATTTGCTTAGCTCACTTTTTTGGTTGGCAACAACCGAAGAGGTTTCTCGCTGCGCACGTACACAATTGCCTGTAACTCCGCACACCACCTTACAAAGCACGCGAAATGGAGGCGACTGATAGTTGGAACGTCAAATCAAACTCCGAGACGGCGGGGACGATGGATGCAGTCAGTCACTGCATAAGCCAGCTCCCCGGTAAGCGCCACGAGAGATATGGTCGAGCCGTTATAGCCGCCATCCTCCTCCTACTCCACCTGCAGCTGACACATTGCTGCGGCTCTACCATCGCACCCCTACCTACGCACACCGCTTCCCTTTGCCACAACCTAGTCGTGCAGGAGTTACAGCAGCCAGGGCAATACAACAGCAGCCGAGTCGACCTGAATTGGGAAAGGCATCACGATTGCGACTGCCAGCACGCAACCGCGCACACCACTTGCCCTGCCCACACAACATCGCCTAGGGCACAGCCCCGAAGCCAGTTTTCAAACCAGAGGGCACAGACCCGATGGCTAGGCATAAATCCAAGGGCACAGACCCGAGGACCAGACACATACCAAAGGGCACAGACCCGGCGGCTAAACCCAAGGGCAGAGACCCGAGGGCTACATGCAAACCCGAAGGCACAGACCCGACGGACAAACAACCTAAGAACACACCTCCATTGGGTCGACATGAACTGTACCATCTCCAGTCACATAGCAAGACACGATGCCTGCCAACTGGACACTCTCAAAGAACTGCCATATTGCCCTTGCTTCCATCACGCAGGACAAGCGGCGCAGGTCACTGTCAAGATAGGGGCCACCACAGCCTTCAACGCTGTAGGTTGGCAGGACCAGCCAGCTGTCACAGAGATACAAGATACACAGGCTACTACACAGGCCGAAATGCAACATGCCGCTCAACCCCATCACCACCTGCCAGCCCTGACCGCTGTAGGTTGGCAGGACCAGCCAGCTGTCACAGAGATGCAAGATACACATGCTGACATGCAGGCTGATATGCAACATGCCGCTCAGCCCCACCACCACCTGCCAGCCCTGACCGCCGCAGGTTGGCATGACCAGCCGCCTGACACAGAGATGCAAGATACACATGTTGTCATGCAGGCTGACAAGCAACATGCCCCTCAGCCCCACCACCACCTGCCAGCCCTGACCGCTGCAGGTTGGCATGACCAGCCGCCTAACACAGAGATGCAAGATACACATGTTGTCATGCAGGCTGACAAGCAACATGCCCCTCAGCCCCACCACCACCTGCCAGCCCTGACCGCTGCAGGTTGGCAGGACCAGCCAGGTGTCACAGAGATACAAGATACACATGTTGTCATGCATGCTAACATGCAACATGCCCCTCAGCCCCACCACCACCTGCCAGCCCTGACCGCTGCAGGTTGGCAGGACCAGCCAGCTGTCACAGAGATGCAAGATACACATGCTGACATGCAGGCTGACAAGCAACATGCCCCTCAGCCCCACCACCACCTGCCAGCCCTGACCGCTGCAGGTTGGCATGACCAGCCGCCTAACACAGAGATGCAAGATACACATGTTGTCATGCAGGCTGACAAGCAACATGCCCCTCAGCCCCACCACCACCTGCCAGCCCTGACCGCTGCAGGTTGGCAGGACCAGCCAGCTGCCACAGAGATGCAAGATACACATGCTGTTATGCAGGCTGATAAGCGACACGCCGCTCAGCAGGCTAGAAACATGTTGAGATACCACACCATAGGCAAGAGTGTGATAATTGAGACACACTTTACTGCAGTGTCATGGCTGTGCACCTGCAGTGTCACATCGTTTAATAAAACTGCCATGGACAACAAGGACCGAAGTTACACCATCATTACCCCTATATCCAACCCCCCCTTTGGACACCCCAATTGGACACCTATCCAACAACTGGACATGAACCGGCAAATCATAGCCTACCTGGCTTGTGTTTGCACTTGGATCAGCATATGTATGAAACGACATACACCTACATACTCACACGCCCAATCTCAGCAATGTCGCAAGAAACAACGTAAGAGCCTTGCCAAGCTCAACGCCTCCCTGCACAACACCAAGTACAACTGGCTACTCGGCATAGATGGGACCCTTCAAAATATGACAGCCATTAACCGCCTAAAACACGCTACCTACACCTACCTCAAGGGGCACAATAGCGGAAGGACTATTAGGGTTATACAGTACAACACTACACTACAAGCATACATGACGTACTACCTCAACCCAAACATCATAAGCCACCCCACATGGAACATGGCTATCAGTAAATACATGGCACGATGCATCTACATTAGCTGGCTTATGCTGGCAGCAGGGGATATCGAAGAGAACCCAGGACCGGACGGCTTGCACTTCGAGCAACAAGTAGCATCACACTGCCAAATACATGCCCTCAACATGGCGGCAGGACACCCCTGGCTCACTGACCAGGAATTGGCCAACTTCCACACGTCCGAGCTACACGCGAGACGCGGGGACCAACGCACAATGTGGGCATTAGCCAGAGACGAACAAGGCGCGTGCAACGACACTGTCATTAATCTCTACCTAATGTCACACTACGGCCTCAACACACACACAGTGGCGCACCTGCGAACACGGAGTGACTGGTCAACCCGCAACCTAGACGCGCTGTCCGCCACCCACTGCACGGAAGCCTTCTTATGCAAGGCCCCGGCTCACAGCATGGCGATAAGGAAACACGATGGCGCCTGGTACCTCCTTGACTCCCAAGCGGACGCCCCTATACGGCTACGGTCCACTGGAATCTACACGTACTCCGTTACATGCGAGATACAAGCAATCATTAGCAGCGCAAACCACACGGCGGAGATGGAGGCGGCAAGGCAGAGGGCAAGGCTTGGGCCCATCATAAGCTACCCACAAGAAACACATAGGCCCTACTGGGAGAGGCAGTACAAGAAGTGCTGCCTTGCACACGCCACCAACATGGCCATAGGGAAACCTCTGATTCGGCCCGATGATGTGATAACCCACTGTAAAACGCTAGCTACACACATCCAAGACCTAGCCAACCGGGCAAGGCAAGAGAACAGACCGATACCACTGCGTAGCAGCCTACCACACATATACGAAGAATCCGGCAACTTTACAGTGTCCACCATGAACCACTACCTATACCATTACCACAAAGACCTCCACCTATGCCCTACCGCCACCGAGCTTACACCCGGCAACATCACACCTGAGCTTCTCATCACGCTCACTGGCAATGTAGACAGCTACACCAACACAGCTGCCATTCTCATCACCAACAATCACGCTACCACCATCCGCCGCATAGATCACGCATGGCAATGGCTGGACTCGGAACGCGGCCACCCACGTCGGTTGGACACCCCGGAAGACTGGCTCCAGCTGCACGGCATGCTCGTTCAAATTAAAAAGGGCGACGCGGCTAATACCAACCTCATCCATCCACTATGCTGGCTAGCTGACCCTACAAGGCGCGCCACAACGGAGCAGTTGGAACAACACCTACGTACCACCCACATCGACCTTACTACCCAAGACTTGGGCACACAACCCGCGCACAGCCCCCGAACAGACTGGCCGCAACCCAACATCGCCACTGCACAACCAGCGAGTTACAAGCGCATACTAACAGCCACAGAAGACACCCACCCGACAGACAAGCAGACCCGGCCGCGACTGCGCCAGGTCGCCCCCACAGTCACTCTTCCCACTCTACAAGACCGGTCAAGCAGCAGTAAACGGCCCACGTCATCGGGTACCATCGTAGACAAAAGACAGACTAAGCCAAGAGCGCAAACCAAGGACTCGCACACACAGACCCTGATGTACAGATACCTAAACACAGCCCCCACTCCACCCCCCGCCGCCATCCCCACAACACCGCCACCCCCCACCGATAACCTGGCTGAGCACCCAGGACCACACCCACAACACAGCACCTTGCCAACCCGGCAGCCACAACCAACACATGATCGACAGCATATCACACTTACAACCCTGAACGTCAGAAGCCTCCATAGGTCCAGGAACGACGTCCTAAACCTTGTGCGCCAATGCAGCCCGGACATCCTGATCCTAACTGAAACCATGACCCAGCCCAAGAGCAACAATCCAGGCTCTGGCTGGCTGAGGAGAGTCATGCCAGACTATACGACACACCGACACAGAGGCCACAGTGAAGTAGTAATAGGCATCAAACACAACTTAGCCATCCAAATGAAAACCACTATGCTTCCACCGAGCATCGACGCTGAGGTAAACGCACGATGCGTCATCCTGACCCTCAACCAACACCAGTGCGAACAGCTCACCATCATCGCCACGTATTGGCCGTCGGGAAACAACGGGGACGCGCTATCACTGCGAGGGAAAATGCAAGAACACATACGAGCAGCCACCGGACACCTGCCCGGCTCACTCATCTTGGCGGGAGATATCAACGCCACGATGAAAACAGAGGATCGTTCCGAGCACACCGAATACACACAAGACAGCATGATGAGGGGGTTCGCCACGGAAATGCACCTGAAAGAAGCTGATCCCGGCGACCGGGCCTGGACCTACCAGCAACCGCACTGCAACAGCCGCATCGACGCTATCCTAACACGCGACGCAAGACACGGCACTGAGCACCGCACGCACGTCGATACCAACGTCTATCTGAGCGACCACAGGCCACTCACCGCCACACTGAATACAGCCCGCCTGGGCATAGACCTGGCAGCCCCACACAAACCACCGAAGCACAGCCAAACCATCCTCACCACCCCCATTACCAATAAGGACAGGGAAGCCTACCGCCTGGCAGTGCAACAACCCAGCTCAGGCGTCCCACAATTGCATGCAGAACTGACAGCCTTCTTAGCCCCCATATACACAGAGGCTACCCACCACCTGACTACACTTGGCAAGACCAACCCTCAACAACCACAGCGCCTGACATCAGTGGCAGGACGCCCGGCCAGGGAAGCTGTAGACACCGCAGCCACCATGCTCACAAACCTCCTACAAACCTGCAGGACGGCAGCTATAAAGACATGCAACACTAAGACCCTCACAAGGGGAGGCCAGCACTACCAACGCAGGACCATGTGCAGGATTAGACTGGCACTGGGCAGAAAGCTTAAGACCGCTAGAGACCTTAGCCGGAAGGCTAACTCCCTATTTAAGCAAACCAACGTGCACCCGACAATCGACGAACTCATTCCAGAGACAGATGCGACGAACGAAGAGATCAGGGACGCGGTGCAAGCGCGACAGGGTGAAGACCCAACCGAAAATCACGTGCAGGCCGCGCTAGCCCAACTGGCCAATACGTACCGCGACCAAATCCACCAACTAGACGATGAGGATTCCGCACTTGCCATCGCACAAGCTCGTGTCAGAATGCGACAACTGATCAGCACCCAGCCCAAGAAGGCTAACAAACGTATCTTGCGCCCGTCCCGCACCGACCACAAAGGCCTGCAGGCGCTAGCTGACCCTGACACCAAAACCATATGCACCGCCCCTGCCGACCTCAACCGGATAATCACCGCCGCATATGGGCAGAAGCTGTCGGCCCCGACCCCCAAGACTGGCCACTACACCAACACACAGACACGAAACTACCCGTGGGCTCGCGCCAAAGCCGACGACGCCTTCGCTATTACACGCATGCCAAAACATACACTGGCTGCACACAGCCATCATGGACAAGGCAGGCTTCCAGGAATGCCTCAGCAGGCTGGCAGGAGGCAAGGCCCCGGGACCAGACGGCGTGGAAAATGAAATCATCAAGATGCTGCCATGGGAGATGCGGGAAACCATCCACCAGCTCTTCATCATCATGTGGGCAACAGGCTGCACACCCACCAGCGTGGAAGACCAGTGACACGTGCCTGCTCTACAAGGACAAGGGGCAAGAAACGGACCTCAACTCCTACAGGCCTGTGGGCCTAGCCAACACCGTTTATAAGCTGTGGACCAGCCTCATTACCAAGACGCTGTCTGAGTATGCTGAAGCTAATGGGATGCTCAGCAAGAACCAGGCTGGGTTCCGCTCCCACAGTAACACCACACAACAGCTGCAGATGCTTGTCATGGCCCTTGAGGATGCCAAGCTGGCCAAGGCGGATATCTACGCGCTCCTGGTCGACTTCACCAGTGCGTTCAACACCACCTGCCAAGACAAACTACTCTGGATCATGCATGACCTAGGCTTCCCCACGGACGCGACCGACGCAGTTAAGGACCTATACACGGGCGCTACAACGCGCTTTAAAACACCCTACGGCCACACTGACCCGGTATCCGTCAACCGGGGCACCATACAAGGAGATTCTCTCTCGCCCTTCCTATTTCTCATTTACATCGAACCCCTCCTGCGGTGGCTGCAAGTCGGCGCGAGGGGCTATAAATTCAAATCAGCAACGGCCGACAGCGGGGAACGCGCCACCGTCAGCAGCATCGACTATGCGGACGACATAGCTATACTCTGCAACACCCTTCGCAACCTCCGATGCCAAGCGGACAAACTCTCGGCCTTCTCGGACTGGGGTCACCTCATCATCTCACACAGTAAAACCCTCGCAACAGCGGCGCTCCATCACTCGGTCGAAACCGGCATGTGCAGCAACGCGGCCGAAGCGGACAAGCGGGCCCGCCAACAACTCCAAACCGTCAGCCTACAAGGGAAACCCGTCACCTACCACCGCCCGACCTCACCCTTCACCTACCTGGGGGTGCTCATCACCATGACGCTGGACTGGAAACCACAACACACAGCTATGATTACCCAGCTCCGCCAAAAACTTGAGAGACTCAGACGCTCCTTTGCTAGCGCTAGACAGGCCATACACATCATCCGCACGGCCATCATACCCAGCCTAGCCTACAGCTTCTGTGCCGTGCCCTGCACCCCAGGGGACCTTGAGCTGTACGACAGGTCCATCAATCAATGCGTGAAGCTTAAACTCAGACTCCCCCTGGGAACGCCCAATGCCATCATCAGAGAAGACGCCGAGAAGCTAGGCATGAACATCAGCTCCACAGCCCAGGAATACCACGCTCGCAACACGACAGCCCTCATACACAGTCTCCAGTCCACAGATGTGGCACACGCCCACATATCGAGGAGCATGCTGCACAAACAAATCACATGGCTCAGTACCCAGGCTAGCACACAAGGACACCGCATGCTCACCCTCCTTCATCACACCCTTGGGGCACGGCAGCTAGTCTATGCCTCTATATCCGGACTGACGGCCACGGAAGAGGGGCTACCTCTCTACCATGAAGAGTGCCAAACACTCGGCCGCCTCATCACACAGGCCAGCAGCTCTCAAGCCCACGATGTCGTCAGCGCCAGCATCACCTGCCTCAAAAGCCTAGGCATCACGCACGCTTTTGAACTCAGCTGCAAGGGCAACACACACATCATCACCGGTAGCATGCTCACATCGAAGTACGGGAAAAAAGTCAAGCAGAAGCACATCATCGCTCTCAACAAACTTGCGGCCATGGCGGCCCAACCCTCATGCCCAGACGCGACCGCAACGCGTGCCATCCGAGACAGCCGCAACACATCACTCGACCTCCCGCCCGACCAGCGCAAAATCACAACATGGGCCGCGGGCCTCACGGAACTTGCGCCCACACCCGCAGTGCCAGACACCAGAACTCGCTATATGGATATGAAAGCGTATGCGGTCAAGCACGCAACTCAACCGGCAACGGCGGACCGGACCGCAGCGGCACCCGCAGCCCACGAGGCCATTAGGACGAGCTCACGTCTGATGAAACGAGAGCAACGAGCAACACAATCGGCCCCAACGAAGCCCACCCCACCCAAGGCGGGCACGAAACGGAACAATGAGGGCAGACAGACCCAAACTATCCCGCAGGCACTCGCAGAAAAGTTCATGAGAAAAGTTGATTTTTTTGACAAAGTGGCTTGATAGATTGTATTTTTTAGCGGTTCTAAGAATGGGGGTGTAAACCTAAAATCGAGGAAAAATCGGGCTGAGGAGATACGAGAAAACCAGTACTGGTCCACCCCCAACCAGTACTGGTCCACCCCCAACCAGTACTGGTTCACCCCCAACCAGTACTGGTTCACCCCCCCCCCAGTACTGGTTCACCCCCAACCAGTACTGGTTCACCCCCAACCAGTACTGGTTCACCCCCAACCAGTACTGGTTCACCCCCAACCAGTACTGGTCCACCCCCCAACCAGTACTGGTTCACATCCAACCAGTACTGGTCCACCCCCAACCAGTACTGGTCCACCCCCAACCAGTACTGGTTCACCCCCAACCAGTACTGGTTCACCCCCAACCAGTACTGGTCCACCCCCCAACCAGTACTGGTCCACCCCCAACCAGTACTGGTCCACCCCCAACCAGTACTGGTCCACCCCCCAACCAGTACTGGTCCACACCCAACCAGTACTGGTCCACACCCAACCAGTACTGGTCCACCCCCCAACCAGTACTGGTCCACCCCCAACCAGTACTGGTCCACCCCCAACCAGTACTGGTCCACCCCCAACCAGTACTGGTCCACCCCCAACCAGTACTGGTCCACCCCCAACCATTATTTTTTAGCGGTCAGCCAGCCAGTACTTATTTTACCATTATTTTTTAGCGGTCAGCCAGCCAGTACTGGTCAGCCAGCCAGTACTGGTCACAGCCAGCCAGCCAGTACTGGTCAGTCAGCCAGTACTGGTCACAGCCAGCCAGCCAGTACTGGTCAGCCAACCAGTACTGGTCACAGCCAGCCAGCCAGTACTGGTCAGCCAGCCAGTACTGGTCAGCCAGCCAGTACTGGTCAGCCAACCAGTACTGGTCACAGCCAGCCAGCCAGTACTGGTCACAGCCAACCAGTACTGGTCAGCCAGCCAGTACTGGTCACAGCCAGCCAGCCAGTACTGGTCAGCCAGCCAGTACTGGTCAGCCAACCAGTACTGGTCACAGCCAGCCAGCTAGTACTGGTCACAGCCAGCCAGCCAGTACTGGTCAGCCAGCCAGTACTGGTCACAGCCAGCCAGCCAGTACTGGTCAGCCAGCCAGTACTGGTCACAGCCAGCCAGCCAGTACTGGTCACAGCCAGCCAGTACTGGTCACAGCCACTGGTCGCTGGAATATCACATTGAGGTCGCCTTGCATTATAAGGGAATGAGATAGAGGACGGATGGAGTGTTGAATGAGGTTGATGCTACATAGCATACTGCATAGCATGCGAAGCAGTGTACTATGTAATGTTAGTGACAGTGATAACAAACACACGTACATAGTAATCTCAATGACATTGCTTAGTGAGTGATAGCACATGCAATGTGTTACAGCGTGTTGTCCTCGGTGCCTATACAGTACCTAACCAAGGCTCCCAGCCCTGACCTCAGTCCTTAGCCCCACCCTTCAGCTATCATCCAATTGTCTGTAAGCATACTCGCTTCATCCATAGGACTTGACATTATAGAGAGATGTTAACCCATTACAAGCGCACATGATAGCGCACATCGACTAGACATCGCACGTCAGAAAGACTAGGCAGTATTGAGAGTTGTCAACCCATCACAAGCGCACATCGTAGCGCACATCGACTGGACATCGCACATCGCACATCGACGTAGACAGCCGTTGGGGAGCTTCCAGCGAAGCGCTAAGACCAGCGATGCAAGTAGTACTATTGGGAAGGCTTGAATGTGATACGCGGAAACTTTGATATCTCCATGCCCTAACTCTGCCAAAGCTGACAACCAGTACTGGATGGCAACCAGTACTGGATGCCAACCAGTACTGGTTGAGGTCCAGTACTGGTTAGCAACCAGTACTGGACCTCAACCAGTACTGGTTGCCTCTCAAAACGGCACGACAGGCCAACGCTCGAATCTCGCCAGCCACTTGGAGTTGATTTTTTTTTTCAACAGCGTTGGCTTGCTTATGAGCAACTGCAGCCTTCCATCAAAAAAAAAAGTACCCTTGGGTGGCACCTATAATGCGATCTTTTCTGCGAGTGAGGATATAGTGCGCATAGTAGGCCTTGACCTCCCAGGTCTCTCCAGCTGGAAGGTGGATAAAGCCTGCCGTTGTAAACCCAAGAACCTAGGCTGCATACTAGGGGCCATGTACGGCCACCAAGAGGCCATTACCAGCATAGATGGCTGGCAATGGGACGGCATCAACAAGGAAAACTACTACAAGGTACACTGGAAGCCCACAGTCATAGACAGATGGGCTTTACCACTATGTGCAGAAGAAGGCTATACACCCACACACATAGAGACCATCAGCAGGGAAGAGGCTAAGGACGTGTGCACCTGTGAGCTGTGCTGGCTACCAAAAGGAGACAGCCCAATGTGCCACAACTGCAAGAGGGCCTACCACCCAGCCTGCCTCGAGGAAGCCCACCTGTCAGGACACAAGGAACCAGGATACTGGCTGTGCCCTATATGCAAGTTTGGCAGCAATGACTTCCAGACTACCATGCGTCAGTCAGCACACTCGGACCTCATACGAGTACACTGGCACCCCACTCTCGAACCGGCGCCGCTCATCACGGCACACCTGGACTACATAGCAAAGCGCAACGACTACGACGAGGAAAATAGGCAGATACAAGAGGCCAGGCATGCGAGGCCCGACACGCACCTGCCGGCCCACACCCGACAGGGGCTACCGGACCCGCACACCTGGCTACCCCGGTGCACCAACCTGCACTCGAAGGCCACCTTCCACACCTACCCCATCAACCCGCAGACGGACATCGTCGGGACGGGCACTTGCGAAACCTTCCTCCAACTTCACCCCCACATGACCGCCCCCGCGATGAGCCTCAGCACGGGGGAGCCCATTATGCCAACACTCCTACAATTTAGTCCCTGCGTTTGTCCCTGCGTTCTACCGACCTTGTCCGATCGGGCTGAAAATTTGATAGATGGCAGTTTTCAGAAAATAAAACATATTTTTCAAGAAAAGTATTTGGAAAAATCCAAAAGCTGTTGCGCTGTGGCCCGCAACCTATCCCTGCACTCATCCCTGCACTCTAGCCACAGGGCCACAGCGCAGCCGCCTTTTATTTTTTTAAAATATTTTATCTGAAAAATATGTTTTGTATTTAGCAAACTACCATCTATCAAAATTTCAGCCCGATCGGACAAGGTTGGTCAAAACGCAGGGACGGACGCAGGGATTAATTTGTAGGAGTGAAGGCACGACTTAGTGCAACACGTAACGGTCCACGACGAGTCGGGTCGCACAGTTGGCCTCCTGACAAAAGACCAACACCAACATCTACACGCTTGGTTACAACACACACCCCACACACGCAACCTGGCCACAGAGGTAGTGGCCCTCCTAAGGAGACAGGACGCACAGAGCAGCCACCACCCCATGAGAGGGGCACAAGACAAAGCCCTGAACACCCTACTCGCCACACGAAGCTTTCCAAGTACCGTCCAAAGATGGGCTGATCCACTCACAGTTAGACCAGAAACCACCACCTATTGGAGCCCTGACACCAACGACACGGCATTTGGGGCACACCACAACTGCCTACCACTCATGATAAACAAGGACCGGTCGCGATTGGACCGACCATAGCTCTATGAAAACTAGAGTAGAAGGCCGTTCGAACGGTACAAGTCTTACGTGAATCCGTGCATCCGTTGCGACGTAATTTGGCCGCGATTTTCTTCAATTTTAAATCTGTACAGATTCGCTAGGTAGCTATCTGTACAGATGTCTGCAAAGCTATCTGTACAGATGCTTCTTGCTATCTGTACAGATAGCTCTTTAATTATCTGTACAGATGCCCATTTCAACTATCTGTACAGAAATCTCTGAGCTATCTGTACAGATGCCTCTCTTCTATCTGTACAGATGCCTCTCTTCTATCTGTACAGATGCTTCTTTGCTATCTGTACAGATGCTTGCTTTGCTATCTGTACAGATGTTGGCTTCGCTATCTGTACAGACGCTTGTTTTGCTATCTGTACAGACGCTTGTTTGAGTATCTGTTCAGACGCTTGTTACATATCTCCTTGTCCAAACACCCCGCAACACCTCGCTACACCCCCGCAAAACACATGCATTGACGCTCAAACACCTCGCAACACCTCGCTACACCCCCGCAAAACACATGCATTGACGCTCAAACACCTCGCAACACCTCGCTACACCCCCGCAAAACACATGCATTGACGCTCAAACACCTCGCAACACCTCGCTACACCCCCGCAAAACACATGCATTGACGCTCAAACACCTCGCAACACCTCGCTACACCCCCGCAAAACACATGCATTGACGCTCAAACACCTCGCAACACCTCACTACGCTACTCATATACACATGTCTTTGTGCACCATTACCCCGAGACACCTCCCTATGGGAATGCTAAGCATATGCATTAATGCATCAACGACTTGCAACACCTCCGCATAAGGTGACAAGGTGACAACACCATACAACACCAACAATGACATCACCAACAACAACACCAACAACACCACCACCACACCACACCATGGTGACAACACAAGAACACTACGACACACCACACCACACCACACCACACCACACCACACCACACCACACCACACCACACCACACCACACCACACCACACCACACCACACCACACCACACCACACCACACCACAATGACAACACACCACACCACAATGACAACACAACAACATTGCAACAACATCATTGCAACACCTACCACACCTACGCCTATGCCATGTCGCACAACAAGCACGGGCTGACAACCACCCAAGTGCTATTCCATCCAGCTATCGTCCCCTTTGGAGAGGGATGGGTAGGGTCATTGCGGTGTGTGTGCATGGCATGGCCAGGGTGGGCTGGGTGGGCTGCTACTACGGGATCCCACTCCAAGCTGCCCGCTCCGTGTCGCCCGCTCCAGATTGCTACGCCAAGGGTAGGGTAGGGAGAGGGCTGCTACGCCAAGGGTAGGGTAGGGAGAGGGCTGCTACGCCAAGGGTAGGGTAGGGAGAGGGCTGCAGCGTGTGTCGTGGGGCGGGGGGTGGGAAAGGCTGGAGGTAGGTGGGGTGCCAGGCTTGGAGGTGGTGGGACAGGGGAGGGGAGGGGGAAGGGGGAAGGAGGAAGGGGGGAAGAGGAAAGGGCTGGCCGTGGGACCTGCAGTAAACAATGGGCATCTTATCGATTAGGCTGGGCATCAGACGACCCATGTGCGAGGGCTGGCCACTCACTCTTTGCTAGCGCCACTTCTATACCTACCTGGCAGCACCTCCATGGCTGCAGCTCCTGGCTGCTCTTGCGCTCCATGCACCTGCTTCTTGTGGTAGGGTGATGAAGGAGGTGGTTGTGGGGGAAGGAGGGCTGGGCTGGGCTGGGCTGGGCTGGGCTGGGCTGGGCTGGGCTGGGCTGGGCTGGGCTGGGCTGGGCTGGGCTGGGCTGGGCTGGGCTGGGCTGGGCTGGGCTGGGCTGGGCTGGGCTGGGCTGGGCTGGGCTGGGCTGGGCTGGGCTGGGCTGGGCTGGGCTGGGCTGCTTCCGGCTGCTGCTTTGCGCCGTTGCAACCTTGCCTGCAATCACCAAGCATACTACACATGTGATGCGCATGGTCAAGGCTGTTGTCACACTGCTGGCAAGCATGGCAAGCCTATGCTTATGCCACACACCTGTTGCTTTGAGTCATGCCATGTAGTTGTAGTTGTTGTTGTGCACTTGAAGTGTTTGACAACAAGACAAGACATGCTGAACTTTCTCAATGCTCCGAGTGCCCCTCACTGCTCCGAGTGCTTATCCGTACCTCAAGTGCTCCGAGTGCTTATCCGCTCCACCGCTCTGCGCTTCCCTTGCTGCTCCGATCCGAGTGCTTATCGCCGCGCCTCCTAGCTACGGCTTGTTCATGCTTGTTGGTCCTTCTACCTACTAGTCGCGCCTCCTCTTTGTGACTGGTCGCGGATGGCTGCGAGGCGGAGTTTTATGGTGTCCAGGAAGGGGGGCTAGTTCGCCAAGTCGCGAGTCTAATCCTAGTTGTGAGGCTACTCGTAGCTGATCGTGGCTCCTTTGAGGATTGGCCGTAGTATGCATGCGGTTTAGCTCCATGGTACTTAAAAACAGATTCTTACTTTAGCGTCTGTACAGATGGAGGGTTTGCGTATCTGTACAGATGCCAGCTAGCGATCTGTACAGATGGTGGGTTTGGGCATCTGTACAGATGCCAGTTAGCTATCTGTACATATAGCGGCTTGCGATCTGTACAGATGGTGGGTTTGGGCATCTGTACAGATGCTAGCTAGCCATCTGTTCAGATAGCGGCTTCCTATCTGAACAGATGGTGGGTTTGGGCATCTGTACAGATGCCAGCTAGCTATCTGTACAGATAGCGGCTTCCTATCTGAACAGATGGTGGGTTTGGGCATCTGTACAGATGCCAGCTAGCTATCTGTACAGATAGCGGCTTCCTATCTGAACAGATGGTGGGTTTGGGCATCTGTACAGATGCCAGCTAGCTATCTGTACAGATAGCGGCTTCCTATCTGAACAGATGGTGGGTTTGGGCATCTGTACAGATGCCAGCTAGCTATCTGTACAGATAGCGGCTTCCTATCTGAACAGATGGTGGGTTTGGGCATCTGTACAGATGCCAGCTAGCTATCTGTACAGATAGCGGCTTCCTATCTGAACAGATGGTGGGTTTGGGCATCTGTACAGATGCCAGCTAGCTATCTGTACAGATAGCGGCTTCCTATCTGAACAGATGGTGGGTTTGGGCATCTGTACAGATGCCAGCTAGCTATCTGTACAGATAGCGGCTTCCTATCTGAACAGATGGTGGGTTTGGGCATCTGTACAGATGCCAGCTAGCTATCTGTACAGATAGCGGCTTCCTATCTGAACAGATGGTGGGTTTGGGCATCTGTACAGATGCCAGCTAGCTATCTGTACAGATAGCGGCTTCCTATCTGAACAGATGGTGGGTTTGGGCATCTGTACAGATGCCAGCTAGCTATCTGTACAGATAGCGGCTTCCTATCTGAACAGATGGTGGGTTTGGGCATCTGTACAGATGTATCTAGCTATCTGTACAGATAGCGGCTTCCTATCTGAACAGATGGTGGGTTTGGGCATCTGTACAGATGCTAGCTAGCTATCTGTACAGATAGCGGCTTCCTATCTGTACAGATGGTGGGTATGGGCATCTGTACAGATATATTTAGGTGCATCTGTACAGATAAGTGTATCTGTACAGATGGTGGGTTTGCTATCTGTACAGATTACTAAAGGCAAGCATCTGTACAGATGCAAGGAAGGAATCTGTACAGATGCCGCATATCCTTGGGGCCATCGACATGCATCTGTACAGATAACAGGCCCATTAGACGGGCATCTGTACAGATTCCCAAAAAGGGGGGGGTACCTCGCGCGCGAATCGATGTATCTTCGCAACCGCTGCGAGTTAGGACTTCATTCAAGAGCGAGGTCCCCCTTAAACTCAACGCTCTATCGTTCTATCGGAGCAGAAAGTCCATCCGATGCAAAAAAGGCCCTCGCGTCGGCCCTATTTATCATGAGTATACTGGTACGCCACACTGGCTTATACACATGGAATGTACCGGCAGACGATGCAGTGGCACTGAAATGCGTCAACCATGCTATACACTCAGCTACACAGGAGGAGGCCATGGCAACCATCATGCTGATCCCGGGGAAAAAGGGCATCTCCTACCCTAAACACATTGACACCCTGCGGCGCTACCCTGAGTACTGCCAGCACCTGGCTGACATACCCCCCACCAAGACCAGAAGCCCCAAGTCAGGCAAGCATGCCAACCTCCACATCTACGTCATCTGGAATGCAGCGGGACAACAACTCGTCACCAAAGGCAACCCCCAAGGATGGCTGGCTAGCACCGCCACTGCCCTCCACCCCCAACGAGACACACACCCAATCCGCAACAGACCAACGAATCAAAGCCAGCCAGCCACACCCCCCAGCGGCCACAAACAACACATGCGCCTGCCGCTGGACAAGGACCTCCCCACCTCGGGGCACCAGCGCGGCCACCAACAACTCGCGCACCATTCCACGACGCAGCCACGGATGGCCATCACCGAATGGGCCACGATCGCGTACACGGACGGCAGCTGCATTAAGACCTCGGGGGCAGCTCCGGAGAGCGTCGGGGCGGGGGTCTATATCCCGGAGAACAACGTCCTCATCACAGCCGCCCTGAACGACCCAGAAAGCAAAACCATTAACAGGGCGGAACTCACGGCGATACACGCGGCACTCAAAGCGGGGGCCAAACGTATCGCCACCGATAGCCTTTGCTCCCTCTACCAGATCCGCAGAGCCCTCGCTAACCCGATGTCGCTCATCACCCACAGACACAACGACATCCTGACCGATATCGCCACCCTCATCATCGACAGCCCCGCCACGATCCACTTCTACAAAGTCAGGGCCCACTCGGGCATCATCGGCAACGAAGGCGCCGATGCCCTCGCCAAGCATGTGGCGCTACACCCAGAGCTCGCCAACACCCCGGCCTACAGCCCGACCACACGGAATGAGACGAAGAACTGGCTCAGCAACGCAGCCGACGGCGACTTCCCCGCCCCATTGCCGGACTGCCGCCACAGCGTGCGGGCACACATGCACCGCAAACACAAGTTGGGCCTTGCCAATCAAGACAGTATCTACTACCAGATGACTCAGGAGATCACCAAAGCCGCGGCGAAAGGAGCAGGCGAAAGAGTGATGATCGACACGAACATCTCCACCCACGCGCAACGCACTGCCCTACTCTACCGTACCGGAGGGCTATACAACCAGAAACTAGCTATGCGCTGGAAACGGGCGACGGATGACCGATGCCCGCTCTGCGGGAATGCGGATAGTGCCACCCACCTCCTCTCGGGCTGCAGCGAGACTCTACCGATGGTGCAAGAAAGGCACAACGGGGCGGGCCGCCTCATCACTAAAGCGATCAGCAAGGGAACCCTAGGCGGGTACATCAGCTTTGCGGACACCGGCAGCTGGGAGAAGGGCGCAAAGGAAAGCCTGGACCTCCCCAGCGACACGCTACACACAACACTCCCGACACTCGGACTGAAACCAGAAGATACTAAACACACCACCAGGCCGGATATCCTCATGGTGGCCCCTCATAAGAAGGCAAGCAAGGACGGCAAAGACACCAAGCGGGTCTGTATTATAGAAATCAAATACTGCTCGGACTCACGGTGGACGGACCAATTAAACAAGGCACTCACTCAACACACCCACTTAGCCGAGACCATACGCAAGGAAGACCATATGGTCGCTATCATACCAATCCTACTAGGCATAGGGGGCATAACCTACGAAGCGCACACACGGCAACACCTCTTGGCCCTCGGGATCACACGAGCCAACACTACCAAGCTGCTCAACAAGTTAACTAGACACGCCATGGAGGCAGCCCATTCTATTGCAAAGACAAGCTACAGACTCAGGGCTACCAGAGGGGGGGGAGGGTAGGGGGGACGCCTCTTCTTTGGCTTGATGGTGGGAGCAGGCCGCGCCCCAGGCGGTAGCTCCTCCCTTAATGCACGCCGGTGAATACCGGAGTAGTCTTCTTCTTCTTCTACATTTGCTTGGGTGTCCCAGCCACAGCCGCAACGTCATTTGACACAGCGTCACTTGTAATGATGGCAACCTGATGAAGCCTTACATTTGCCTGAGCCGCTGAATCACAGCGTCACGCACTGCAAAACCATGCTCACGCCTCCTTGTCTTAATGGCTTGCATCGACGGCTTTTGTGACAGTCTTGTAGTGGTCAAGAGACCTGGGCAGTACGTCCAATTCCCGCAGTACGTCCAATTCCAGTGTGCAAGATGCGGGGTTGCGGCGGGCAAGGGGCCTGCGAAATGGCGGGCGCCCCCATACTCACTCAGCTCTCCCTTCGAGTTCGTACAACTGCAGGTAAAGAAGAAAGTCGCCATTCTGCCCTCGAAGCCTGTCAGCGTCAGCGTCGGAATCAATCAAGTCTCCCGGTAACTCTTCCACCTGTGAGGTAGAATTACTTCCCGCTGTCAGGTGGAATAGCGCAACCGCCAAACCGCTGCCCGCACAGGTCGTGTTGCTCTATCTAGGGCCATCTGCAGCTCTGCGGACAAGACGGCTGCGCAGCAGGGTAAAGAATGCCCATGGTAATCCTCTCCAGTAGCCTCAGCGCCGGCAGCTCCTACCAGCACCAGACAAGGCGCACCAGCTGCAGTGCACAAATCAGCTGCTGGGCCAACGCTACGTCCGTACCAGCTGCTGCGGATGCTAAGGATGGACTGCGGTCCCAGCGGCCAACGCAGCTCGCGCAGTATGAAACGGTCGCTCCAACCCAGGTATGAGCTGCGTTGTGCCCGTTGTTGCTGGTATACCCGCACATGTTGTTGCTTGCTGCTGTTGTTGCACCTCACCAGCTCAAGTGCTTAATGCACAGCTATGCGCTGCATTGCTTCACTCCTATGTGTGTCATCGTGCTGGTTGTGGTGCTCGTCCACAGGTATGGCGACACAGAAGCGTACCACCCGTGAGCAGACATTGCCCCAAAAGGGGCAAAGCCATGTTGGAAGAGTTACAGGTGGAAGAGTTACCGGGACACTAGATTGGCTGCCCCGCAGCCAGCCCAGCCTATGCGAAGCCGACCTGGTCAGCAACCCACGACCAGCTGGAGCTCTAGGACCGCCGCATCCAAGTCCCGCCCCACCCCCTCCCAACCTTGCGTTGCCCCTTCCCTCCCTGCCCACCCCTGCCCCACCCCCTCCCACCCCTGCCCCACCCCCTCCCTGCCTTGCGTTGCCCCTCCCCTCCCTGCCCAACCCTACCCCACCCCCTCCCAACCTTGCGTTGCCCCTTCCCTCCCTGCCCACCCCTGCCCCACCCCCTCCCAGCCCTGCCCCACCCCCTCCCAGCCTTGCCTCACCCCCTCCCAGCCCTGCCCCACCCCCTCCCATCCTTGCGTTGCCCCTCCCCTCCCTGCCCAACCCTACCCCACCCCCTCCCAACCTTGCGTTGCCCCTCCCCTCCCTGCCCAGCCCTGCCCCACCCCCTCCCAGCCCTGCCCCACCCTATCCCAACCCTGCCCCATCCCAGCCCTGCCCCACCCCATCCCAACCCTGCCCTACCCCCTCCCAACCTTGCGTTGCCCCTCCCCTCCCTGCCCAGCCGTGCCCCACCCCCTCCCAGCCCTGCCCCACCCTATCCCAGCCCTGCCCCACCCCAGCCCAGCCCAGCCCATCCCTGCCCTGCCCTGCCCTGCCCTGCCCTGCCCTGCCCTGCCCTGCCCTGCCCTGCCCAGCCCAGCCCTGCCTTGTCCTGCCCTGCCCAGCCCTGCCCAGCCCTGCCCTGCCCTGCCTGTAGGTGTGTGGCAGTGCAGGCTGCATGTAGCAGCAGGCTGTTGGTGTGCTACACTGCATGAGCAGCAGCAATAGGAGCAGGCTGTAGTGCATGAGCAGCAGTGCAAGGACAGCTGCAGCAGCAGGCTGTGCGCTTGTAACAGTGCAGGTAGCAGCAGGCTGCAGGTGTGCAAGCTGCAGGTGTGTGCAGGTGTGCAGGCTGCAGGTAGCAGCAGGCTGCAGATGTGTTGCAGTGCATGAGCAGTAGCAGCAGCAGGCAGCAGTGCATGTGACGAAGTGCATGAGCAGCAGCAGGCTGTAGCGCATGAGCAGCTGTGCAAGGACAGCAGCAGCGGGAGGCTGTAGGTGTGTGGCAGTGCAGTCTGCAGGTAGCAGCAGGCTGTAGGTGTGCTGCAGTGCATGAGCAGCAGCAGCAGGCTGCAGTGCATGTGTTTTAGTGCATGAGCAGCAACAGCAGCAGGCTGTAGTGCAACGAGCAGCAGTGCATGGGCAGCAGCAGGTTGTAGGTGTGTTGCGGTGCATGATTAGCAGCAAGAGCAGCAGGCTGTAGTGCATGAGCAGTGCATGGACAGCAGCAGCAGGCTGTAGGTGTGTGGCAGTGCAGGCTGCAGGTAGCAGCAGTGCCCATCAGCCAGAGCCCATCAGTGCAGTCAGAGCCCATCTGAGAAGAATGTTGCATCGTACAAAAGCTTTCAAGAGGCTGTCCTGAGCGTCCGTTCAGTTCCATGCCACACAACGTGAATTGTAAGCTGTGAATGGTCAAGATGTAATGAAGAAAACGGTGGTGGTCATTAGCCGTGTATCCTCAAACGATTCTTACGCCCCTTGTATGGACAACACCACCACGCGGTGATGCGCTAATGCTGCAAACGTAGTAGCCACCTGCTACATACTCCCTTTGCATGTATGCATCACGGTCATGCTTAGCAAGTGCAGGCCTGGCAGTGATCCAGCCACATGCTAGGGTGTGGTGCGCGTTATGCCCCTTGTATGGACAACAACACACAGCTAGGTCCTGGAGACGCATCCATAACAATGTAGTGTGTGCATGTGGTCGGTGCATGAGGGCGACACTAGGGGTATTAGGCTTGCAGCTGCAAACCATGCTATCACTTGCGTCTCGTGAGTAGTGCATTACATCAAGGCTTGGTAAGGCACGTTATGCTAGCAAGGGCAAGAACACGAGAACGTTAAGAAGATGGGTTATCCTTACAAGCGGGCCATCCATGCACTAACCGGTTGTCAGCTTTACACAAAACATCCTACCCTCCCACTATTACATTAGAAGACTAGGTATCATTGAGACTTCAAGGCTGTGTGACGTACGCTTGCATCAACATGATGTTGCATACTCAACATGACTTTACAGGAGCCAAAGTTACGATGCATGGCAAGTACATGACACACATCACCCCAACCCTTTTCAATGCCATTCACCAAGCCAAGCAGCCCAATGTCTCGCCATCATCTGTGGGTGCTATTATCCACACAGCAAGGAAGTCAAGAAGCTCAAGACATACGCGCAATTGTTTTCACTTGTCCCACAGGGGCCAAGGGGCAGGTGGCCAGTAGGGCTGAGCCCGGCTAGGCTAAGCAGAGGCTGTGTTGTGGCAGGTAAGGGGGAAATGGTAGAAAGGAAGGGGAGAGGAGGTGCCCATCAGACCTGCAACCAAGGGGCATGCACATGAGGGAGGAGGTTAGGCTGGGTATTGGGTGTCAGCCACTTGCCGGCAGGCGATTAGCTAGAAAGGGACGAATGAGAAGGGGCAGGGAGAAGAGGGCTACTACTAGCTCTAGGCTGCCCGCTGGGGTGGGGGACTTGGTAATAGTGGTTGGACAGCAGAGGGAAGGAGCAAGAAGCCAAGGGGCAGGAGGCCAGCTGGGCTGGGCTGGGTGTCAGCCACTTGCCGGCAGGCGGTTAGCCAGGCGGTTAACTAGGGCAGGCAGGAGAGGAAGAAGAGGAATGAGAATGGGCAGGGAGAAGAGGGACAAGAGGGGGCTTCCTCCTGGCTGCTGGGTAGGGTAGGGAGGGGACCACGATGTCCAGGGGGAGGTGAGGGGGAGTGGGGAAGTGGGGGCGTAGGAGACTTGGAGGTGTTGGTGATGGGTAGGAAGGGGGAAGGGGCTATGTGACTGTTACACCTGCAGCAAACAAGGGGCACGCTTGTGATCATGCATGACTAGAAGTGGGCAGGCTGGCCAAACACCCTGACAACGCCTGGCTGCCGCTCCTGGCTGTGCTGTGCTGTGCTGGGAATGCTGTGCTGGGAATGCTGTGCTGGGAATAGACACACAGATAGGCACACATGATGGGACACACAGATAGGAACACGCAGGCACAAGCACAGGCTAGCACGAGACATGTGTACCTGGACATTTCTAGAAGATTGTCGACATTGCTGACTTGTATCGACATTTCCGCTGCTCCTGCCGCCACTGCCGCCGCTGCTGCCGCTGTTGCCGCTGTCGACGCCTGTTGATGTCTCTGTCGCCTCTGCCATTGCTGCTGCCATTGTCCTACTTGCAATCCTTTGGTATGCTGCCCGCTTGCCCCTGTCCCCCACTACCTGCCTAGCCATTCTGTGCTTGCCATCGTTATTACAAGGGCCTACTCCTGTTGTGCTGCCGCCACTGCTGCCACCATTGCTGCTGCTGCTAGCACCGCCTCCCCCACTGATGCCGCCATCACATCGTGCGCCTTGGGCGGGCATCTTCACAAGCACCAGTAGGCACATGCATGGACATATTCTTCCCTGTTGATAAGCAAAGCATGCCTTTCTCTGATACTCTATCCCTGCTGCGTTTGCCACTGCAGCCCTGAGTGTATACTGTTGTCTTGCCTAGCTGCCGCTGCCCCTCCACCGCCTGCCTACCCCTGCTGCACCTGCCCCGGCTGCGCTTCATACCTGCCCCTGCCCCTTGTGGGCCAGCTGTGCTTACTGCATGTTCCTGCTGTGATGCCAACATGGCTTTGCCTCTTTTGGGGCAATGTCTGCTCACGGGTGGTACGCTTCTGTGTCGCCATATCTGTGGACGAGCACCACAACCAGCACGATGACACACATAGGAGTGAAGCAATGCAGCGCATAGCTGTGCATTAAGCACTTGAGCTGGTGAGGTGCAACAACAGCAGCAAGCAACAACATGTGCGGGTATACCAGCAACAACGGGCACAACGCAACTCATACCTGGGTTGGAGCGACCGTTTCCTACTGCGCGAGCTGCGTTGGCCGCTGGGACCGCAGTCCATCCTTAGCATCCGCAGCAGCTGGTACGGACGTAGCGTTGGCCCAGCAGCTGATTTGTACACTGCAGCTGGTGCGCCTTGTCTGGTGCTGGTGGGAGCTGCCGGCGCTGAGGCTACTGGAGAGGATTACCATGGGCATTCTTTACCCTGCTGCGCAGCCGTCTTGTCCGCAGAGCTGCAGATGGCCCTAGATAGAGCAACACGACCTGTGCGGGCAGCGGTTTGGCGGTTGCGCTATTCCACCTGACAGCGGGAAGTAATTATACCTCACAGGTGGAAGAGTTACCGGGAGACTTGATTGTCGGAATCGCTGGCGCTCATCGTCGCTGCTATCAGTTTCCAGCAGGGCCCGGCAGATGGGTTGGTAGTGGCAAAGGCGCAGGCGCAGGCGCAGGCGGTTGGCCCAACCATTGCCGAACTAGTAAAATTTGCATTAATCACAAAAGTTTGAATCACGAGCCCGTTCGCGGATAGGCCCCTTGTGGGACCTGACTATCCGCGGTATACCTCAGCGAAAACTGTCGTCTCGGCCTTGATTTCCCGGAGTGTTGTATGGTACTTGGCTAGTGTGCTTGGTGTTGTGTTGACATTCGTTGAGTCAGTGTTGAGACAGGCTATGTTGCAGCCTGTTGCTGCAGCTCATGCATTGTTCTTACATCTCTTACATGTGGAGGCATGACGTCGTTTTTACATCTCTTGAAGCAACCAAAGCACTGAAGCTGGGGTGTGGTGGGGTTTATCCATCTTACATGTTGACAACATAGCCTGTTTGGCTGATTAACTACACTGCTCATCCACTACAACACACATGCGGCCTGCTGCAGCCTGCATTGCAGCACACCTACAATTTGCTGCTGCTGCTGCTCTTCCACTGCAACACACATGCTGTCTGTTGCAGCCCGCATTGCCGCCAGGGCTGGGCATACAGCGATACAGAGATACAGATACAGTTTCTGTAGCTTCCGTTTCTGTATGATACAGGCCGGCCGGGCTGTAAGATACAGCCCAACCGACTGTATCGGGGAATCTTTTTTGTTTTCGCCCCTTTTTTTTTTAAACTTGCTTGCTCTGTTGCCTTTGGCCAATCTATTCAGCGAACTTGCACGGACTTCGTGGATGTATCCCCACTACTCATGCCGGTTCGTGGTTGTATCCCCACTACTCATGCCACCATTCATACATCCCCACTACTCATGCCACCATTCATACCGATCCAGCCTGACTAGCTCCAGCCCCAAGATCACATCATGCCTATGTTACTTCTTCACTTAGGTGGCTTTCTTCACTCGGAGATGCCGTTAGGCTGGCGTTGCAGCCACTCCTCAAACTCAGCACGCTCCTCCTCACTCGACCCACTCGTGCAAATTAAGGGCTGGCTGGCTTGAAAAACTTGAGAGTTGAGGTCTGAAACTTGGCATGTAGGTTGTTGAGACCTAGGGGAGGTCAAGACTCTCTTGGGCCTAAGTGTAATTCTCACTCGGTGTCGAGTTGTTGGACCAGGTGTGGGGCTGTGACCCTGATTTTGGCTAAGGGAGTTGGCACCGAGTGATCAAAGTGTCTTTTCATGAAATGTGAGTATGAGAGGTTGTAGAGGGTGGTTACAGCTGCCCAACCTAGTAGGTAGCATGCAAAAAGTCCAAGCCAGTGATGAGCTATGGCCCGTGTCCTAGGACCCTGCGCAGGGTCCTAGCGTCACCATGGTCGTAGGACCCTGCGCAGGGTCCTGGCGACCCTGCGCAGGGTCCTACTGACCCTATGAGTCAAGAGTTTCCCAGGTTTTGTTCTGACCCTGTGTGCCAGGACCTTGTCAGGCTTCCCGCACACCCTTTGCTAGGTCCTGTCGTTTCTGTTTGGTATCCTCCCGACTCTGTGTGCCAGGACCCTGCGCAGGGTCCTATGACCATGGTGACGCTAGGACCCTGCGCAGGGTCCTACAGACCCTGCGCAGGGTCCTGGAAACCCTGCGCAGGGTCCTGCTGACCCTGTGTGCCAGGACCCTGCGCAGGGTCCTACGACCATGGTTAGAATTAAAATTAAATATTAGAACAACTATTTTGTAGTTTATTTTTGATGTTACATGTATTTAATATTTAAAAGGCGCTAGGACCCTGCGCAAGGTCCTGAAAACCCTGCGCAGGGTCCTGAAAACCCTGTGTGCCAGGACCCTGCGCAGGGTCCTACGACCATGGTTAGAATAAAAATTAAATATTAGAACAACTATTTTGTAGTTTATTTTTAACATTACATGTATTTAATATTTAAAAGGCGCTAGGACCCTGCGCAGGGTCCTGGAAACCCTGCGCAGGGTCCTGCTGACCCTGTGTGCCAGGACCCTGCGCAGGGTCCTTCGACCATGGTGACGCTAGGACCCTGCGCAGGGTCCTGGAAACCCTGCGTAGGGTCCTGTGGACCCTGTGTGCCAGGACCCTGCGCAGGGTCCTACGACCATGGTGACGCTAGGACCCTGCGCAGGGTCCTGGAAACCCTGCGTAGGGTCCTGTGGACCCTGTGTGCCAGGACCCTGCGCAGGGTCCTACGACCATGGTTAGAATTAAAATTATATATTAGAACAACTTTTTTGAAGTTTTTTTTTTTAACATTACATGTATTTAATATTTAAAAGGCGCTAGGACCCTGCGCAGGGTCCTGAAAACCCTGTGCAGGGTCCTGGTGACCCTGTGCAGGGTCCTGGCGCTCTGGCCTTCTGCAGGGTCCTACTGACCCTTTGTAGGGTCCTACTGACCCTGTGAAGGGTCTTGCTGACTGGCACAGGTCGGTGGCATCTGGATGAAAGCCATAAGTGAAAATTTCAAAAAAGCCAGCAACATGGCATGCAACCTCGCAGCCTTCTTGTCACCTAGCCAACTTGCAACGTCCCTGCTCTACAACACGCCTAGCACAAACGCGATGTACGTGCTCTACATTGCGACATCTCGTACTGCCAAGTCGATGAACAACGCCGAAGGTGCGTCTCTAGCTAGTAGCGACTTCCAATTGCAATGAGTCAGCTCCACGCATTCAGAGCCTCGCAACTCAGCTCGCAGCCAGGCCCGAAACTATGCTCGCTTCCAGTCACATCGCACCTAGCTAGCTAGCTCAGACACGCAACTTAGCCGCAACTTAGCCTAGCCAGCAGTGGAGCCCCAGCCACTTCCCCTACCATGAGGCAGCCAACCCGGATGCTAGGCATACAACCATCTACGTCAGCCACGCAGTCCAGCTACTTCACCAGCATCGCAGCCATCCACACAACCTCGCATTCTCGAAACGTTACAGCCACGCAGCAACGCAAAAAGGCAACGTAGCAAGCCTAGCCACACAGCGACACACAGCGACCGTCAGCCATGCAAACATCCATGCGCATTTGTCAAGGTGAGTGGCTATCCCTCTGCAAGTATGTGGCACCGCTTAACATCTGGCATGCCTTTTGAGCTGCTGCAAGATTGATTGTTTGACCCTTCCCCTTTGCCACCACCACCTCCCAGGCCGTCGTCGCACCTTGCCCCACTCCCTATCCTTCCTTGCAGCCTGGAGCAACCTCCTCCTTCCCTCCCTCCTTCCCTCCCTCCTTCCCTCCCTCCCTCACGCCCTTTCTCGCGCCCTCCCTCACGCCCTCCCTCCCTCTACATGTCTCTACAGGTGGCTACAGGTCCCCTTACCTTACTGCCCTATCATTCCCCTTCCCTTCCCACTCGCCCTTGACCTCACCCTCACCCTCACCCTCACCCTCACCTTGGCAGGTGAGTAAGCATGCATGTTGTGGTTCGTATTGTCTTGCATTGGGGAGCTTGTGCTGGGTTGCATCAGAGAAGCCACCAGCAAGGATACGACAAGGTTTGAGCGCTTGTACACCGGTGAGTGCACATGCTCTGGTGGTGTCAGCCTAGCCTGCCCATTTCTCGTCATGCATGTCCTTTTTCATCTGCTTGCTGGCTTATGTTTGCTTGCAGTTGTTGACAGCTGGAATATGACAGGTGTAACATGGCTTGGTGATTGCAAGCAAGGCGGTAGCGGCGTGACATGGAGGGGGGCATTGAGCATAGCTGTAAGTGGCCAGTCCCTGCACATGAGTTGTCACCAATGCCAAGCCTAATTGCAAGGATGCCTCTTGCTGCCGCAGGTCTGATGGTCACACTGCTGCCCCTTGACCCCTTCTCCCTTCCCCCTTCCCTGCCCAATCCCACCACCACCACTTCCGAGTCTGCCACCTACCTACCCTCCTCCCATCCTCCTCCTCCCTTCCTCCCCTCCTCCCCTCCTTCCCTCCTCCCCTCCTCCCCTCCCCTCTCCTCTCCCCCACCCCATGGCACCCAGCAGCCCTTGGCGTAGCAGCCTGGAGCGGGCAGCCTGGAGCGGGCAGCCTGGAGCGAGCAGCCTAGAGCGGGCAGCCTGAAGCGGGCAGCCTGGAGCGGGCAACCTGGAGCCAAGCCTAGCCCAGCCTAGCCTAGCCTAGCCCAGCCTAGCCTAGATCAACCTGATTTGGTGCCATGGGGCATAGGCAGCAAGGCAAAGTGCTTAGCAGTCCCGTGATGAGGGGTTAGCCCATAGCAATGAAATGCATCCAATCCTTGTGGTTGTGCACATCGCATAGGTTGTGAGTAAGGCATGAGTCGTTGTGTTGTTGTTGTTGTTGCAGTGGTATTGTGTTGTGGTGTTGTGTGGTGTGGCCATCTGGCATCAATGCATGTGCTTAGCATCAGCAATACATGTCGTTTGTAGTGGTGTTGCATACGTTGTACCATAAGACATGACATGGCAGGTTTGCGCGTGCAAGGTGAATGTCATGATGGCTTAGATGACATGCACGTGAGCAACAAGAGGGAGAGTGCATGAGGGGTAATGTTGTAGTAGCAAGTACAAGAATCATGCCATGTTATCAGGTCAGCAGGACCCTGTAAAACTGCCATCAGAACCCTGCACAGGGTCGCCAGGACCCTGCGCCGGGTCACCAGGACCCTGCGCAGGGTCACCAGGACCCTGCAAATGGTCAGCAGGACCCTGTAAAAACTGCCATCAAAACCCTGCACAGGGTCGCCAGGACCCTGCGCCGGGTCACCAGGACCCTGCGCAGGGTCACCAGGACCCTGCAAATGGTCAGCAGGACCCTGTAAAAACTGCCATCAAAACCCTGCACAGGGTCGCTAGGACCCTGCGCAGGGTCGCTAGGACCCTGCAAATGGTCGTCAGGACCCTGCAAATGGCCGATGCGCTAGGACCCTGCGCAGGGTCGGCAGGACCCTGCGCAGGGTTTTTTCGGATTTCAAATGGTTATAACATCGCACGAACTTTGAGTTTTTTTCAATGACAACAACGGCGTTGAGTCGGCCTTTCCTGGGGCTATCTGCGGTATGCCTCCCGGGAGAAATGGTCCTGGTGACTTCCGGCCTTAATCGGCGCGAGTGCCTTGTCTGTCCCCTTGTGCCCTTAAGCGCCCTCCGGTTGAAGCAGATGTAGGAGCTCATCCACATCCTGCCCATCAACATGGATTGGCGGTGGTCGCTCCAGATGTGCTTGAAAGTGCTGAACACCCGCTCGGTGAACGCGGAAGTAGCAGGGATGCTCAGTAGCCTCATAGCCACGTCTCGCAGTACACCAAAGCCGTGGCCATAAGTCTGCCACCACAAGCATGGATTTGCTGTGAGCACGGTGTCCAGAACTGAGTTTGTGAGTCCAACGAGCTGCAATGCATTGGGCATCAGCCACCGCTGGTGTAGGTTGAAGCGGGCATCACCAGCTGCCCGGTCAGTACCTGCACATGGTGCAATGACTAGATAACATAAGGTGCAATGGCACGTTGCAATATAGTGTAGGCGATGTAAAAGGGAAGGCTATGGGATGGGAAAGATAAGAGCATGGGCATGGGAGTGAGCATGAGCATAGGCAAGGACAAGGCGAGGGCAAGGGCTGGGGAATATGTCATAGGGCAAGTCACGGGCATAAGCATGGGCACATACCTTGACCGTCCGCGCTTGCCAGCTCTGCAATGCACATGTCGGCCATCATGACTTGTGAGCGCATTAGCTCTGTATGACGACCGCGGTACCGGGGGTCCAGCAGCCCTGTTGCATACAAGGCCCCTGTCTCGCCGTACGCCACTCGCTCATTGAAGAGCTTGCTCATAGCAGCCAGCTCAGAGAAGTTGGCAGCTTCCTCGCACCCAAAGGAGCCAGCTGCCGCCAGCTGCCCCTGCCCAGCTCCAGGCTGGCCACCAGCCAGCTGCCCCTGCCCAGCTCCAGGCTGGCCAGCAGCCAGCTGCACCTGCCCAGCTCCAGGCTGGCCAGCTCCAGGCTGGCCAGCAGCCAGCAGCCCATGCCCAATTGAGCGTAGGCGGCTTGAATCAACGCGCGAAAGTGGCGCATGATTATAAGAAGGCTATAGCAGACATCAGCCAAGTTGGCGCTGTCAGACTGCAAATCCTCCTGTAGCTTCACCAACGGCTGCATGGCTGTCCGGAGGAAGCGGTTGTAGGCCCACCATGACTCATCCAGGATGTGTGCCTTGATACCTGCCACACGCTTTCGCTGGCCTTGAGATGTGCCCCTTGGCAGTGTGTTGAAGGGGGAGGCCTCATCAAGTGCGAGGTTCACAAGGGGCTGCCTGTTTGCAGCAATGCTGTCGAGCATGGTGGCCAGGCTGTGCATGCGTGTGTTGCTGGGAGGCTGCAGCTTTTGCTTGCTGCCTGAGTCCTTGCGCTGCTTCCTCAACAGGTCAGAGCACTCGTGGAAAAGATCGCATTATAAGTGCCACCTAAGGGTGCTTTTTTTTCTGATGGAAGTCTTCTGTTTCTCATAGGCAAGCCAACGCACTTGAAAAAAAAAATCAACTCCAAGTGGCTGGCGAGATTCGATCGTTGGCCTGTCGTGCTGTTCTGCGAGGTAACCAGTACTGGTTGTGGTCCAGTACTGGTCGCTAACCAGTACTGGACCTCAACCAGTACTGGTTGTCGTCCAGTACCGTATTTCAGCTTTGGTAGGGTTAGGGCATGGAGATTTCAAAGTTCCCGCGTATCCCCATGTAATACTTGCATCGCTGGTCTTAGCGCTTCGCTGTAAGCTCCCCACCGGCTGCCTACGTCCGATGTGCGATGTGCGATGTCCGGTCGATGTGCGCTAAAATGTGCGCTTGTAATTGGTTAACATTTCTCCATACTGCCAAGTCTTTCTGATGTGCGATGTCTAGTCGATGTGCGCTACAATGTGCGCTTGCGATGGGTTAACATCTCTCCATACTGCCAAGTCTTTCTGATGTGCGATGTCTAGTCGATGTGCGCTACATTGTGCGCTTGCGATGGGTTAACAACTCTCCATACTGCCAAGTCTTTCTGATGTGCGATGTCCAGTCGATGTGCGCTACAATGTGCGCTTGCAATGGGTTAACAACTCTCCATACTGCCAAGTCCTATTGATGAAGCGCATAATGCTTACAATAAAGTGGATGATAGCTGAAGGGTTAGGGCTGAGGCTTGAGCTCAGGGCTGGAGCCTAGGTTAGGTACAGTATAGGCACCGATTACAACAAGAGGACAACACGCTATAACACACTACATGTGCTATCACTCACTGCAATGTCGTTGCGTGTACTATGTACATGTGTTTGTTATCACTACCACTAACATTACATAGTACACTGCTTCGCTATGTAGCATCAACCAAGACACTCCATCCGTCCTTTATCTCATTCCCTTACAATGTAAGGCGACCTCAATGTGAAGAAGGTAGTCGTCCAAGCTCCAGCCCCTGCACAGTGACAGAGAGACATTTTACATACAATGCTCTACTATACCCAATAAATGCAATGCATGACACACATTACTGTAAGGCATCCAACACTGGGATGTAACCAGCACTGGCTGTGACCAGTGCTGGCTGGCTAAGACCAGTACTGGCTGGCTGTGACCAGTACTGGCTGGCTGTGACCAGTACTGGCTGGCTGGCTGTGACCAGTACTGGCTGGCTGGCTGTGACCAGTACTGGCTGGCTGTGACCAGTACTGGCTGGGTGTGACCAGTACTGGCTGGCTGTGACCAGTACTGGCTGGCTGTGACCAGTACTGGCTGGCTGTGACCAGTACTGGCTGGCTGTGACCAGTACTGGCTGGCTGGCTGTGACCAGTACTGGCTGGCTGTGACCAGTACTGGCTGGCTGTGACCAGTACTGGCTGGCTGTGACCAGTACTGGCTGGCTGGCTGTGACCAGTACTGGCTGGCTGTGACCAGTACTGGCTGGGTGTGACCAGTACTGGCTGGGTGTGACCAGTACTGGCTGGGTGTGACCAGTACTGGCTGGGTGTGACCAGTACTGGCTGGCTGTGACCAGTACTGGCTGGGTGTGACCAGTACTGGCTGGCTGTGACCAGTACTGGCTGGCTGGCTGTGACCAGTACTGGCTGGCTGTGACCAGTACTGGCTGGCTGTGACCAGTACTGGCTGGCTGGCTGTGACCAGTACTGGCTGGCTCCTGACCAGTCCTGCTTCTGCCCTGCACCTTGGCCAACCTTGTCCAGTACTGGCTGGCATTTGACCAGTACTGGCTGTTTTGCTGTGACCAGTACTGGCTGGCTTGTTATCAGTACTCTGGCTGGCTGTGACCAGTACTGGCTTGGCTGTGACCAGTACTGGCTGGCTGTGACCAGTACTGGCTGGCTGTGACCAGTACTGGCTGGCTGTGACCAGTACTGGCTGGCTGTGACCAGTACTGGCTGGGCTGTGACCAGTACTGGCTGGGTGTGACCAGTACTGGCTGGCTGTGACCAGTACTGGCTGGGTGTGACCAGTACTGGCTGGTGTGACCAGTACTGGTTGGCTGTGACCAGTACTGGCTGGCTGTGACCAGTACTGGCTGCTGGCTGTGACCAGTACTGGCTGGGCTGTGACCAGTACTGGCTGGCTGGCTGTGACCAGTACTGGCTGGCTGTGACCAGTACTGGCTGGGTGTGACCAGTACTGGCTGGCTGTGACCAGTACTGGCTGGCTGTGACCAGTACTGGCTGGCTGTGACCAGTACTGGCTGGCTGTGACCAGTACTGGCTGGCTGTGACCAGTACTGGCTGGCTGGCTGTGACCAGTACTGGCCTGGCTGTGACCAGTACTGGCTGGCTGTGACCAGTACTGGCTGGGTGTGACCAGTACTGGCTGGCTGTGACCAGTACTGGCTGGCTGTGACCAGTACTGGCTGGCTGTGACCAGTACTGGCTGGCTGTGACCAGTACTGGCTGGCTGTGACCAGTACTGGCTGGGTGTGACCAGTACTGGCTGGCTGTGACCAGTACTGGCTGGCTGTGACCAGTACTGGCTGGCTGTGACCAGTACTGGCTGGTGTGACCAGTACTGGCTGGCTGTGACCAGTACTGGCTGGTGTGACCAGTACTGGCTGGCTGTGACCAGTACTGGCTGGCTGTGACCAGTACTGGTTGGCTGTCACCAGCAGCAACAGCCGGGGGGCAGGGGAGCAGCAGCAGCATGGGGGCAGCAGCAGCAGCAGGGAGGCAGGGGGGCAGCAGCAGCCGCAACATGAGTAGGGGGGCAGCAGCAGCAGCAGTAGGGGGGCAGCAGCAGCCGCAACAGGAGTAGGGGGACAGCAGCAGCAGCAGGAGCAGGGGGGCAGCAGCAGCAGCAGGAGCAGGGGGGCAGCAGCAGCAGCAGCAGGGGGGCAGCAATAGCAGGGGGGCAACAGCAGCAGATATAGTAGGGGCACTATAGCACCTACCTTCCTTATGGCTGCTTGATGACTGCTGTAGGGAAGGGGGTGGGAGCGGAGGAGTGAAGGCGGGGAGGGAGGGTAGATGTGGAAGGCAGGAGGCGGGAGGCAGGGAGGCGGGAGGCAGGGAGGCGGGAGGCAGGGGGTGGGATGGGTTAGGGGCATGGGATGGGTTGGGAAGGGGCATGGGTTGGGGGCCTGGGCGGGGGTGGGGGCGGGAGAGGGAACGGGGGCCGGCGAGGATAAACTGGGAGGGGGTGGTTGCGTAGGGAAATGGAGGGGAGGTGCCCATCAGCCCTGCAACCAGGGGGCATGCAAGTGAGGTAGGGTGACCAGGTTGGGCACTGTGTTAGCTGTCACCGTGGCCTCACCTTTGTGGTCCTCCTGGCCTCCTACCTGCTCACACCAGGCAACATATCCCAAGCGCCAGTGGGGTGGGGCTGCGGTGGGGTGTGTAGTAGGGTGTAGGGAAGGGAAGGTGGGGTGAGGTGGGGGCTTGCGATGCCATGTCAATTGAAGGGTGGGAGAGGGGAAGGGTAGGCTTGACAAGTATGGGAGAGAGGGAGAGGGGGAAGGGAGGGGGGTGGTGGTGGTGGTGGTGGCAAGAGGGTGGATGGGGTGGGCTTTCTCTTGGCTGCTGGGATGTCAGGGGAGAGGTGATGTGGAGGGGGGAAGTGGGGGTGGGGAGAGGTGGATGTGGAGGGACGACAAGCTGGGCGATGGAGGTGGGCGTGGAAAAGGGGAGGAAAAGGGCAAGGGTGTGACGATCAACCCTGCAGCGGGACAAGGGGCATGCTAGCGGTTAGTCTATGTACAGGGTGCCACATACCTGCACTCACCTTTTGCAGGGGTGGGATGTATATGTGTGTAGGTGGTGAGGGTAAGGAGGCGGAGGGGGAGGAAGGCTGCTGCTGTTGACAGGGAACGGAGGGGGTAATGGGACCCGGAGGGGGACGGGATTATGGAGAAGCGGGGGAGGGGAGGTAGAGGAGGAAGGGGAGGAGAGGGAAGGGCCATGGGTAGGGCGACAGAAGTGGGGAACAAGGGAGGGAGGGCATTGATAGTCTCAGTTGTAGGCACACAAGACCTGCGGCAACGGTGTGACAATTTGTCAACGGAAGCAAACATGGGACATGGGTAGTGGATGCACTCACCAATAAAGTAGGGAGATAGTAGAGCTGGCAGATGGAGGGGCAGGTGTAGCAGCCATCCAGTACAACACACCATTCTTTGTCCTCACCTCAGTAGGAAGCGCGGAGTGGGAGAGTAGGGCTGGGCTGGGCTGGGCTGGGCGTGTCCTTGCTGGTTGCTGCTCAGGTGAGGGTGAGGGTGAGGGTGAGGGTGAGGGTGAGGGTGAGGGTGAGGGTGAGGGTGAGGGTGAGGGTGAGGGTGAGGGTGAGGGTGAGGGTGAGGGTGAGGGTGAGGGTGAGGGTGAGGGTGAGGGTGAGGGTGAGGGTGAGGGTGAGGGTGAGGGTGAGGGTGAGGGTGAGGGTGAGGGTGAGGGTGAGGGTGAGGGTGAGGGTGAGGGTGAGGGTGAGGGTGAGGGTGAGGGTGAGGGTGAGGGTGAGGGTGAGGGTGAGGGTGAGGGTGAGGGTGAGGGTGAGGGTGAGGGTGAGGGTGAGGGTGAGGGTGAGGGTGAGGGTGAGGGTGAGGGTGAGGGTGAGGGTGAGGGTGAGGGTGAGGGTGAGGGTGAGGGTGAGGGTGAGGGTGAGGGTGAGGGTGAGGGTGAGGGTGAGGGTGAGGGTGAGGGTGAGGGTGAGGGTGAGGGTGAGGGTGAGGGTGAGGGTGAGGGTGAGGGTGAGGGTGAGGGTGAGGGTGAGGGTGAGGGTGAGGGTGAGGGTGAGGGTGAGGGTGAGGGTGAGGGTGAGGGTGAGGGTGAGGGTGAGGGTGAGGGTGAGGGTGAGGGTGAGGGTGAGGGTGAGGGTGAGGGTGAGGGTGAGGGTGAGGGTGAGGGTGAGGGTGAGGGTGAGGGTGAGGGTGAGGGTGAGGGTGAGGGTGAGGGTGAGGGTGAGGGTGAGGGTGAGGGTGAGGGTGAGGGTGAGGGTGAGGGTGAGGGTGAGGGTGAGGGTGAGGGTGAGGGTGAGGGTGAGGGTGAGGGTGAGGGTGAGGGTGAGGGTGAGGGTGAGGGTGAGGGTGAGGGTGAGGGTGAGGGTGAGGGTGAGGGTGAGGGTGAGGGTGAGGGTGAGGGTGAGGGTGAGGGTGAGGGTGAGGGTGAGGGTGAGGGTGAGGGTGAGGGTGAGGGTGAGGGTGAGGGTGAGGGTGAGGGTGAGGGTGAGGGTGAGGGTGAGGGTGAGGGTGAGGGTGAGGGTGAGGGTGAGGGTGAGGGTGAGGGTGAGGGTGAGGGTGAGGGTGAGGGTGAGGGTGAGGGTGAGGGTGAGGGTGAGGGTGAGGGTGAGGGTGAGGGTGAGGGTGAGGGTGAGGGTGAGGGTGAGGGTGAGGGTGAGGGTGAGGGTGAGGGTGAGGGTGAGGGTGAGGGTGAGGGTGAGGGTGAGGGTGAGGGTGAGGGTGAGGGTGAGGGTGAGGGTGAGGGTGAGGGTGAGGGTGAGGGTGAGGGTGAGGGTGAGGGTGAGGGTGAGGGTGAGGGTGAGGGTGAGGGTGAGGGTGAGGGTGAGGGTGAGGGTGAGGGTGAGGGTGAGGGTGAGGGTGAGGGTGAGGGTGAGGGTGAGGGTGAGGGTGAGGGTGAGGGTGAGGGTGAGGGTGAGGGTGAGGGTGAGGGTGAGGGTGAGGGTGAGGGTGAGGGTGAGGGTGAGGGTGAGGGTGAGGGTGAGGGTGAGGGTGAGGGTGAGGGTGAGGGTGAGGGTGAGGGTGAGGGTGAGGGTGAGGGTGAGGGTGAGGGTGAGGGTGAGGGTGAGGGTGAGGGTGAGGGTGAGGGTGAGGGTGAGGGTGAGGGTGAGGGTGAGGGTGAGGGTGAGGGTGAGGGTGAGGGTGAGGGTGAGGGTGAGGGTGAGGGTGAGGGTGAGGGTGAGGGTGAGGGTGAGGGTGAGGGTGAGGGTGAGGGTGAGGGTGAGGGTGAGGGTGAGGGTGAGGGTGAGGGTGAGGGTGAGGGTGAGGGTGAGGGTGAGGGTGAGGGTGAGGGTGAGGGTGAGGGTGAGGGTGAGGGTGAGGGTGAGGGTGAGGGTGAGGGTGAGGGTGAGGGTGAGGGTGAGGGTGAGGGTGAGGGTGAGGGTGAGGGTGAGGGTGAGGGTGAGGGTGAGGGTGAGGGTGAGGGTGAGGGTGAGGGTGAGGGTGAGGGTGAGGGTGAGGGTGAGGGTGAGGGTGAGGGTGAGGGTGAGGGTGAGGGTGAGGGTGAGGGTGAGGGTGAGGGTGAGGGTGAGGGTGAGGGTGAGGGTGAGGGTGAGGGTGAGGGTGAGGGTGAGGGTGAGGGTGAGGGTGAGGGTGAGGGTGAGGGTGAGGGTGAGGGTGAGGGTAAGAAGGTGGGGGGTGGGAGGGAGGGGAAGGTGGTGGTAGTGATGCCGAGGTATCAGGGTAGGTTGGTGATGGGTGAAAGAGCCAAGGTTGGTGATGGGTGAAAGAGCCAAGGTAGGGTTGAGCGTCAAGGGTGGGGTGGGCTCTCTGGGGTGGTCTGCTGGGGTAAGGGAGGGGGCTGGGATGTCAGGGGGGAGGTGATGGGGAGGGGGGAAGCGGGGGTTGGGGAGAGGTGAAAGTGGAATTGGTGGGACAGGGTAGGGAAGGGGACTTGTAGCCACCTGTGGAGACCTGGGGAGGGAGGGAGGGAGGGAGGGAGGGGGGAGGAAGGGGAGTGAAAGGGGAAGGAGGGTAAAGGGATGTGGACCTGTGGCAAGGAGGTGACGGGTTATCAAAGGAGGAGTAATGTATTTGATGCACAAGGGGCAGGGAAGATGGGCTCGGAGATGGTGGTTACATGTCAAGGCAAAAAGGTGGGTCGCTGCATGTGAAGCGCTACATTACCTCGCAACGCATTCGCTACGCGCAAAGCGTGGCGAGGTAATGCACCGTGTATTTGGCGTGGTCTGAGTTGGCTGAGACGGCTGTTGGCTAAGATCTCGAGGTTGCGAGATTGGCTAGGAGGCTGGCCTCTACATGAGATGTGGCTGCCCGGCTGCACTGTTGCTGCCTGGCTGCGATGTGGCGATGTGGCGATGTTGCGTGGTCTGCAAGGGAAGGCTGGCTTCGTGGCCGCCTGGCTACCTAGATGCGGGTCGCGAAATGAGGGCAGCGAGGCTGCAGGGCTGCGAGGTGGACTTCTTGGCGCTGTCCTGTAACCCTATCCTCAACGCTAAGTCATTTGCTGCCACCAGCTGCAGCTACGTTCCTACCATGACTAGAATCGACGCGTTAATGACTACGTCGTGTACTGGGCGCATTTTTAGTCTTTCATATCTCATGTCTAACATCTCCGAGTTCGTGCCGCCATTGACGGCCCTTCGCATCCCCACCCCACCCCGCCACCGATACCTAGGCCAGAATAGGGTTACCAAAGGTTTTGCGCATCCACGACTCAATCTCGCAGCCAGTCTTGCAGCCTCGTTGCCCTCGAATCGCGACCCTCATCTGGTGGGCATTTCCGCAGCCAGCCAGCCTCGTAGTCATTTTTACAGCCACGCAGCGCCGAACCTCGCAACTAGTGTTACATGCCTAGCCACGAAGCACTTACTCCTAATTCTAGCCAAACCATTGCCATGCCCCTTGTTTGCTGCAGGTCTGACGGTCATAGTCTCTTTTCCTTCCCCCCCACTCTTACTTCCTCTCATCCAGCAGCCCTCATCAAAAGCATGCCAGACGGCAGCATGAGGAGGCACAGTAACGGAACAGTTTTTCACCCCCCCCTCTCCCTGACCGTGACGGACAGGTTGAGACTACCCACCCCACCCTACCATTCCCTTCCCCATCCCACTAGGTGAGCCTGCATTCCTTGCTGTCTTTCATCGCAAGCACGTACCTTGTGTTTACTGCAGGTCAGAGTCACTGCTGCCCCTCGCCCCTTCCACCTAACTTATCACCACCACCTCCAACTCCGCCACCTCACCTACTTCTCCCCTCCCCCTACCCCTCCCCCCATACCCGGCTGCCACCTCTCTACCCTACCCAGCAGCCAGTAGCAAGGCTTTTCCACCACCTCCCCTTACCCCTCCCCATTGCAACCACCCTCTCCCCTCCCCATTGCAACCTCTTCCCCCCTTCCTTTCCACGCATCCTCCATATGCCAGTCCCTTCCATTTGACATGACATCGCTGCCCTCACCCCACCACCAACTTCTCCTCACCCCCCACCATCTTTGCGCAACCCTCATCCCACTTCCCCATCACAAGGATTAAGGTAAGAGCAAATTAGGAGCATGGAGCAGCACTGTGTAAGCATGTGAGTGGCTAGCCCCCTCTCTTGCACCTACCTAACCGCCAGCCCATGTTTGCTGCAGCGGCACACCCAATCCCCACCCCACACACCACACCACCCTCATAACCTACCCTCCTAACCTACTTCCCCCCTCCCTACCCCCTTCGTCTCCCTGCCCCTTTGGTCCCTTCCTTCCTCCTGCTAATGAGTGGCTATTGATGGCCACAGGTAATCTAGTCAGTGAGTGGCTACTGGCAAGTGGCTAGGGCTCAGTGCCCACACCAAGCTTCCTAACTCACGTGCACGCCCCTTGGCTGTAGGTCGGATGGGCACCTCCCCGCCCCTTCTTACTCCCGCAGCTCTGCCCCGGCCCCGCCCAGCCCAGCCCAATCAAGCCTCTACTCTACCCTCTACTCTACTCTACCCTCACCATCCTACTCTACCCTCGCACCCTACTTTCCCCTTCCCCTTCCACCTCCCCCTTCTACCCCCTGACATCGCAGACACCTGCCCTCCCCTCCCCCACCCTTGCCCCCGACCCCGCCCCCCCTACTCCTGCCTTCCTACCCCCTACCTGCGCCCCCGCCCAGCCCAGCCCCACTGACCACCACCAACTACACCACTCACCTGGAGCAGGCAGGGGTCGGTCGCTGTGTGGTGAGTGTTGTTGCTGCTGCTACAGCTACATCTCACAACCCGTGCGCCTATGTCCCCTATGGGCCCCTGTGCCCCCATATGCGCACTGTACGAGCAGTCCGGAGGCAGTCCCCATATCCCCATATCCCCATATCCCCTTCCTCTATCCCCTCCCTCCCCCTCCCTTTCAGTTCCCTTTCCTTCACGTGGCATGGCAGCCACCAAGAAGAAGAAGAAGAAGAAGAAGACTACTCCGGTATTCACCGGCGTGCATTAAGGGAGGAGCTACCGCCTGGGGCGCGGCCTGCTCCCACCATTCGAGCCAAGGAAGAGGCGACCCCCCTTACCCTCCCTCCCTCTTAGTAGCCCTGAGTCTGTAGCTTGTCTTTGCAATGGAGTGGGCTGTCTCCACCGCGTGTCTCGTTAGCTTGTTTAGTAGTTTAGTAGTGTTATCTTGGGAAACCCCCAAGGCCAGGAGGTGTTGCCGTGTGTGTGCTTCATACGTTATGCCACCTATGCTTAGGAGGATGGGTCTAATCTCCACCATGTGGTCTTCCTTGCGTATGGTTTGAGCTAGATTGGTGTGTTGGTTGAGTGCCTTGTCCAATTGATCCGTCCACCTAGAGTCCGAGCAGTACTTGATTTCTATAATAATGACCCGTTTGATGGCTTTGCCCCGTTTGCCCGTTTTCGTTGTTGGCATCACCATGAGAATGTCTGGTCTAATGGTGTGTTTGGTTGCTGCTGTCTTCAGTCCGAGTGCTCGTAGTGTTGTGTGTAGTGTGTCGTTAGGGAGGTCGAGGTCTTCTTTTGCGCCCTTCTCCCAGCTGCCGGTGTCCGCGAAGCTGATGCACCCGCCTTGGGTACCCTTACTTATGGCTTTAGCGATGAGGCGACCGGCCCCGTTATGCCTTTCTTGCACCATCGGTAGTGTCTCGCTGCAGCCCGAGAGGAGGTGAGTGGCACTGTCGGCTTCCCCGCAGAGTGGGCACCGGTCGTCGGTCGCCCGTTTCCAGCGCATGGCCAGCTTTTGGTTATAGAGCCCGCCGGTACGGTAGAGAAGGGCAGTTTGTTGCGCAGGTGTGGAGATGTTCGTGTCGGTCATCACCCTTTCGCCTGCTCCTTTCGCCGCGGCTTTGGTAATCTCCTGGGACATCTGATAGTAAATACTGTCTTGATTGGCGAGGCCGAGGCTGTGCTTGCGGTGCATGTGTGCTCGCACGCTTTGACGGCAATCCGGCAGTGGGGCGGGGGTGTCGCCGTCGGTTTCGCTGCTGAGCCAGGTGTTGGTCTCTTTCCGTGTGGTCGGGCGGTAGGCCGGGGTGTTGGCAAGCTCTGGGTGTAACGCCGCGTGCTTGGCGAGGGCATCGGCGCCTTCGTTGCCGATAATTCCCGAGTGAGCCCGGACTTTGTAGAAGTGGATCGTGACGGGGCTGTCGGTGATGAGGGTGGCGATGGCGGTCAGGATGTCGTTGTGTCTGTGTGTGATGAGCGACATCGGGTTAGCGAGGGCTCGGCGGATCTGGTAGATAGAGCAGAGGCTGTCAGTGGCGATGCGTTTGACCCCCGCTGTGAGTGCCGCGTGTATCGCCGTGAGTTCCGCCTTGTTGATGGTGTTGCATTCTGGGTCGTCCAAGGCGACTGTGATGAGGACGTTGTTCTCCGGGATATAGACCCCCGCCCCTACGCGCGTTGGGTGAGCCCCCGAGGCCTTGATGCAGCTGCCATCCGTGTACGCGAGCGTGGCCCATTCGTTGATGGCCATCCGTGGCTGCGTCGTGGAGTGTTCCGTGAGCTGGCTGTGGCTACGTTGGTGCCCCGGGGTGGGGAGGTCCCTGTCCAACGGCAGGCGCATGTGTTGTTTGTGACCGCTGGGGGGTGTGGCCGGCTGACTTTGATTCGCTGGTCTGTTGCGGATTGGGTGTGTGTCTCGTTGGGGGTGGAGGGCAGTGGCAGTGCTAGCCAGCCATCCTTGGGGGTTGCCGTTGGTGACGAGTTGTTGTCCCGCTGCATTCCAGATGACGTAGATGTGGAGGTTGGCGTGTTTGCCTGGCTTGGAGCAGCTGGTCTTGGTGGGGGGTATGCTAGCCAGGTGCTGGCAATACTCTGGGTAGCGTCTTAGGGTGTCAATGTGTTTGGGGTAAGAGATGCCCTTTTTCCCAGGAATCAGCATGATGGTTGCCATGGCCTCCTCTTGGGTAGCTGAGTGTATGGCATGGTTGACGCATTTGAGTGCCACCGCATCATCTGCCGGTACGTTCCATGTGGATAGCCCAGTGTGGCGTACCAGTAGGCAGTTGTGGTGTGCCCCAAAGGCCGTGTCATTGATGTCAGGGCTCCAGTAGGTAGTGGTTTCTGGTCTAACTGTGAGTGGGTCAGCCCACCTTTGGACGGTACTTGGAAAGTTGCGTGTGTTGTGTAGGGTGGTGAGGGCTTTGTCTTGTGCCGCTCTCATGGGGTGGTGGTTGCTCTGTGCGTCCTGTCTCCTTAGGAGGGCCACCAGTTCTGTGGCCAGGTCGCGTGTGTGTGGAGTGTGTTGTAGCCAAGTGTGTAGGTGTTGGTGTTGTTGTTTGGTCAGGAGGCCTATTGTGCGGCCCGACTCGTCGTGAACCGTTACGTGTTGCATTAGGTCGTGCTTTGGCATGATGGGGTCCCCCGTGCTAAGGCTCGTCGCGGGGGTGGTCATGTGCGGGTGCAGTTGGAGAAAGGTTGCGCATTTGCCCGTTCCAACGATGTCCGTCTGCGGGTTAATAGGGTAGGTGTGGAAGGTGGCCTTAGAGTGTAGGTTGGTGCACCGGGGTAGCCAGGTGTGCGGATCCGGTAATCCCTGCCGGGTGTGGTCCGGCAGGTTCGCGTCAGGCCTCGCATGTCTGGACTCTTGTATCTGCCTATTTTCGTCGTCGTAGACGTTGCGCTTAGCCGTGTAGTCCAGGTGTGCCGTGATGAGCGGTGCCGGTTCCAGGGTGGGGCGCCAGTGTACTCGTACGAGGTCCGATTGTGCTGACTGACGCATGGTAGTCTTGAAGTCGTTGCTGCCAAACTTGCATATGGGGCACAGCCAGTAGCCTGGTTCCTTATGTCCAGACAGGATGGCTTTCTCAAGGCAAGCTGGGTGGTAAACCCTCTTGCAGTTGTGGCACATTGGGCTTTCCCCTCTTGGTAGCCAGCACAGCTCACAAGTGCATACGTCCTTAGCCTCTTCCCTGCTGATGGTCTCTATCTGTGTGGGTGTATAGCCTTCTTTTGCACAAAGGTGTAATGCCCACCGTTCTATGACTGTAGGTTTCCAGTGCACCTTGTAGTAACTTTCCTTATTAATACCGTCCCATTGCCAACCGTCTATGTTGGTGATGGCCTCTTGGTGGTCGTACATGGCCCCGAGTGTGCGCCCTAAGTCCGTGGGTTTACACCGGCAGGCTTTGTCCACCTTCCAGCTTGAGAGCCCCGGGAGGTCAAGGCCTGGTATGCGCACGATGTCCGCCGGGATTGTGTGGACATGTCTGCCGTCCTTGTGCCGTTTAGTGCCCGCTTTGGGTCGGGTGGGCTCCGATGGGTGCGAGGATGTTGCTCGTTGCTCTCGTTGCAGCAGCCGTGAGCTCGCCCTTATGGCGTCCGGGGCTGCGGCCGCTGCTGCCCGTTCCGTCGTGTTTGGTTGCGTTGCGTGCATGACCGCATACGCTTTCATATCCATATAGCGGGTTCTGGTGTCTGGCACGGCGGGTGTGGGCGCAAGTTCCGTGAGACCCGCGGCCCAGGGTGTGATTTTGCGTTGGTCGGGCGGTAGATTGAGAGATGTGTTGCGGCTATCCCGGATGTTGCGCGTTGTGGTCGCGTCAGGGCATGAGGGTTGGGCTGCCATGGCCGCAAGTTTGTTGAGGGCAATGATGTGTTTCTGCTTGACCTTTTTTCCGTACTTCGATGTGAGCATGCTACCCGTGATGATGTGTGTGTCGCCCTCGCAGCTGAGCTCAGATGTGTGAGTGATGCCTAGGCTTTTGAGGCAGGTGATGCTGGCGCTGACGACATCGTGTGCATTAGAACTGTTGGCTTGTGTGATGAGGCGGCCTAGAGTTTGGCATTCCTCTTGGTAGAGGGGTAGTCCCCCTTCCGTGGCTGACAGCCCGGCGAGTGAGGTATAGACTAGTTGCCGTGCCCTGAGGGTATGGTGGAAAAGGGTGAGCATGCGGTGTCCTTGAGTGCTGGCCTGGGTATTGAGCCATGTCATTTGTTTGTGTAGCATGCTCCTCGAGATGTGGGCGTGCGTCACATCTGTGGACTGGAGGCTGTGTGTAAGGGCTGTCGTGTTGCGAGCGTGATATTCCTGGGCTGTGGAGCTGATGCCCATGCCTAGTTTGCCAGCGTCTTCTCTAATGATGGCATTGGGCGTTCCCAGGGGGAGTCTGAGTTTGAGCTTGACGCATTGATTGATGGACCTGTCATACAACTCAAGGTCCCCTGGGGTGCAGGGCACGGCGCAGAAGCTGTAGGCAAGGCTGGGTATGATGGCCGTGCGGATGATGTGTATGGCCTGTCTAGCACTAGCGAAAGAGCGTCTGAGTCGCTCTAGTTTTTGGCGGAGCTGGGTAATCATAGCGGTGTGTTGTGGTTTCCAGTCTAGCGTCATGGTGATGAGCACACCCAGGTAGGTGAAGGGTGAGGTCGGGCGGTGGTATGTGACGGGTTTCCCTTGTAGGCTTACAGTTTGGAGTTGTTGGCGGGCCCGCTTATCCGCTTCGGCCGCGTTGCTGCACATGCCAGTTTCGACCGAGTGATGGAGCGCCGCGGTTGCGAGGGTTTTACTGTGTGAGATGACGAGGTGACCCCAGTCGGAGAAGGCTGAGAGTTTGTCCGCTTGGCAGCGGAGGTTGCGGAGTGTGTTGCAGAGGATTGCTATGTCGTCGGCGTAGTCGATGCTGCTGACGATGGCGCGCTCTCCACTGTCGGCCGTCGCTGATTTAAATTTATAGCCCCTCGCGCCCACTTGCAGCCATCGCAGGAGGGGTTCGATGTAGATGAGAAATAGGAAGGGTGAGAGTGAGTCGCCCTGGATGGTGCCCCGGTCTACGGATACCGGGTCGGTGGGGCCGTAGGGAGTTCTGAAGCGCGTTGTAGCGCCCGTGTATAGGTCCTTCACTGCGTCAGTCGCGTCCGTCGGGAAGCCTAGATCGTGCATGATCCATAGTAGTTTGTCCTGGCAGGTGGTGTTGAACGCACTGGTGAAGTCGACCAGGAGCGCGTAGATATCTGCCTTGGCCAGTTTAGCATCGTCAAGGGCCATGACGAGCATCTGCAACTGCTGTGTGGTGTTCCTGTGGGAGCGGAACCCAGCCTGGTTCTTGCTGAGCATCCCATTAGCTTCAGCATACTCAGACAGCGTCTTGGTGATAAGGCTGGTCCACAGCTTGTAAACGGTGTTGGCTAGGCCCACAGGCCTGTAGGAGTTAAGGTCCGTTTCTTGCCCCTTGTCCTTGTAGAGCAGGCATGTGTCACTGGTTTTCCACGTGGTTGGTGTGCAGCCTGTAGCCCACATGATGATGAACAGCTGGTGTATGGTGTCCCTCATCTCCCATGGCAGCATCTTGATGATTTCGTTCTCAATGCCGTCTGGTCCTGGGGCTTTGCCCCCCGACAGCCTACTGAGGCATTCCTGAAAACCTGCTTTGTCCATGATGGCTGTGTGTAACCAATGTACGTTTTGGCAGGTGTGCATCGTGAAGGGGTCGTCCGCTTTGGCGCGGGCCCACGGGTAGTTTCTTGTCTGCGTGTTTGTGTAGTGGCCAGTTTTGGGGGTCGGCGGCGCCAGCTTCGTTCCGTAGGCATCGGTAATTATCCGGTTCAGGTCGGCCGGGGCCGTGCATATCTTGTTGGTGATGGGGTCGGCTAGCGCTTGCAGACCTTTGTGGTCAGTGCGGGATGGGCGTAGGATGTATTTGTTTGCTTTCTTAGGCTGGGTGCTTATTAGTTGTTGCATTCTGATACGGGCCTGTGCGATGGCGAGTGCGGAGTCGTCGTCGTCGAGCTTATGGATTTGGTCGCGGTACGAGTTGGTCAGCTTGGCTAGTGCGGCACGTGATTTTCGGTTGGGTCATCACCCTGGCGCGCTTGCACCGCATCCCTTATATCTCCATTTGTCGTATCTGTCTCTGGGATAAGTTCATCGATGGTTGGGTGCACGTTGTTTTGCTTGAGAAACACTCTAGCCTTCCGGCTGAGTTCTCTGGTGGTTTTGAGCTTTTTGCCTAGTGCCTGTCTAATCCTACACATGGTCCTGCGTTGGTAGTGTTGTCCTCCCCTTGTTAGGGTCTTAGTATTGCAAGTCTTAATAGTTGTCGTCCTGCAGGTTTGCAGTAGGGTTGTGAGCATGGTAGCTGCGGTGTCTATAGCTTCCCTGGCTGGGAGGCCTGCCACCAGCGTTAGGCGCTGTGGTTGTTGGGGGTTGGCCTTGTCGATAGTGGTCAGGAAGTGGATAGCATCAGTGTACATGGGAGCAAGGTATGCTGTCAGGTGTGCATGCAGTTGTGGGACACCTGAGCTGGGTTGTTGCACTGCCAGGCGGTAGGCTTCCCTGTCCTCATTGGTAATGGGGGTGGTAAGGATGGTGTGGCTGTGCTTCTGCGGTTTTTGTGGGGCTGCCAGGTCTATGCCCAGTCGGGCTGTACTCAGTGTGGCGGTGAGTGGCCTGTGTTCACTAAGATATGCGTGTGTGTCGACGTGCGTGCGGTGCTCAGGGCCGTGTCTTGCGTCGCGCGTCAGGATGGCGTCGATGCGGCTGTTGCAGTGCGGTTGTTGGTAGGTCCAGGCCCGGTCGCCGGGATCAGCTTCGGACAGGCGCATCTCCGTGGCGAACTCCCTCATCATGTTGTCTTGTGTGTATTCGGTGTGTTCGGAGCGATCCTCTGTTTTCATCGTGGCGTTGATGTCTCCCGCTAGAATGAGTGAGCCGGGCAGGTGTCCAGTGGCTGTTCGTATGTGTTCTTGCATCTTTCTCCTTAGTGGGATCGCGTCGTCGTTGTTCCCCGAGGGCCAGTACGTGGCGACGAGTGTGAGCTCTTCGCTTTGCCGTTGGCGGAGGCTTAGGATGACGCAGCGGGTGTTTACATCCGCATCTGCGCACGGTTGTATCATGGTAGCTTGCGTCTGGATGGCTAGGTCATGTCTGATGCCGATGAGGACTTCGCTGTGGCCTTGGTGGCGATGGACAGTATAGTTGGGCATAACCCTCTTCAGCCAGCCAGAGTTAGGGTTGTTGCTTCTGGGTTGGGTCATGGTTTCGGTCAGGATCAGGATGTCCGGGCTTTGGCTGTGCACAAGGTTCAGAACTTCATTTCTAGATCGGTGTAGGCCTCTGACGTTGAAGGTTGTGAGGGTGATGTGTTGCCGGTTGAGGGTGGGTGGCGGTGGGGGGTTGTGATGTTAGTTCATGCCAGGGTCGTTGTCAGTTGTAGATTTAGGAGTCTCGTCTATGGTGGAGACTGGCCCAGTGGTGTGGGCCTTAGCGGTGGGTTTGCAAAGATATTTGAACATGAGGGTTTGAGTGTGTGTGTCATCACCGTGTCTCTTGGTGACTCGAACGCGCTTTTTGGCAGCGTCGGTGGCGTTGTCGAGGGGCGTAATGGGTCGATGAGTACGTGGCGCTGTTTGCGGGCGGAGAGTGACCGTGGGTGTGTCCCGGCGCTGTCGCAACCGGGTAGGCTCGCCGTGTGGGAGGGTGCCCTCTGCTGTCGCCCTGCGCTTGCT
>JASKMD010000012.1:9690863-9724182 GCA_030144725.1 Haematococcus lacustris
GGTCACGTGCAAGGGGCAAGGGGTCTCTCTTGCCTCTGTGTGGTCTGTAGTAAGGTCTATTGGGTCCAGGTGATCTCGGAAGTGTGCTGCAAGCGCTGATGGGGTGGTGGCCTCCAGTGGGTCCGCTATCCAGATCTCCCTCCTAATGAATCTTGTGTGTCTCACGTCGCCTGTGCAGATAGTGAGGATGTTCCCTTGAAGGCTGCTCCAGTCGTCAGGTGTAGAGAGTGGTTTAGGCACCCGGTTGAATGAGTCCAGTTGGTGCCACCCTTGTTGCGTGTGCTTAATGGTTGTAGCGTGTTGGTAGGATAGCAGGATGACAGCATCGTTGCGTGTAGCGCCCGTACTTGCAATAGCGGCTGTGATTACCTCGGGGGTGATGCTCTGGATCAGGGCCTCCCAACCCCCTTGAAAAGGGGGTGTGTCCGTTTCACGCGGTTTATTTCTCGCACAACTTGCGGATTGATGAACGAAGCACATCAGTATGTAGAGGGCTCGCTTGGCTACACGCTACGGCTGTCCTGAGCGTCCATGACTATGTATATGATGCACTGCTTAGGCGTGAACCCGGCCTACATTTTGTGGGCAGATATCACCATGCACGCCTCCTCCACCCTCGACCTTCTTAATGACGCCGTGATGAAGCAAACGCAAGTATGTGTGCAGTCGCGCTTTGTGTTGCGATGGCCGAAATCGCGAGTTTGAAACCTAAGATGTTGGAATGCTTCTTTAACGCACCCACACCACTGCTGATGTTGCGTCTAAACCAGCCGCATACTTCTTAACATCTATTAGCTTTCACTCGTCATTTGTGTCGCTCGCGCTGTCAAGCGAGAGACGGAGTGGTTGTATGCTCTAGCGGTTCATCAAGACACTATGTGCACCCTTCACTTCTTGTTACAGTAGACTATGTGGCCTGATAGTCAAACTGACCGCGGGACTCTTCATACTTGAGCCTTTTCTGCTCGTTCCCCCGGTTATGTGCTTTGTTCGTTGTAGCTAGAGCATTTGCGTAGGTGCGAAGCCTTCGTTGTGTCGCTACATCGTTTTGCGATCCCGCTGTTTCAGCACCTGCTCAGCTGCCTTCTGTGCGTACAAAGCGCTTGAAGAGCCCATGGCTGCCAGCAGGTGAGGGAGCTGGAAGAATAGCTGGCTGTGTTCGTACAAGTACTCGTACAGTGCCAGGATGTGCTTGTTGATGAGCACAACGAGCTTTGGCTTGGCAGCCGCCCATTGTTGGGGGCCTTCCAAGGCCAAGGGGTTGGGGGCAGAGGCAGCAGCTGTGGGCAGGGAACCAGCGGCTGTATGGCTGGAAGGGGCTGTGGCGACAAAGAGCCCCTGAGCATGCTTGATGATGTATGGGAAGCGCTCCTCCGCGTCCTGCGTTGAGGCGTCCAAAAGGTTGTCCAACAGCTGCTCTTGGCCACCTGTGCCCGCAGCTGCTCCAGCTTGCTGTTGGTGGTGGTCAGCTGCTGCTTGGTGTGGGCCAGCCCAGTGCGGGCTGCGGCCAGGCCTTTCTGGGCGGCCTCCAGGGCAGCCGCTGTGTCAGTGAGTTGGGCTTGTGTGCCCTGCAGCTCCTGCAAGAACGCCTCCTCTAGCTGGGTGACCTGCTGCATATACCCCAGCAGGTCTAACTCCCACTGCTGGTCACGCTGACCAGCAAAGACCATCAGGCTGATGTGCCGCTCCCTCAGCTGGCTGTACAGCTGCTGGGAGCTGAGAAGGTCAGCAGTGACGGCTGCATGTGCAGCGGTGAGGGCTGCATGCGCAGCGGTGAGCTGCTCCATGCTCTTGGCTGCCTCATGGTGAGCCTGGGCCTTTGCCCCATTGGCTCTGTTTGCTCTCGTGTGTTTTGGGACGGGTGGCATGTCAGGTAGAAGGGCAGTGAGGAGGTGCTGGGAGGTGGTGGTAGGCAGCTGGGCCTGCTAGGGTGGGCTGCTGGCAGGTACAGTGGGCAGGAAGGGTCAGTGGTGCTTGGGCTCCTGCAATTGACAATCCATGGCTCACTGAGATTTGAGAGTAATATTGACTATTCTGTCTCAGCTGGGCATATGAGTAGAGTAGCTTTTGATTCGGGGGACAGCATAAAAATACGACATCTCTCTGAGTTTTGGCTGGATTACTGCAAATCCTACCTGCTCAGTGGAGCCGCAGCTGAAGCTTGTAAAGCCCATTTAGGTGTGCCGTGATGTACTCGGAAACTCCTGCATCATCAGATGTTCGTCGGGTAACCTGTGCTGGCGGCCATCGGCGCAGGAATAGTGGGAACTGCTGCGTGTATGTCACCTCGCGGGCTGGCAGCATCGCCTATGCGTAGAGCACCAACAGCACGCCTGTACTGCGCGATGTCTTGAGGGTGGCCGGCGGATCCCAACCACCCTATCGACCACAATTGAAGCAGCTGCTGGTTGCTGCCGCAACTAGAGTCCGCGTTAAAGCCATGCCGCGCAGGGCTAAAGCCATCGGCCTGCTCCAGGAGCAATCGGTCGCATGTGACGGTCTTACATGCCAAAACATCAGAGTTGGGAGGCCCTGACTCTGGATGGGCAGGTAGGTTGAGGCAGGGTGCAGGTACGTGTGTAGCTCTTGATGTTTGCGGTAGAGGTAGTGGTTCAGTGTATCAGATGAGAACTTACCATTCGCATGGTAGATGTGCTCTGTTCTGAAGGTGCGTACTGTGTGCCCTATGTCTCGTGCTACTTGTGCAAGGTTTTGTAGGTGCTCTGCTAGCTGCTTGCAGTGGTTGATGACTGCGTGGTAGTCAATGCATTTCTTTCCCATGGCCATGTTGAAAGCATGCACTAGGCAACACTCTTCGTATTGCCTTTCCATGTAGGGATGAGCTAGGTTCTGGGCTGTGACTGTGTGGGGGGTGGGTTCGACTGCTATGGTGTTGAGATTGTGGTTGCTTGTATGTTCCGCGTGGCTAATGATGTTGTGGATGCCTTTTTCCTCGCACATGCGTATCTGCTCCCGTGAGCGGGTGTTAGGCGTGATGGCAAAGAGCTGGTGCGTAATCCGCTTGGCTGCAGCAGGGATGCGCGAGATGGGCGTCGGTGTTGATTTCATGGAGTCCAGTAGGTGCCATGTGCCGTCGTTGCATGTCATGGCCATGCTGTGGCCTGGCCTTCTGCACAGAAATGTGTGTGTGCCGTACTGGCAGGCGAGGTTCCCAAGGTTGTCAGCAGTCCAGTCGGTGGGTTGGTTGAGTTGGGCGATATGTTGTACCGCTAGGCCGTAGTGGACATGTAAATACATTTCAATGACTTCGTCAGAGTAGCCGTCCGCGCCTCTAGCAAGCAGCCATGCGCCTCGTTCAAATGGATCCGTGAGTTGGGTGAGCCTATTGTCGTAAAATTTGTATATGTCATGCTTGGTGACCCATTCGTGGCCTGCAGCGTTGTTCAGGGAATAGACCTGGCACGCGGAGCTATGTCTGGCCTGCTGGTAGTGCTCCCTGGCTGGGCGTGGGTTGGCCTCAACATCCCCAGCTGCTAGCAGGAGCCATGTCACGTAGACAGCCCTGACGGCGGACATGATGTCTATCTTGCCTATGGCCCAGGCGGTGTCTCGTCCGTGTTCTGCAGTTTGGTAGCATTAGTAGACGTGGAGGGTGCTATTGAATTGGTAGACTGTGTGGGGTTGGCTGCTGTTGGCACCGTGTGTGGAGAGGTGGAATCTATTCCTGAGCTTACATAGAGAACTAGAGGCGGATAGAGTGCCGTCTATCCCTGTCATAGTGTTGTAGCTGATAGCTCTGACTGTTGCCTTGATTTTGCTAAGCAGTTTCCTGTGTCTTCTAAGGCACTTGTTGGAGTCCTTCATGGTGGGTTGCGTGTTCTGGCCAATGTTTTGGCAGAGGAAGGTGATCATTTGCGTGCCGATGGCAGCGTTCACAAGCATGTTGACTAGGTTATTGATGGACCACCTCTTGGGTGGGAAGGGAGGTGGGTGGCTGTGCTGTCTGTTGCCTAGGTGCGTGCCGTGTGTATCGGGGTCGTTGGGCCTGAGTTGGCATGGGGTGTTACATGCCTCCCTACAGTCCACCATCTCATTGCTACATCTGTGGAGGGCTGCTACGCTTCTACCTCTATGCACGTCTGCCCCCTTCCTGGGCCCATGGGCCCTAATAGAGAGGGTGCTAATGGTCGCTGCCTGTCTAGTCCCCCCTTGGCTGTAGCCGTGGACGACAACGGTTGGCCAGGCAGCTGCTCGTCTAAGCTCCAGGTTAGTGGCCAGTGTGTTATCTGGCTTTGTGGCATTGTGCTTAAAGCCAGCCTGGGTTGGGACAATCAGCTGCTGCCGGCCGTGCCGTCCCCACGCGTCTCCTGCGGACGTGCAGGTGGCAGCGGTGTAGGGAGTGTACGGGCAGGTGTGGGCATTAAAGGCATGGTCCCCGGCTGACACTTGATGTGTATGTGTGTGTCCTCCGCATTGCTTGTGGGTTCCTGCGGGGTGCCACCTGTCGTGTCTGCCATCCGATTGCTGTCTCCTGCCTGTTTGGGCGTGATTGGTTAGCTGCTGCCCACTGGCCCTTCCCAACGCATGGCCAATAGCTATACAAGCCACAGTGGTGTGGGATGTGCCGTTTTGGGTGTGCAAGCCAGTAGCAGATATGATGGTGGTGGTGGGGTGGGGGTGCGGTGTGTGATCTGTGCGGAGATTGTAGTGTTGTCCCGGCATGTTGGGGTGTGGTAGTGTTGATGGCTGGTCATGTGCATGGGGCTGGGCCAGCGCGGGTTCAGGGTCATGGCTCACCGCTGGGTCCTCCATGCTCGCATCTTCCAGCGGTAGTCCCCCGCCGTACAGCGAGCCTCCTGCAGGGTTACACGCAGTTGATGGTTGGTGTGGGCAACGTCCGTACCTTTCCCCTACTTGAGTGCGTGTGTTGCGACCCGTAGGGGTCAGGGGTCTGGTTACCTGTTGCCTCAGATAGTTGTTGTCCCAAGTTGCGGCTGCTAGCTGGGCGCTCCAGACCTCTCCGTGGTCGTTGCGTTTCACGCTCGGCGCTGTATGGTGCGGCCTGTGTGGGTGGTGGCAGCGGTGTTCTGTGGTCAGGTTGTTCTGGTGGGTATGGGTAGGGTGGTGGGCATTGGTGGGACTTTCCCTGTGGCCTAGGGTGGGGTGGGTGGTGCTGCCCACCTGCGGGTCCCGGGTGTCTGCTGCCGCCTTGCGTGCCAGTGGGGCACCCCAAACCCGGCCACCAGCGGTGCCTGCGGCGCAGTGTGTCCTCCGTCGTGTTTCCAAGTGTCTGGGATTGGTGTGGGTGCCTGCATGTTGTACTTCTATGCTGATGCCAGGGGCGTCTCGGCCTACCTGGCATGTAGGCGGGGTTGTTGGAGAGGGGTGGGTACTCCTGTCCAGCTCCCACCCCAGCCTCTTCTCCCGTGGGGATCTGCGAGGAGGGTGGTCGGGGGGGGTAAGTTGGGTGTAGAGTATGAGCCTGTGGGTTGCATGTTGGCGTGGGGCGGAGTCCTGCTCCCTTACCAGGCTTGTGTCGCCCTCCATGGCGTCGGTGTCGCGGTTGTTGCCTGGGCCAGTTTCTGCGGCGTGGAGGGCTGGTAGGTTGTGGGTCAGATTTCTCACGCAATTGTTGCTAGTATGGGATCCTGGGTGTGTATGTGGAGGGCTGGGGCAGGTGGCATTCGGGGGATAGCCTACCTTGCAGACGAAGAGATCCATCGCCAAGGGCCACTGCTGCTGCTGCCGCCTCCCCGCGCATTGCTGTGGATGCTCCTCCCCCCTGGGCTGCTGGGGTGGGCGCGTCCACAGCAGGGTCAGATGGGGCCTGCATGGCGTATTGCAGTAGGCAGTGGTCTTTGGCTCATTGTGGCTTCTCCGTGTGGTGAGGGCATGGTGGTTTGTTGCTTGTAATTGGTTATTCAAAGGTGGTGTGGAGGGCCTGACCCTCCGCATTGTATTACATGCAAGCATGTGGTGAGTCTTATGTGCATGTGTGATGATATCCGTGGTGAGGATGGGGTCAGACATGGTGCTACGGTACCAGCAGCCGGGTGAGGCGTTCCTAGTATTGTCTCTGTCTGGGGGAGTGTGGGGGTGCTTGCGCTCCTTATTCCTCACCCGGTTCATATTCATGTACCCGGCCTCGATGGCGAGCTCGTCGAAGGCTCCAATGCTGCTACCGCTGCTGCCCCTGCTCGGGTTGCGGCTGTGTCTGCCGCCCGAGGAGATGGGGGATGGTCCCCTGCTAGCAGGTTGCGGCCGAGGCTGCTGTGTTGGCCGGCCTGGTGGGAGGGGGCCCTGTGTAGCGGGGCGGCCAGAGGGAGGGGGGCCCTGGGGTGTGGGCCGAGCTCCCTCTGCCCGTGGAGGGAGGACACGGATCTGCGTCGCATTTTGACAGGACTCTGCGGCCCAGCCTCGACGGGGGGCTGCTGCTGTCCGCATGGGTGTGGGGCCCAGGTGTGTGTTGGCGCGTCTGACTTGCGGTGCGTAGCTGCTTGGCCCAACTGGGTCCACCCTGGCGGAGGCCATGGCCGTGGTGGCCTTGGCCTGCATGGTGCGAGTGGCGTTAGCGCCTGCTATTTCGGCCATGCTGCTGCCATCGGCAATGGAGGCGATACACCTGAAGACGAATCCATCCTGGTTGGTGATGCTGCCTAGGCTCGTCTTGCTGAGATTAGCCGCTGCTGCCTCTTCACTGCTCACCACCCTCCCAGATTGGTAGTCCAGCCCTTTGTTGCTGAGCTTGTCAATCCAGACCACCTGGTCGCCCTTACCCGTGAGGTAGCGGTAGGGTAGGCCCACCTTGATAACCTCACCCCCCACCTTCAGATCATCCCCCATGAAGTGCGCTGCTGCCAGGAGGTTCACCATATCTGGGCTGCTGCCTACTTGAATCAGCATCTCCTTGCTGACCTGCCCCTTGCTGCATGAGTAGAGAGGGGTGCCGTCTGTGGCACAGAAGGCGAGGGCTGCGCACTGCACCGCTGCTGCTTCCAGGCTCTCCCTGGTCACCTGCTGGGTGAGCGGGTCGCTCCTAGTGACCACTAGGGAGGCCAGGGTGTTGCCCGTCAGCTCCAGGGTGAGCAGGTCACCTTGCAGGTTGGTGAAGGTAAGCGGCCGCGTAGTCTCAGTACGGATGCGCTCCTTCCATTGCTCATGCTCCGCAGAGGCACCAACCAGCAGCGCCAGGAGAGGTCCTGGATCGCTGTGCTGTGCCTGCGACATCGTGTGCGCATGGTGCGTGTTGAGTGTCTTGGTGGGCTGGTTACTTGTTGTCCGCAGCGCATGCCGGGCTGCTGTCGCATGGGGGTTGCGGTGCAAGCATGGGTTTCTGAGTGTATGTGATTGTGGTGATGATGACCTAGTGGCTATGCCATGGCATGCATGATTGTGGCATGCTTTGACATTCAGGTGCCTGATGGTGTCGAGGTGTTGTGGTGGTTGTGTGTGTTGGTGGAGGATAGATGCTCTGACCTGGAGTTGTACAAGGATGCTAAGGAGGTCTGCGTACTTGGCGGTCGAGCGCTCATCCACTGCTGCAATGCTGCTAGGGCTGCTCACAGCGATGCAATAGGGGGGTGGCTGTGGAGGGTTAGTAGAGGTAAGGGTTAGCGCGAAGGTGTTACCAAGTCTGACGCTGATGCGGTGGTGGCGGTCCAGCAGTTGCTGCAAGTGGTCCGTATCCGAGTGCACCACATAGCAGTTCTGCCTGCGCTGTGGGTCCGCAGTGATAGCGCCCACGTCCAGAGCCTTCATCACACGCCAGAGGGGGGAGGTGGTCAGTGTCTCAGCATATCTGCACTCGTAGGAATTAGCAGCCAGGCGCCTAGACCGACTTTCGTATTTTTGACTGAAACTTTGCCCATCAGTAGCATGTAATGATGGCATTGTAACCCCAAAAAAAACAGGCCAAAAAAGTGAAAGGGCATAGCAATGAACACACTGAACATAGCACTGAACACACTGAACATAGCACTGAACACACTGAACAATACCACCCATCCTCAGCCTTTGAATTTTTCGACATGGTTTCTTTTGGGTCATGTTTTTTACATTACAAGCTACAATTGAGCCAAGTTTCAGCCCAAACGGCCAAAGTCGGTCTAGGGGCCTGGCTGCTAATTCCTACGAGTGTGGGCACCCCCTCTGGCTCAGTGGGTGGTGGACCTGCCACTGCAAGCACCAGGGCACCCACTGCCAGGTGCGTAGCATGGCGCAGGGAAGGGAGGAGGGTGGGTGGGTGGGTAAGGCTGCGATGGGGAAGACCCAGCTCATCTCCCCCTTGCAGGTTGGTGAGTTGGATGTAGGCAGTGGTGAGCTGGGGATAGGTGCCGGGTCCCACTTCCTCCAGGCTGCACCTCATTCTGCCGCTCGTGACTGCTGTGTGGGTAGCTATATCGGTGATGTAGGGGTTCTGCTCATGGGCAGCCAGCATGGCTGCGACATTACTGGCTGACACGGCGAAGGTGTAGTTGGCTGGATGGCATTGGTAGCTCTTTTGCGTGTAGGTCTTAGTCATCTCAAACTGAACCCCATCCAGGGCTGGGGCATGGCATTGCTGCAGCCAAGCTGACACCTCCTCCGCTGCCAGCTCAGGGTCGTCCGAGGTGTGATCCAGGGTGGGTTGTCCCTTCCCGGTGGTGCGGACAATGGGCAGCCACCACCTCACCCCGCCAATGCTCTCCTACCCACCCCCTCCCCTCCCCATTGCAACCTTCGCCCCCTCCCACCATCCCCCTCCCACACCACAGAGGGGCGGTGGCATGGAGCAGCAACCCTCCCCAGCCAGGCAGCAAGTGCGAAAGGCGAAAAGGCGAGTAGTTAGCAGCGTGCAGGCAGTAGGTCTCTCCACTCTGCTGCCGGCACCACTCAGTAGCGTGCTCATGCTGCTTGCCACTGATGCTGCTAATGTGCTTGCTGATCCAAACCAAGCTCTTGCCTGCTTTCAGTGCCAGTGCTGGTTGCAGACCAGTGCTGGTTGCCAGCCAGTGCTGGTTGCAAACCAGTGCTGGTTGTAAACCAATGCTGGTCACAGCCAGTGCTGGTTACATCCCAGTGCAGGATGCCTCACAGTAATGTGTGTCATGCATTGTAGTCATTGGGTCCAGTAGAGCATTGTATGTAAGATTAATCTGTGTTACTTCGCTTAGGGGCTGGAGCGTGGACGAGTACCTTCATTACCTCAAGGTCCACACAGGCAAATTAGTGCGGATACCGTACTCTCTCTTTTGATTCGCGTCCGCGAATCGTTTTTTTGGCCTCGCGAAACCGCGAACGAGTAAACAATGTGGTTTTTGACTAAATCGCGAAGTGGTCAAACAATTATTTGACCTGCATATATATCGATGCGATGGACCGCTTCGTGTTAGTTTGTGTTAGGCTTGTAGTTAGCTAGTTAGCAGCCGGGGTGGTTGGCCAGTCTAGGGCAGCAGCCGGTGTGGCTGGCCGCACCAGGTCAGCAGCCGGGGTGGCTGGCCGTACCAAGTCAGCTGCTGGGGTCTTCGCCTTGGCCAAAGCTGCGGTGACTGCAAGGGCACGCAAGTTTGAGTGTTCAGAGGAGGATGCAGCCACAGGAGCACCTTGACTTCATGGGGGAGGTTCAGTGCCCTATCTAGTGCAAAGTCAAGATTTGGTGACTTGGTGCACTGTGACACTACCCACATGCATACTGGCTTTGACTGGGTGACCGGGTAGCTTGACATGGTGACATGTGCAAGAAGTGCTAGAACCATGGAGGATTGACATGGTATGCAAGGTATGGCAGCCTAGAATATTTACAAGCACACCCACATCCTCAGAACTGTGTTTTGCAGCATTGTTTGCATCGGGAAGAAATAAACAATTTTTTTGGGGGGTCGGGAAAGAGTACTTAATTTTATTTTTCGGGGCCTCGCGAATCAAAAGAGATAGTACGGTATTCGTCATCCTAGGGGGGTAGTTTTTTGATGCGGTTCGCCTCGGATTGTCCTTGCGACTCCAACGCCACTTGACCCTTGTTGAAATTCTGAGTATGTGAGCAGTTGGAGTGTAGGTACCTACAGTACTGTAGATGTCTACAGTACTGTAGATGTCTACAGTACTGTAGGTGTCTACAGTACTGTAGGTCAGATTTGACAAGGTCTCTTGTAAATAGGGTACCATGCTGTTCTCCACATTCAAACCACCATTTGCTACCGCGATTGCACCGTCAGCTTCTGCGTGCTATAAATAGTGAGAGGCGTCGAAGCGTAGGCCCGCAAGCTCGATATGGATATTTGTGCCGAAAGTTGTGTCCACGCAATAAGGTCGCCATAGGGAGCTACATACATACGTGTAAGGTCTAAGGCCGGGGCCCGTCTCAATCGCAAGCTAGGTCCGTTCTGTCGGTTGTACTGGGTACCTCGGCTTGCAAGCTCCCGCAAAGCTGTGGATGTTGATGATGCCCCGCAATCACAACAACCTCGTGCACCGCACCCTCCCGTGTAATATCGAGTGCGGCAGAGATTGCCCCAAAAGTTGTTTGCGGTTGGCCCTCAACCATCCATCATTACATCTAACCTCACATCATTACATCATGACTCTTAGCCTACATCATTACATCACCACTTGTGGTCCTGCCAATCACTGCATGCATGGTATGGGCAAGGGATCTGACTCTAGCAAGGGCTGGTCTCAGGGTCGATACCTAACCCTAGAGGCTGAATAATGCTGGGCTCGGCAACATAGGCACGCTTTGTTGTCAGCGCATTTGCATAGCACTGTCGGGATAGCAAACGAGCTTGGGCTACATTGAGTTGTTCCTGCATGGGGGTGAAGGGGGCATGGGGGTTAAGGATGCATGGGGGGAAGGCAGCTACAGTACTGTAGGGGTCTACAGTACTGTAGACACCTACAGTACTGTAGACACCTACAGTACTGTAGACACCTACAGTACTGTAGACATCCTACAGTACTGTAGACACCTAAAGTATTGTAGACACCCTACAGTACTGTAGACATCTACAGTACTTTAGACACCTACAGTACTATAGACACCTACAGTACTGTAGACACCTACAGTACTGTAGACATCTACAGTACTGTAGACACCTACAATACTGTAGACACCTACAGTACTGTAGACATCCTACAGTACTGTAGACACCTAAAGTACTGTAGACACCCTACAGTACTGTAGACATCTACAGTACTTTAGACACCTACAGTACTGTAGATACCTACAGTACTGTAGACACCTACAGTACTGTAGACATCTACAGTACTGTAGACACCTACAGTACTGTAGACACCTACAGTACTGTATACACCTACAGTACTGTAGACACCTACAGTACTGTAGACACCTACAGTACTTTAGACACCTACAGTACTGTAGACACCTACAGTACTGTAGACATCCTACAGTACTGTAGACACCTACAGTACTGTAGACACCCTACAGTACTGTAGACACCTACAGTACTGTAGGTACCTACAGTACTGTAGACACCAGTGTTTTTTTTTAACGCTATATATAGCGATCGCTATAAAAAGCGACATTTCAGAGGGCTCCGTGCGCTATGAATTGGACCCCTTGCGGACTGCGCTATAGCGCATCGCGTTATAAAAAGTGAACTTTGTACTGCAGCCGCAGCTCGGCTAAGAGCCGCAATTTGGATAAGCGCCGCAGTCCCGATGGCTGAGGGCCGTGCCGCCGAGGGTAGCTGGTGCCTACTTACAAGCCAGGGCACACGGTAACAGCAACAGGTATCAGGACAGCTGGCTCACTGGCGATCGCCCACTGTGGCTTACAAACCAAGGGCTCGATGCCTCAAACCAGTACAAGGCGCGCTGCGAACGCTGCAACAAGAGCTTCAACTGCAACTTGCATACCATCAAGACCCATGAGGCGACCTCCGCCCACAAGACAGCTGATAGGGCGGGCCGCGCCAACCCGTTGGCTAAGCTTGCGGAAGCTTGCGGCAGCCTGCGGGCTCTTGCCCATCCTCCGCTCACTCAACCGCCTCAACCTTCTGCGCCAAAGCCGTGCCATCTTTGTCGAGGACCTTATGCAGGAGGTGGCCCTGACGGCCAACAAGATCACTGACATGTACTCAGGCCCCTCCCCCTTCTCTGCACTGGACTTTCCTGAGCTGACAGCCTTCACCAATGTGGCAGGACCTGGCAGCTGCCTGGTGTACAACGGCTCTGGCCATTTGGCATTGCAGCCGCATGGAAGTGGCAGTATGATAGTGCAATCAGATGAGGCTGACAGTGACAGTGAAGATGAGGAGGAGGTAGGCAGCAGGCAGGCAGCAGCAGACATGGAGACAACATTTGGTGAGAATGAGGAGGAGGAAGGCAGTGAGCTAGGCAGTGAGCCGGTGCAGCTGTACGCCATCCCTCCAAAAGGGCGCCGGGCTGCTTTAGTGCCAGCTTGTGACTTCCAGCAGCATGTCGACAGTGCCAAGCAGGAGCTGGCAGCAACAGCAGATGCTGTGGTACGTGACCTACACAGCCGCTTCCTCCCACCGGAGCATGCCAAAGGACTGGCTGTTGTGTACGCCCACTACTGGGACAAGCAGCCCAGCGATGAAGACTTCCTTGAGCGCCTGGCCATTGTCAAGGCCCGGTACTGCATGGACGCGACCCTGGCTGACGGCCAATTGGCGCCAGCCTTGTTGGACCAGCAAAAGCTATCTGCCCAACAATCAGCATTTGTGGAAGTCATGCGCTGCCAAGCTGAACACCGTGTGCAGCTAAGCTCAGCAGCAGCCAACCCAGCCAAGGAGACCACCAAGCTGTGGCGCTACCTGGCTGGCCAACCCATCACCAAGGCTGACATCTTGGAGTACATCAAGCTGGCAGAGCTTGCTCTGGTCATGACACCAGGCTCAGTGGAGGAGGAGCGCATGTTCTCAGCCATGGCTTACCTCAAAGATGACACCCGCAACAGGCTGCAAGAGTGCCACTTGAATGTGTGCGCCCGTGTCTTCAGCAGCAATCAATTTGATTTGGACACATTCCCAGATGAGCGTGCCATTAGCAAGTGGCTGGATAACGCTGCTGTGCGTGGGCGCTATCGCCTTTGATTGGGCCAATTGCTTCAATTTGACATTTTTGTTGTGCGCTATGGGGCCCAATAGGGTCGCGCTATGAACATGACAGTCCCAATCTGAGCCATGACACCTTGTGCTATGAAATTGGAAAGAGGCCAAATGAAAAAAAAAACACTGGTAGACACCCTACAGTACTGTAGACCCCTACAGTACTGTAGACACCTACAGTACTGTAGACACCTACAGTACTGTAGACATCTACAGTACTGTAGACACCTACAGTACTGTAGACACCTACAGTACTGTAGACATCTACAGTACTGTAGACACCTACAGTACTGTAGACACTACAGTACTGTAGACACCTACAGTACTGTAGACACCTACAGTACTGTAGACACCTACAGTACTGTAGACCCCTACAGTACTGTAGACATCCTACAGTACTGTAGACACCTACAGTACTGTAGACACCTACAGTACTGTAGGCAGCAGCAGCATGGGTGGCAGCAGCAGCAGGGGGGGGGGCAGCAGCAGCAGTAGGGGGGCAGCAGCAGCAGCAGTAGGGGGGCAGCAGCAGCAGCAGTAGGGGGGCAGCAGCAGCAGCAGCAGGGGGGCAGCAGCAGCAGCAGGGGGGGCAGCAGCAGCAGCAGCAGGGGCGCAGCAGCAGCAGCAGTAGGGGGGCAGCAGCAGCAGCAGCGGGGGGGGCAGCAGCAGCAGCAGCAGGGGCGCAGCAGCAGCAGCAGCAGGGGCGCAGCAGCAGCAGCAGCAGGGGGGCAGCAGCAGCAGCAGGGGGGCAGCAGCAGCAGCAGGGGCGAAGCAGCAGCAGCAGTAGGGGGGCAGCAGCAGCAGCAGTAGGGGCGCAGCAGCAGCAGCAGTAGGGGCGCAGCAGCAGCAGCAGCAGGGGGGCAGCAGCAGCAGCAGGGGGGCAGCAGCAGCAGCAGGGGCGAAGCAGCAGCAGCAGTAGGGGGGCAGCAGCAGCAGCAGTAGGGGCGCAGCAGCAGCAGCAGTAGGGGGGCAGCAGCAGCAGCAGCGGGGGGGCAGCAGCAGCAGCAGGGGCGCAGCAGCAGCAGCAGCAGGGGGGCAGCAGCAGCAGCAGGGGCGAAGCAGCAGCAGCAGCAGGGGGGCAGCAGCAGCAGCAGGGGGGCAGCAGCAGCAGCAGGGGCGAAGCAGCAGCAGCAGTAGGGGGGCAGCAGCAGTAGCAGCAGGGGCGCAGCAGCAGATATAGTAGGGGCACTGTAGCACCTACCTACCTTTTGGCTGCTTGATGACTGCTGCTAGGAAGGGGGGGGAGTGGAAGAGTGAAGGCGGGGAGGGGGGGTAGATGTGGAAGGCGGGAGGTGGGAGGCAGGGAGGCGGGAGACGGGGAGGCGGGAGGCAGGGAGGCGGGAGGTGGGGAGGCGGGAGGCTCAACCGGGTTGGGCTGGGCGGGGGTGGGTTGGGTTGGGGGCATGGGTTTGGGTGGGTGGGGCATGGGTTGGGGGCATGGGTTGGGGTGGGTGGGGGCATGGGTGGGGGTGGGGGCAGGGGAGGGAGCGGGGGCGGGGGCGGGGGCGGGGGCGGGGGCGGGGGCGGGGGCGGGGGCGGGGGCGGGGGCGGGGGCGGGGGCGGGGGCGGGGGCGGGGGCGGGGGCGGGGGCGGGGGCGGGGGCGGGGGCGGGGGCGGGGGCGGGGGCGGGGGCGGGGGCGGGGGCGGGGGCGGGGGCGGGGGCGGGGGCGGGGGCGGGGGCGGGGGCGGGGGGCGGGGGCGGGGGCGGGGGCGGGGGCGGGGGCGGGGGCGGGGGCGGGGGCGGGGGCGGGGGCGGGGGCGGGGGCGGGGGCGGGGGCGGGGGCGGGGGCGGGGGCGGGGGCGGGGGCGGGGGCGGGGGAGGATGAATTGGGAGGGGGTGGTTGTGTAGGGGAAAGGGAAGTGGAAGGGAGGTGCCAACTAGACCTGCAACCAGGGGGCGTGCACGTGCGGTAGGGTGACCAGGCTGGGCACTGTGTTAGCCTTCACCGTGGCCTAACCTTTGTGGTCCTCCTGGCCTCCTACCTGCTCACACCAGGCAACATATCCCTTGCGCCAGTGGGGTGGGACTGCGGTGGGGAGTGTAGGGTGTAGAGAAGGGAAGGTGGGGTGAGGTGGGGGTTGCGATGCCACGTCAATCGAAGGGTGGGAGAGGGGAAGAGGAGGCTTGACAAGTATGGGAGGGGATAGGGAGGGAGAGGGGGAAGGGAGGGGTGGGAAGAGGGTGGGTGGGGTACCTGCACTCACCTTTTGCTGGGGTGTGGTGTATATGTGTGTGGGAGGAAGGGGAGGAAGGGGAGGGAAGGGAAGGAGAGGTCCATGGGGAGGGCGAGAGAAGTGGGGAGGGCATCGATAGTCTCAGGTGTAGGCGCACAAGACCTGCGGCAATGGTGTGACGATTTGTCAACGGAAGCAAACATTGGACATGGGTACTGGATGCACTCACCATTAGAGTAGGGAGATGTAGAGCTGGCAGATGGAGGGGCAGGTGTAGCAGCCCTCCATTACAACCCACCTTCCTTTGTCCTCACCTCAGTAGGAAGTGCAGTGTGGGAGAGTAGGGCTGGGCTGGGCTGGGCTGGGCTGGGCTGGGCTGGGCTGGGCTGGGCTGGGCTGGGCTGGGCTGGGCTGGGCTGGGCTGGGCTGGGCTGGGCTGGGCTGGGCTGGGCTGGGCTGGGCTGGGCTGGGCTGGGCTGGGCTGGGCTGGGCTGGGCTGGGCTGGGCTGGGCTGGGCTGGGCTGGGCTGGGCTGGGCTGGGCTGGGCTGGGCTGGGCTGGGCTGGGCTGGGCTGGGCTGGGCTGGGCTGGGCTGGGCTGGGCTGGGCTGGGCTGGGCTGGGCTGGGCTGGGCTGGGCTGGGCTGGGCTGGGCTGGGCTGGGCTGGGCTGGGCTGGGCTGGGCTGGGCTGGGCTGGGCTGGGCTGGGCTGGGCTGGGCTGGGCTGGGCTGGGCTGGGCTGGGCTGGGCTGGGCTGGGCTGGGCTGGGCTGGGCTGGGCTGGGCTGGGCTGGGCTGGGCTGGGCTGGGCTGGGCTGGGCTGGGCTGGGCTGGGCTGGGCTGGGCTCTGTGCAAGCCGGCACCCTTATATTTCCAGCCCAGCCCCCGGGTCATTGGGGGAACGCTGAGCTAAGTTATCACCCAGTGTCTTACCCCCTGGCTGGTGCTTTGCTGACGTCGTGCCCCTGCCTGCGCCTTTGGCCCCCCAGGCTGCCACGAAGAACCCTATGGAGCCAGTTGCTACCTCTCAGCTGCTGGCGCAGGTGCTGCAGCGTTACATTTTCTCCTCGGCCCAGCCCCTGACCAGGGACTCCCATATCCAGCCCCAACCCCTTCAGCACTTCAGTGCTGGGGCTTGGTTCGTCCCTTTGGGCCGCCTTTGCAGGGAACGCTTGCAGCTGTACCAGCAGCAGCACCCCCTTCTTCCTCCCCCCCAGGCCGACGTTGCAGCCTTTGTTGAGGCCTGCAGCACAGCCCTTCTAGCCCGTAAGCAGCGTGAGGGTAGGGCAGTGGCCTCCCTGTCTTGCCTTCACTCTGCAGGCCACCCCCACCACGGTTTGGTGTTGGTGCATGACCACACCAGTCCAGCAGGCAGGAGCCTAGACGCCCAGCTGATTGCCCAACCCTCGCTTCAGGTGCAGTTCCTAGGCGAGACCCTGTGGGTGCCTGTGGAGCCTCTGGATCCAGGCCCCCCCCCTGGGGCAGTCAAAGTGGTCATCCATCACAACAGTCCCCTAGCAAGCAAGGTGGGCTTGGTGGCAGCCCTGCTCAGGGCAGTGGGGTATGAGGTCAGCCCTGCCCCTCCCCCTGGCCTGCCTGAGACCCTGCAGCTGTCCTCGGCAGCAGTTCTTAGTGAGCGCCTGGGAGCTCACTCTCGCACCAGCTGTTTCAAAGGGTCAGAGGTGGGGAATGGGTGCGTTGTGGAGGCCATAGTGACCACCCCTGTCGGGGACGACAAGCTGACCCGCCTTCCTAGCAGGTTCGCCACACCCACGGGGGGGTGGGGCAAGGTGCAGGTCTTCCAGCTGGGTGGGGACTCCCGGCCCCTAGAGGACCCCCTCTCTGACCCTGAGCAGCTTCTCAGGCCCCCTCAGGGGCCTGCAGGCCAGCCTCCCCCCCCACCGCCCCCTCCACCCCCTCCCCCTCCACCCCCTCCCCCCCCCCATTCTGGGCACCCGCCACGGCGCCCTGATCATCCCCCTGACCAGTCCCACAACCTTCCTGCCACCCACCCTCCCTCCTCTGCTCCTTCTGGTCAGCCTACTACCCCTCCTCCCCCACCCCCACCTCAAACAGGGCAAGACCATACCCCTCCCTCCCCGGCTGAGCAGCCCCGCCTCCTCCCCCCCCAACACCAGCCCCCCCCTGCCACCCTGAGCCCTGACCCTGACCAAGCTGCTGCCACCCCCACCCAGCGCACCGCAGCGGGGGGTGGCCCGGCCAGGCCTGAGGTGGCCAGGGCGGGGGGCAGCCCCCAGGGGCAGCAGCAGCAGCCGCTCAGCCCTGCCACCCTGAGCCCTGACCCTGACCAGGCTGCTGCCACCCCCACCCAGCGCACCACAGCGGGGGGTGGCACGGCCAGGCCTGAGGTGGCCAGGGTGGGGGGCAGCCCCCAGGGGCAGCAGCAGCAGCCGCTCAGCCCTGCCACCCTGAGCCCTGACCCTGACCAGGCTGCTGCCACCCCCACCCAGCGCACCGCAGCGGGGGGTGGCCCGGCCAGGCCTGAGGTGGCCAGGGTGGGGGGCAGCCCCCAGGGGCAGCAGCAGCAGCCGCTCAGCCCTGCCACCCTGAGCCCTGACCCTGACCAGGCTGCTGCCACCCCCACCCAGCGCACCACAGCGGGGGGTGGCCCGGCCAGGCCTGAGGTGGCCAGGGTGGGGGGCAGCCCCCAGGGGCAGCAGCAGCAGCCGCTCAGCCCTGCCACCCTGAGCCCTGACCCTGACCAGGCTGCTGCCACCCCCACCCAGCGCACCACAGCGGGGGGTGGCACGGCCAGGCCTGAGGTGGCCAGGGTGGGGGGCAGCCCCCAGGGGCAGCAGCAGCAGCCGCTCAGCCCTGCCACCCTGAGCCCTGACCCTGACCAGGCTGCTGCCACCCCCAGCAAGCGCACCGCAGCGGGGGGTGGCCCGGCCAGGCCTGAGGTGGCCAGGGTGGGGGGCAGCCCCCAGGGGCAGCAGCAGCAGCCGCTCAGCCCTGCCACCCTGAGCCCTGACCCTGACCAGGCTGCTGCCACCCCCACCCAGCGCACCGCAGCGGGGGGTGGCCCGGCCAGGCCTGAGGTGGCCAGGGTGGGGGGCAGCCCCCAGGGGCAGCAGCAGCAGCCGCTCAGCCCTGCCACCCTGAGCCCTGACCCTGACCAGGCTGCTGCCACCCCCACCCAGCGCACCACAGCGGGGGGTGGCACGGCCAGGCCTGAGGTGGCCAGGGTGGGGGGCAGCCCCCAGGGGCAGCAGCAGCAGCCGCTCAGCCCTGCCACCCTGAGCCCTGACCCTGACCAGGCTGCTGCCACCCCCACCCAGCGCACCGCAGCGGGGGGTGGCCCGGCCAGGCCTGAGGTGGCCAGGGTGGGGGGCAGCCCCCAGGGGCAGCAGCAGAAGCCGCTCAGCCCTGCCACCCTGAGCCCTGACCCTGATCATGTTACTATCACCCCCACCCAGCGCACCACAGCGGGGGGAGGCTCGGCCAGGCCAGAGGCGGCCAGGGTGGGGGGCAGCCCCCAGGGGCAGCAGCAGCAGCCGCTCAGCCCTGCCACCCTGAGCCCTGACCCTGACCAGGCTGCTGCCACCCCCACCCAGCGCACCGCAGCGGGGGGTGGCCCGGCCAGGCCTGAGGTGGCCAGGGTGGGGGGCAGCCCCCAGGGGCAGCAGCAGCAGCCGCTCAGCCCTGCCACCCTGAGCCCTGACCCTGACCAGGCTGCTGCCACCCCCACCCAGCGCACCGCAGCGGGGGGTGGCCCGGCCAGGCCTGAGGTGGCCAGGGTGGGGGGCAGCCCCCAGGGGCAGCAGCAGCAGCCGCTCAGCCCTGCCACCCTGAGCCCTGACCCTGACCAGGCTGCTGCCACCCCCACCCAGCGCACCACAGCGGGGGGTGGCACCGCCAGGCCTGAGGTGGCCAGGGTGGGGGGCAGCCCCCAGGGGCAGCAGCAGCAGCCGCTCAGCCCTCACACCCTGAGCCCTGACCCTGACCAGGCTGCTGCCACCCCCACCCAGCGCACCACAGCGGGGGGTGGCACGGCCAGGCCTGAGGTGGCCAGGGTGGGGGGCAGCCCCCAGGGGCAGCAGCAGCAGCCGCTCAGCCCTGCCACCCTGAGCCCTGACCCTGACCAGGCTGGTGCCACCCCCACCCAGCGCACCGCAGCGGGGGGTGGCCCGGCCAGGCCTGAGGTGGCCAGGGTGGGGGGAAGCCCCCAGGAGCAGCAGCAGAAGCCGCTCAGCCCTGCCACCCTGAGCCCTGACCCTGATCATGTTACTATCACCCCCACACAGCGCACCACAGCGGGGGGAGGCTCGGCCAGGCCAGAGGCGGCCAGGGTGGAGCAGGTCTCGCGGGCACAGCTAAAGCAGCAGCCTCACCCCGCTGCCACCCCCAAACTTCCCACCGCAGCTAGAGGTGGCACGGCTTGGGTCGAGGGGGCTCGGGAGCTGCAGGTGGAGAGTTTGGCTTCACGTAGCCCCAACCCCGGCTTTGAGGCGGGGATGGAGGCGGGGGTAGGGGCAAGGGCGGGGGAAGTAGCGGGGTCAGAGGTGGGAGGAGAGGATGGGGCGGGGTCAGGGTCAGGGGTCAAGTCAGGGGCTACAGGGCGTGGGCTTAAAGGTTTGGGAATCCGCCCGTCCGCTCCCTCACGTGGGAGGCATCCCCGGTTTGTTTGCTCTTGGGGCCCAGCTGTTACGGTGCGTCCCGGGGGCCAGTGGCTAGGCCCGTCATGGGCTGCCCAAGTTCCCTCAAGGGGTGACACAGAGCAGCGGGGTTGGGGGACAGGAGTAGGGGTTGGGGTTACAGCTCGGTCTGCGGCGAGGGCCCGGGAGGGGACTGAGGTTTGGGCTAGGTCTGGGGCTGGGTTTGAGGGGGTGGATGGGGCTGGAGCTAGGGCAGGGGCAGGGGCAGGGGCAGAGGCTGGGCCTGGGGTTGGGGCGGGGGCGGGGGCTGGGGATGTGGCTGTGGCGGGAGCAGGAGCTACAGTTGGGGCCAAGGTTGAGGCTGGGGCCGGGGCTAGGCATGGGACTGGGGTTGCGGCTGCGGCTGGGGCTGGGGCTACGGTAGCGGTTGGGGCTGGGGCTGCGGTTGGGGCTGGGGGTGGGGCTGGGGCTGGGGCTGGGGCTGGGGCTGGGGCTGGGGCTGGGGCTAGGGCTGGGGCTGGGGCTGCGGCTGGGGCTGGGGCTGGGGGTGGGGCTGGGGCTGGGGCTGCGGCTGCGGCTACGGCGGGGATTGGAGCTACCCCGATGGCTCTGGACTGTCCCCGCCTTTCCCACCCCCTGATCCCTACCATTTTCCCTACGTCCACCACCTTCCAGCCCAAAGCCCCAGGGGCCTTTGTGGCCCGGACGCACCTGCCTCCTTTTGTACCTGACCCCATGTGTCACCCCCCTCCTACCTCTCTACCTTTTGTGCAACCCTCTGGCCCCCCCCACCTCCCTTTGGCCAACCCTCTTTCCTTTTCTCCTCTCTCCCTCCACCCTGAGGGACCCATCGCCATGAGCTCCCCTCCCAGTCCCCCCCTGCCAGCCTCCCCTCGCCTCCCATGTAAATTGGGGCTGCTGGAGAAGGCCATAACCAAGGGCGCGGTGCTGGCCTCCAGAGGCAAGGTTGCGGCCAAAAAGCTCAGAGCTGCCACAGCCAGGGGCCTAATAGCGGCCGGGCAGTGGGTAGGTGGAGCCCCTTCCGGCAGCCCTCCCTCCCTCATGGACGCTGAGTTAGCGGACCCCGCCGCCCTTAGTGTTGGCTCCACCCTTCCCCTCCCAACGCAAGAAGTCAGTCCCTCGAGCGGGGTGGACAGCCGGCTTGTCTTCGCGCGAGGCCGGGCCGTAGAGCTCCATGGCAGTCAGCCTCCTCGCAGGTCTGTCAGCGTCGCTAGGGCCTCTCCGCGCCCTTCTCCGGATGACAGGAGGGCCGTTAGGGAGGAGCGTCAGCGGGAGGCTCAGCGTTGGCCTAGGGGAGGCTCTACACAGCCAGCAGCCCAGCTAGCCCAAGGTGGGCCTCGCCGGCGCCGCTTTGGCATTCTTTCTTCAAGTTCTAGCTCTGATGAGAGGGAGGCTCAGCTTTGGCAGCGGCAAGCCGACAGGCAGCGTGCTACCCACCTTGGCCGTGGGACCCCACACACGCTCCGCTACGGCCTGCTCAGCCCCACCACCAGCCTAGACAGCTCGCAGGGGGCCTCTGCCAGCCCTGTAGTTGAGTCACCTTGCCCCCAAGAGGAGAGGCCCAGGGTGCCAAAGCGGCAGCAGCCAGAGCGAGTAAGTGTCCAGGATGAAGAGGGTCTGCTCTTCGGTCCTCTTCCCCCTCGGCCCCCACTAGCCATCTATAGTCGTGAGCCCCGGGTCCGCCTTCGTCGCCCTGGGGCAAAGCTGGCTTGCATTGAGGCCACTTCCGTCCCTCCCCCCATCCCCCACCCCCTGTCAGGTCAGCCTTCTCCTCCTAGCCCAACCTCCCTCCTCCACACACGCGTAGCCCGCGCGGGGGCGAACCAAGCTTAGCTATGCAGCGCCCAGGTGTGGCTGCCAGGTTTATGGCGGTCACCCTCAACGTGCAGGGCCTAGCCCAACCGCACAAGCTTCAGGCTCTGCTAGACTGGGCCGCTGACAGCCCGGCGCAGGTGGTTTTCCTCCAAGAGTGCCACAAGGCGGAAAGCGTGTGGCAGTGGGCCGAAGCCCTCTCCGGGGCCAAGCCAGCCTGGCGTGGTCAGTGGTTCTACACTCCCGGCACCGGCAGCTCCCAGGGTTGCCTAGTGCTCGTGAAGCCCTCCACCCTCCTGAAGGGGTGCACCCAGGTGCAGCTGCAGGCAGAGGCGGCCCAGGGACGGGTCCTGCGAGTGGACGGGGTTCTGGCTGGTAGGCCCGTCTCCTTGGTGTGCGTGTATGCCCCAGCGCAACAGTCGGAGCGCTCCACGTTCTTTTCTGTTTGCCTCCCCGCCTGCCTTCCCCCAACTGCGGAGGGCCGCCTCATCATCATGGGGGGTGACTTCAATTGCATCCTCTCCCCTTGGGATAGGGTAGGGGTCCCGCAGGGCTCTCAGCACGGGGAGGCCTGGGTGGGAAGCCGGGGCCAGGGGGCAGAGCAGTTGAGGCAGCTGGTGACGGAGAGGGGCCTGGTGGACGCCTGGCGGCAGCTACGCCCCCCCTCTGCCAGGGACCTCACTCACTTCAGTGAGCGTTGGCAGACAGGCGCCCGCCTAGACCGGTGGTATGTCTCGGAGGGCCTAGCTCAGTGGCAGTTGGACAGCACCATCTTGGGGGTGCGGCCGGTGCCCACCGACCACCAGCCCGTCTCAGTCTCCCTGTGCCCTCCCGACCCCCCCCTCACTGCCCCCGCCCCCTGGCAGCTGCACCCCGCCCACCTTGACGACCCTGAGCTGCTGGACTATCTCAAGGGGTACCTGCAGGCGGAGGACGCTCACCATGAGGCCGCCAGACAGCTGGGGACGCAGCCTAGGGACGGGCACAGGGCCAGGTGGGCCCGCATCAAGCAGGGCATGGCCCTGCGGGCCCAGCAGTTCCTGCGGACCAAGCGCCGAGCTAGGCGTGACCTGCGGCAGCGCAGGGAGAAGGCAGCCTTGGCTGCAAGGGCCCACCTCGTGCGCCAACTGCAGCTAGCAGAGCAGGCCGGCCAGGCAGAGGTGCTTGCAGCGCAGCACCTCGGTGAGACGACAGCCCTAGCCGGGGTGGGGGAGCGCGTGCAGGTGGCCCATCAGTCCCTGCTAGCCAGCGCTGTCCTGGACCAGGTGTATGGCGACCGCTCCTCCTTCTTTTTCTACCACCGCGACCAGCCTGCGCACACCCCCACCCTCATCTCCTCCCTTCAGCTCCCCGGGCAGCCCGGCTTGGCGGCCGACCTCACCACTCCAAACGGGGTGCGCTCAGCGTGCCAGGCCTTTGAACAGCACTATTCAGCCGCCGCGCCTACCGGAGTCTACGCTGCAAAGGCCATCGACCCAGCCGCGCGCGCCACTCTGCTTAACTGCCTTACCTCACGTCTCACCCCCGCTCAGGCCAGGGCTGCGGAAGGGCCTGGGGGAGATCCCATGCTCTCGGAGGAGGAGCTGGGTCGGGCCCTTCAGGGCAGTGCTCACAGCAAGGCCCCGGGGCTAGACGGGCTGCCCATGGAGGTGTACGACCGGCTTTGGCCTCAGCTGGTGGGCCCTTTGCGGGCCATGCTGAGGGAGGCTCTGGCAGATACGAGCGACCCAGCCCCCCTGGCTGAGTTCCTCACTGGGGTCATTACCCTGGTGCCCAAGGCTGGCAAGCCTAGAGACCAGGTGGCGGGGTACCGCCCCATCACGCTGCTCAACTGCGATGTGCGGCTGGTGGCCCGGGCCCTAGAGGACAGGCTGCAGCTGCCGCTGGACCTGTTGGTCTCTCCTTCCCAGTCAGCTTTCATCCTGGGGAGGGACATCAACGACAGCGTGCAGTTCCACCTTGGCTTGCTGGAGTGGCTCCAGCAGCGGCACAGCCCTGCCTGGCTTCTGTTGCTGGACCTGGCAGGGGCCTATGACAACGTTTCCTGGAGCCTGCTCCAGGACACGCTAGAGGCCATGGGGTTCAGCCAGCAGGGGCACGTGCGCTGGGCGCAGCTGCTGCACCGGGGGGCCACCAGCCAGGTGCTCGTCAACGGCTACCTCACCGACAGCTTCCCCTTGGCCTCTGGGCTTCTACAGGGCAGTGGGGCTTCCCCGTTGTACTGGTGTGTGGTGTTGCAACCGCTCGTTAGCTACCTCAGCTCGCTCCAGCGGGCGGGTCGCATCACCACCCCCGCTCTTCCCACTAGTCCCCTGGCCATGCACGCTGCCACCCTGACCCCCGCGCTTCCCACCAAGGAGTACGCGGATGACCTCACCATCCTGGTGGCGGATCGGGTCAAGGACGGGGAAGTGGTGGTGGAGGCCTTGGAGCGGTTCCGCGCCGCAGGCGGCCCAGCGCTGAGCGTGAGCAAGAGCGTGGCCCTGCCGTGCGTCCAACCAGTGACCAGTCAGGGCGAGCCGGAGGCCCTGGGGGCGGAGGGAGCAGGGTTGGCAAGGGTGGGAGGGGAGGGAGGGGGGAGGGGAGGCGCTAAGGGAGGGGAGAGGGGAAGGGTAGAGGCGGGGGTAGAGGCGGGGGCAGGGGCAGGGGCAGGGGCAGGGGCAGGGGCAGGGGCAGGGGCAGGGGCAGGGGCAGGGGCAGGGGCAGGGGCAGGGGCAGGGGCAGGGGCAGGGGGGGGTCATCCGCGCCGCGCCGCCGGGGTTGGTGGTGCGCCACCTGGGGGTCCCCCTAGGGGCGACTTCTTACGCTGCCACAGGAGAGGCCGCCTATGGTGGTGCTGCAGCTGCCATCACAGCGGCCTCCCTCCCTTGGCAGCCCCTGGGCCTCAACCTGCTTGGGAGGGTACAGGTGGCTCAGCAGTGCCTGGCCAGTAAGGTCATCTACCAGATGGCCGCCGTGCAACCTCCCACAGCCTTGGCGCATGCCATGGCCCTTGCCATCAAACGCTTTGTCGCTGCGTCAGACCTTCCCCAGGAGCGCAGCCCCAACAGCAACCGCCTGTACCCTAGCGAGGCCATCTGCGTTATGCCCCGGCGGGAGGGAGGGGTGGGGCTCCCAGACCTAGGGGTCATCAGCACAGCCATGCGGGCGAAGATGTTGGCCCAGCTTTGGTCGCCCCGGGTGCGCCCTTGGCAACCCCTTACCCACAGCCTTTTGGCAGACCCCCGCCACGGCCTCAGCACCTGGGTCATCACAGACCCCAGCGCCCCTCCCTTGCGCCTTATCACCCCGCGGCTGCAAGCTCACGTGGCCGCCTTGGCCCAACTTCGTCTGTTCCGGGTGGTACCCCCAGAGCGTCAATCCTTCTACTCAGTGATGGCGGAACCGTTGTGGTTCAACCCTCTGATCCGCCTGATCCCTTCTGCTAGGCAGGAGGCAGAGAGCCAGGGTTGGACCCATGTCCGCCACGTGCGGGAGGCCCTTCAGCGGCAGTCTCAGCTCGAGGGTGTCACCCGGTGGGCTGCTGACCTGGTTAGAGCCTGCCTCCCGGAGCCCTGGCAGCAGTGGGTGGACCTCCGTGACCCCCCCCCGCCTGATTGGGAATGCCTGAGGGTGGGGCCCGGGGTGGGGTTCGTGGCTCGGTGCCACCCCGCGCTCCATCCCTCCCACTGGGTGGCCCCCAACGGGCGGCTCTTCCCCCTTAACCCCACGGGTCAGGGGCCCCTGGGGACGTTCCAGGTGGTGGAGGGGGCAGTCTGGGAGCCGGCTGCGGTGGCCCGCCTGAACAAGCCCAACTACCTCTTGACACCGGAGGAGCGAGCTACCCACCTCCGTCCTCTGCCTGCAGGGCGCCTGGGCGGGCAAGGGCAGGAGGGTGGTCAGGGCCAGGGGCAGGGGGGGGTAGATAGGGGGGGGGGGAGGGGCAGAGGCTGGGGAGGGAGCGGGGGTAGGGGCAGGGGTGGGGGGCAGGGAGGGTGTGGAGCAGGAGGGCAAGGTGGAGCCCCAGCGCTTAAGGCCGGGGCCCCTCCCTGGCCCAAGGAGGAGTGGCTCCTAGGCCCCTGGGCCCACCTGCAGCTGGATCCCCAGGTGTGGGGCTTGGGCACCACCACCCTCTTGGAGTTTACGGTCAGGGATGCCAAGGTGCGCCTCCACCAGCTCCAGCGAGTCAGCGCTGACGCGCTCTACCCTCCTGGGGGGGGCCTGTGGCCGGTGCTTTGGGGTAGGCGCCCCCCACGGGAGGCCGGGGTGGCTCAGGGGACAGCAGTTGACGGAGGGGCGTTCAGGGAGCTGGAGGAGCGGTGGCAGGCCAGCGCTCAGCAAGTTACAGCCCAGCGAGCAGCGGAAGAGCGGGAGCAGCAAGGCAGGGACGCGGAGGAGCTGCTCCCAGAGGAAGTGCAAGGCAGCCAGGCGCCGCGCTGGCGAGACACCTCCGCCAGAGCCCCTCCCCGCCCCTCCCCGGAGCAACGAGCAGCCGAGCGGGCGGAGCGGCAGCTGGAGGCCCAGCAAGGGCCCCGGCGCACCGGTAGGCAGCCAGCTACCCTGCAAGTCCCCCCCGATGGCACGGTGGATGAGCTGGCCGCAGCCACTAGACCGGGCCAGTCCTGTCTCCAGGTGTGGAAGGAGCTGATGGACCCCACCCTCCGCCGGGAGCATGCCATCGTGGCTTGGCGGGTGCTCCACGGCAGCCTCATGGTTGGGGCCTTGTGGGGCCACATCCTTAAGGGCGCTGCTGCCCCGGGTTCATCCGCCTGCCGCCTCTGCCAGCCGGGCCAGCTGGAGACCCTCACCCACGCCTTCCTCACTTGCCCCGCCGTGGCTCCGGTCTGGGAGTGGGTGTTGGATGTGTACGGCCACCTTACCGGCACCCGCCCCCCCTCCGGCGATGCCCTCCTGCTCCTCAGTGGTCGCCCCACCCGCAGCGAGGCTCCCCCCTTCCAGCCCCCAGACAGTTTGCTGTGGCTCAGGTTGCGCGTGGCCTATCTAGGCACGGTGTGGCGTCTCCGCAGCTCCGGGGCCGCTACAGCCCTCCAGCCGCAGATGGTGGCGCAACGAGTGGCAGAGGAGGTCGTCCTCACCCTCTCCTCCGCTGTTAAACGCGACTGGCACCGGGTAGGCAGAGACATCCGGGTGGGCCTTTGTGGAGCGGTGCCCTCCACCTGGTTTAGGGGTACGGACCCGGAGCTTGGCGCAGACCAGTTTGACCGTTTGTGGCCGGAGCCGTCAGGAGGGTGGTTCGCCAAGGAGGGGGCAGAGGAGAGGGCGCTGGAGAGGGTAGGGGGAGGGGAGGCCGGGGGGATAGTAGCGGGGGCCAGGCAGCGGGAGGAGAGGGCGTTTGGGGCGGGTGAGCTAGTTGTGCGCCTGTCCTTGCAGTGGCCCGTCCCCTTCCTTGCCCCTCTTGCTTGAGCTGGGTTAGCTTGTTAGGGGTTCTGAGTGTTTTGAGGGGTTGGAGGCTGTTAGGTCTCTGGGGAGCCCTAGGTTAGGTTCTTGTGTTCGTTTAGTGGGGGCGGAGGGGCAGCGAGGGTTGTGCCTTGGTGCTGGGGGGCCTAGGGGTGTATGTTGTGTTGTCCGGGGGTCCCTAGGGTCGGCGAGGTGGAGGGGTTGCTGAGGGTGGGGGTGTGGGGGGTGTTTGGACGTCTTTCCTTGGGGGGGTGTAGTTACCGTTCTAGGGTGGTTTGGACGCTGTTTGGTGGTGGGGTGGTGGGGTGGGGTTTGCTTGCCTCTTTGAGGAAGGGAGGGGGTAGCTTGCTCGAGACATGGTCTAGTCTTTCTTTTTCTCTCTCTCTTAGTCTCTCTGTTAGTCTTTCTTTCTCCTGTAATCTCTTTCTCTCAAAAAAAAAAAAAAAAAAAAAAAAAAACTGAACATAGCACTGAACACACTGAACATAGCACTGAACACACTGAACAATACCACCCATCCTCAGCCTTTGAATTTTTCGACATGGTTTCTTTTGGGTCATGTTTTTTACATTACAAGCTACAATTGAGCCAAGTTTCAGCCCAAACGGCCAAAGTCGGTCTAGGGGCCTGGCTGCTAATTCCTACGAGTGTGGGCACCCCCTCTGGCTCAGTGGGTGGTGGACCTGCCACTGCAAGCACCAGGGCACCCACTGCCAGGTGCGTAGCATGGCGCAGGGAAGGGAGGAGGGTGGGTGGGTGGGTAAGGCTGCGATGGGGAAGACCCAGCTCATCCTCCCCTTGCAGGTTGGTGAGTTGGATGTAGGCAGTGGTGAGCTGGGGATAGGTGCCGGGTCCCACTTCCTCCAGGCTGCACCTCATTCTGCCGCTCGTGACTGCTGTGTGGGTAGCTATATCGGTGATGTAGGGGTTCTGCTCATGGGCAGCCAGCATGGCTGCGACATTACTGGCTGACACGGCGAAGGTGTAGTTGGCTGGATGGCATTGGTAGCTCTTTTGCGTGTAGGTCTTAGTCATCTCAAACTGAACCCCATCCAGGGCTGGGGCATGGCATTGCTGCAGCCAAGCTGACACCTCCTCCGCTGCCAGCTCAGGGTCGTCCGAGGTGTGATCCAGGGTGGGTTGTCCCTTCCCGGTGGTGCGGACAATGGGCAGCCACCACCTCACCCCGCCAATGCTCTCCTACCCACCCCCTCCCCTCCCCATTGCAACCTTCGCCCCCTCCCACCATCCCCCTCCCACACCACAGAGGGGCGGTGGCATGGAGCAGCAACCCTCCCCAGCCAGGCAGCAAGTGCGAAAGGCGAAAAGGCGAGTAGTTAGCAGCGTGCAGGCAGTAGGTCTCTCCACTCTGCTGCCGGCACCACTCAGTAGCGTGCTCATGCTGCTTGCCACTGATGCTGCTAATGTGCTTGCTGATCCAAACCAAGCTCTTGCCTGCTTTCAGTGCCAGTGCTGGTTGCAGACCAGTGCTGGTTGCCAGCCAGTGCTGGTTGCAAACCAGTGCTGGTTGTAAACCAATGCTGGTCACAGCCAGTGCTGGTTACATCCCAGTGCAGGATGCCTCACAGTAATGTGTGTCATGCATTGTAGTCATTGGGTCCAGTAGAGCATTGTATGTAAGATTAATCTGTGTTACTTCGCTTAGGGGCTGGAGCGTGGACGAGTACCTTCATTACCTCAAGGTCCACACAGGCAAATTAGTGCGGATACCGTACTCTCTCTTTTGATTCGCGTCCGCGAATCGTTTTTTTGGCCTCGCGAAACCGCGAACGAGTAAACAATGTGGTTTTTGACTAAATCGCGAAGTGGTCAAACAATTATTTGACCTGCATATATATCGATGCGATGGACCGCTTCGTGTTAGTTTGTGTTAGGCTTGTAGTTAGCTAGTTAGCAGCCGGGGTGGTTGGCCAGTCTAGGGCAGCAGCCGGTGTGGCTGGCCGCACCAGGTCAGCAGCCGGGGTGGCTGGCCGTACCAAGTCAGCTGCTGGGGTCTTCGCCTTGGCCAAAGCTGCGGTGACTGCAAGGGCACGCAAGTTTGAGTGTTCAGAGGAGGATGCAGCCACAGGAGCACCTTGACTTCATGGGGGAGGTTCAGTGCCCTATCTAGTGCAAAGTCAAGATTTGGTGACTTGGTGCACTGTGACACTACCCACATGCATACTGGCTTTGACTGGGTGACCGGGTAGCTTGACATGGTGACATGTGCAAGAAGTGCTAGAACCATGGAGGATTGACATGGTATGCAAGGTATGGCAGCCTAGAATATTTACAAGCACACCCACATCCTCAGAACTGTGTTTTGCAGCATTGTTTGCATCGGGAAGAAATAAACAATTTTTTTGGGGGGTCGGGAAAGAGTACTTAATTTTATTTTTCGGGGCCTCGCGAATCAAAAGAGATAGTACGGTATTCGTCATCCTAGGGGGGTAGTTTTTTGATGCGGTTCGCCTCGGATTGTCCTTGCGACTCCAACGCCACTTGACCCTTGTTGAAATTCTGAGTATGTGAGCAGTTGGAGTGTAGGTACCTACAGTACTGTAGATGTCTACAGTACTGTAGATGTCTACAGTACTGTAGATGTCTACAGTACTGTAGGTGTCTACAGTACTGTAGGTCAGATTTGACAAGGTCTCTTGTAAATAGGGTACCATGCTGTTCTCCACATTCAAACCACCATTTGCTACCGCGATTGCACCGTCAGCTTCTGCGTGCTATAAATAGTGAGAGGCGTCGAAGCGTAGGCCCGCAAGCTCGATATGGATATTTGTGCCGAAAGTTGTGTCCACGCAATAAGGTCGCCATAGGGAGCTACATACATACGTGTAAGGTCTAAGGCCGGGGCCCGTCTCTATCGCAAGCTAGGTCCGTTCTGTCGGTTGTACTGGGTACCTCGGCTTGCAAGCTCCCGCAAAGCTGTGGATGTTGATGATGCCCCGCAATCACAACAACCTCGTGCACCGCACCCTCCCGTGTAATATCGAGTGCGGCAGAGATTGCCCCAAAAGTTGTTTGCGGTTGGCCCTCAACCATCCATCATTACATCTAACCTCACATCATTACATCATGACTCTTAGCCTACATCATTACATCACCACTTGTGGTCCTGCCAATCACTGCATGCATGGTATGGGCAAGGGATCTGACTCTAGCAAGGGCTGGTCTCAGGGTCGATACCTAACCCTAGAGGCTGAATAATGCTGGGCTCGGCAACATAGGCACGCTTTGTTGTCAGCGCATTTGCATAGCACTGTCGGGATAGCAAACGAGCTTGGGCTACATTGAGTTGTTCCTGCATGGGGGTGAAGGGGGCATGGGGGTTAAGGATGCATGGGGGGAAGGCAGCTACAGTACTGTAGGGGTCTACAGTACTGTAGACACCTACAGTACTGTAGACACCTACAGTACTGTAGACACCTACAGTACTGTAGACATCCTACAGTACTGTAGACACCTAAAGTACTGTAGACACCCTACAGTACTGTAGACACCTACAGTACTGTAGACACCTACAGTACTGTAGACACCTACAGTACTGTAGACACCTACAGTACTGTAGACATCCTACAGTACTGTAGACACCTACAGTACTGTAGACACCCTACAGTACTGTAGACATCTACAGTACTGTAGACACCTACAGTACTGTAGACACCTACAGTACTGTAGACACCTACAGTACTGTAGACATCCTACAGTACTGTAGACACCTACAGTACTGTAGACACCTACAGTACTGTAGACATCCTACAGTACTGTAGACACCTAAAGTACTGTAGACACCCTACAGTACTGTAGACACCCTACAGTACTGTAGACCCCTACAGTACTGTAGACACCTACAGTACTGTAGACACCTACAGTACTGTAGACATCTACAGTACTGTAGACACCTACAGTACTGTAGACACCTACAGTACTGTAGACATCTACAGTACTGTAGACACCTACAGTACTGTAGACACCTACAGTACTGTAGACACCTACAGTACTGTAGACACCTACAGTACTGTAGACACCTACAGTACTGTAGACCCCTACAGTACTGTAGACATCCTACAGTACTGTAGACACCTACAGTACTGTAGACACCTACAGTACTGTAGGCAGCAGCAGCATGGGTGGCAGCAGCAGCAGGGGGGGGGGCAGCAGCAGCAGTAGGGGGGCAGCAGCAGCAGCAGTAGGGGGGCAGCAGCAGCAGCAGTAGGGGGGCAGCAGCAGCAGCAGCAGGGGGGCAGCAGCAGCAGCAGGGGGGCAGCAGCAGCAGCAGCAGGGGCGCAGCAGCAGCAGCAGTAGGGGGGCAGCAGCAGCAGCAGCGGGGGGGCAGCAGCAGCAGCAGCAGGGGCGCAGCAGCAGCAGCAGCAGGGGCGCAGCAGCAGCAGCAGCAGGGGGGCAGCAGCAGCAGCAGCGGGGAGCAGCAGCAGCAGCAGGGGCGCAGCAGCAGCAGCAGTAGGGGGGGCAGCAGCAGCAGCAGTAGGGGCGCAGCAGCAGCAGCAGTAGGGGCGCAGCAGCAGCAGCAGCAGGGGGGCAGCAGCAGCAGCAGGGGGGGCAGCAGCAGCAGCAGGGGCGAAGCAGCAGCAGCAGTAGGGGGGCAGCAGCAGCAGCAGTAGGGGCGCAGCAGCAGCAGCAGTAGGGGGGCAGCAGCAGCAGCAGCGGGGGGGCAGCAGCAGCAGCAGGGGGCGCAGCAGCAGCAGCAGCAGGGGGGCAGCAGCAGCAGCAGGGGCGCAGCAGCAGCAGCAGCAGGGGGGGCAGCAGCAGCAGCAGGGGGGCAGCAGCAGCAGCAGGGGCGAAGCAGCAGCAGCAGTAGGGGGGCAGCAGCAGCAGCAGCAGGGGCGCAGCAGCAGATATAGTAGGGGCACTGTAGCACCTACCTACCTTTTGGCTGCTTGATGACTGCTGCTAGGAAGGGGGGGGAGTGGAAGAGTGAAGGCGGGGAGGGGGGGTAGATGTGGAAGGCGGGAGGTGGGAGGCAGGGAGGCGGGAGACGGGGAGGCGGGAGGCAGGGAGGCGGGAGGTGGGGAGGCGGGAGGCTCAACCGGGTTGGGCTGGGCGGGGGTGGGTTGGGTTGGGGGCATGGGTTTGGGTGGGTGGGGCATGGGTTGGGGGCATGGGTTGGGGTGGGTGGGGGCATGGGTGGGGGTGGGGGCAGGGGAGGGAGCGGGGGCGGGGGCGGGGGCGGGGGCGGGGGCGGGGGCGGGGGCGGGGGCGGGGGCGGGGGCGGGGGCGGGGGCGGGGGCGGGGGCGGGGGCGGGGGCGGGGGCGGGGGCGGGGGCGGGGGCGGGGGCGGGGGCGGGGGCGGGGGCGGGGGCGGGGGCGGGGGCGGGGGCGGGGGCGGGGGCGGGGGCGGGGGCGGGGGCGGGGGCGGGGGCGGGGGCGGGGGCGGGGGCGGGGGCGGGGGCGGGGGCGGGGGCGGGGGCGGGGGCGGGGGCGGGGGCGGGGGCGGGGGCGGGGGCGGGGGCGGGGGCGGGGGCGGGGGCGGGGGCGGGGGCGGGGGCGGGGGCGGGGGCGGGGGCGGGGGCGGGGGCGGGGGCGGGGGCGGGGGCGGGGGCGGGGGCGGGGGAGGATGAATTGGGAGGGGGTGGTTGTGTAGGGGAAAGGGAAGTGGAAGGGAGGTGCCCACTAGACCTGCAACCAAGGGGCGTGCACGTGCGGTAGGGTGACCAGGCTGGGCACTGTGTTAGCTATCACCGTGGCCTTACCTTTGTGGTCCTCCTGGCCTCCTACCTGCTCACACCAGGCAACATATCCCTTGCGCCAGTGGGGTGGGACTGCGGTGGGGAGTGTAGGGTGTAGAGAAGGGAAGGTGGGGTGAGGTGGGGGTTGCGATGCCACGTCAATCGAAGGGTGGGAGAGGGGAAGAGGAGGCTTGACAAGTATGGGAGGGGATAGGGAGGGAGAGGGGGAAGGGAGGGGTGGGAAGAGGGTGGGTGGGGTACCTGCACTCACCTTTTGCTGGGGTGTGGTGTATATGTGTGTGGGAGGAAGGGGAGGAAGGGGAGGGAAGGGAAGGAGAGGTCCATGGGGAGGGCGAGAGAAGTGGGGAGGGCATCGATAGTCTCAGGTGTAGGCGCACAAGACCTGCGGCAATGGTGTGACGATTTGTCAACGGAAGCAAACATTGGACATGGGTACTGGATGCACTCACCATTAGAGTAGGGAGATGTAGAGCTGGCAGATGGAGGGGCAGGTGTAGCAGCCCTCCATTACAACCCACCTTCCTTTGTCCTCACCTCAGTAGGAAGTGCAGTGTGGG
>JASKMD010000012.1:9724682-9783630 GCA_030144725.1 Haematococcus lacustris
CCCCACCTCCATTCCCCCGTCCTCTTCCGCCCTCCCCACCACCTCCGCCACCACCTCCCTCACCACCCTTGTCACCTTCCCCCTCCCCGCCTTCCCCTTCCCCTCCCCCCTTCCCTCCGTTTCCCCCCCTCCCACCCCGTCCCCCCTCCCCTCCCTTTCCTCCAGATCCGCCCACCCCCCCAAACACGCCTTGGTTCCTCCCTCGGGTCCCTCCTAGGCCACCTCGACCCCCACAGTCTCCTCCTCCCTCTCCCACCCCCCCTGCCCCCCCAAACCTTCCCCTCCACCCCCCTGCCCCTAGCCCTCCTCCACCCTCTCCCCCAGCACCACCTCAGCCCCCCTCACCTCCGTGGTGGGCTCAAGGTAATGGTGGGCTCAAGGTCCTGCTCTATAATGCCTGTTACATAGCATATATATTTGCTTCATATCATATGACACATGACTTGTTATGTTTGTTATATGATCGTGGAGGTTTTCCCCTGAGCCCCTTTACAGGTGTCAGCCCCAGCAGCTCCATCTCGCTCCAGCATGTTGTTTTGGACCCTCTCACCTTTGTCGCACCCGCTCACTCACCTGCTGCTTGCTCCAGTGCGCCACCTGCCTGTTTGCCGCCCTGCTGCCCTGCCCCCCCCACTGACGCCTGCACCCCCTCCACCTGCCGCAGTGTCACCTAGCCCCTCCCTGCAGCCCAAGTCCCCTCCTGCACCTCCGCCGCCCTCACCGCTCCCATCCCCACCCCTGCCCCCTCGGCCCCCGCCGTCACCCCCCTCTCCACCCCGGCCCCCGCCCTTCTGGTGGTGAGTGCTGGCCCTATCCCACCGCCAGCTCACCCCAGCCGCCAGGCCACCTGACCAGGGCTGTCACACACCTGAGCTGACACACAGCACCAGGGGGGCACCAGGGCGGCCGCTGTCCACGCTGTCATTGGCAGTGAAGAACCCTGCATGATGTTGGCTCCTCCCCCTGCCCCTCCTACTCCCCCTCCTACTTCCCCTGACCCCCTGACTGGCTCATGCGCCGCCTCCCCCACCCGGCCCCTCTCTACCCAGCCTGCTGCTGTACCCAGCCCCACCCTACCCAGCCGTCTTCCTGCTGCTGAGCTGGCCTTAGCCCTGGCAGGCCGTCGCATCCCAGGCCTGCTTCCCTTGCACCTGCTGCTGCCGCAGGGCTTCTCCCCCTCCTCAACCTCCTGCACCACCTAACCCTCCTTCCCCCCCCCCTTCCCCCTCCCCCTCCCCCACACCACCCCCCAGCCCAGCCCCCCCTCCCAGGCCCCCTTCGCCCCCCCCACTCCCCCCACCCAGCCCAGGCCCTCCACACCCCCCGCCCCAGACGCCCCTCCCCCCCGTCCCGGAAGCACCGCTGGAGCCTGCTGCCCTGCCGCCCCCCAGCCTGCCCTCGCCTCCCGCGGCCCCGCCCTGGTGGTTCAAGGTGGGCACCAGGCGCAGGCAGATCAGTGCTGCTGCAAAGCAGGGGCCTAGGGCACAGACCTAGGGCACAGGGGCATGACCCGGGCCTGGCCTAGGCCTGAGTACACCCCGCCTGCTCGATACTGGGCCTGCCCACTACTGGGCACCACCGGTGTCAGAAGCACTGCAGCAGCATGGCCACAGCAACAGCCCTCAGCTGCAGCCCTTGCATGTCATTCGTCACTTTGGCTGGCCAGCCCTGACAAAGTAGCAAGGTGCCTGTAGGCTGGACAAGAGTAGGGGGGAGGGTGGAGAAGGGGGGGGGACACGGGGGAGGGGGGGAGCAGTGAGGAAGGGAAGGGGGGGGGGTAAGCAACGTGCCCCTGCCTGGCTTGATGATTCCAGGGTTAGGTCCAGGGTGTGACGGCAATGTGGTGGTCTCGAGCTCGTTGGTGGTGATAAGGTGGTCATGAGCCTGGTGCTGCTGGGGGCTGCTGGGGCAGTTAGGTGGTCTCGAGCTCGTTAGTGGCAGTGGGGTGGTGATGAGCCTGGTGATGAGGTGCTGGTGGGGGCAGCTGGTGATGAGCCTGAGCCTGGTGCCCGGTGTCAGCTGGTGTGAAGGCAGATGGTGTGAAGGCACTGTGGTCGGCACACACTCCATGCAGCTGAGGGCTGAGGGGGGTGAGGGGGATGAGGGTGACCAGGGTGCGGCGCGCTGGCTGCTGGATATCCACCCGGCTCTTGCAGCTGTACCAGGGATGTGACAGCTGTGTGCTGTGTGCTGTGTGCTGTGTGCCACCCCTACCATGCCACCCACCCAGTGCACCCAGGGTGCGAGTGGGGGGTTACCAGGCAGTGCAGGCTACCCTCCCACCAGAGGCGGCTCTTACAGGGATGTGACAGCTGTGTGCTGTGTTCTTGGGCCCTAATCCTGCTGCTTGCCCCCTGCCTGCCTGCCTGCCCTGTACCTCGTCCAGAGTCCACCACCCTCCCCGCCGGACCTACCCCTCCCTCCCTTCACCCCCCACCCCCCTGCTCCTCCGCCTCAACCAGCAGACAGGCCCTCCCTCCCACCCCCCGCCCCCTCCCCACCCCCCGCCCCCCCAAGCCCCAAGCCACCCAGACCACCTCGCCCTCTCCCCCCCACTCCGCCCCAGCCGCCTTCACCCCCACCCTCACCACCCTCACCCCCCGGCCCACCCTCGCCACCCTGGTGGCTGCCAGACCCCCCCCTCCCCCCCCTGCCCCCCACACCTGCTTCCCCACCCCCCAGGCCTCGGCCTCCACCCCGGCCCTCCCCCTCCCCTTCTCCACCACTACCTCCCAGACCACCCAGCCCTCCCCCTTCACCTCCACAGCCACCCTCCCCTCCGCCATGGTGGTTTGCCTCCCCCCCCTCACCCCCACCCTCCCCTCCCTCCCCCCCGCCCCTGCCGCCTTTTCCAGTACCACCTCCTGGCCCCCCCTCCCCCTCCCCCCCCCCCTCCCCGCCCCCTTCTCCCTCCCCCCCACCATATCCACCCTCCCCTGGACCTCCTCCACCAGCCCCTCTCCCCCCCTCTCCCCTTCCCCCCTCACCCTTCCCTTCTCCACCTCCCCTTCCCTCCCCCCCTTCCCCCCCCTCCCCCCCCCCTTCCCCCCCCCCCAGCCCCCCCCTCCCCCCCGCTCCCCCCCTCCCCCCCAGCCCCCCCCCAGCCCCCAATCCTTCACCATCCAGCCCACCTGAGCCACCGCCAGCGGTCTCCTCCACCTCCTTCACCTACATGGTGTCGCCCGTCATCACGCAGTTCATGGCTGGCAACCTCAGCCTCTCACAGTGGCAGCAGCGCAGCGTGCAGATGAGCTTCAGGTGCGCATGGCCCCCCTCTACCCTCACGCAAGCATGGCCTGGGGACTCATACTGTGCTATGCGGCTCAGTCGAGCTGACCTGGGAGCCGTGATGCTGATGACTGGGTGTGCCGGCACAGGGTGTGGTCAGGTAAGTCAGTAAGTAAACAAATAAATGAATAAATATATGTATATATGTGTATATGGATGTATGTAGATATGGATGTATGTATGTATATATGTATATGTATATGATATGCTTTAAGGCAGGGTAGGGGGTAGGGTAGGGTAAGCGTGCCCTGCCTTACTAAGCTCACTTTACTTCAGTACTGCTGCTGCTGCTCACACTCACTCAATGAAGCCATCACTCCCCTCATCCTATTGCAGCTCCAGCCACTGCTACCGCCCGCATGCACCCCGCCATGACCTGCCGCTCAGGCCATGCTGCCTGGTGCACACAACCCTGCCACTCTGCTCACACGACTTAGTGTGTATAGCAGCATTAACTACCAACTGCCATGTGGCCGCTGCTACCGGTTGGTAGTTTATGTCGGATCACACCACTGAGCCGCCAGCCTTGCATGGCTGCTGGGTATGGAATTGCTTGTCATGTGGCAGTGGAGGAGGAGATGAGCGGCCTGGCTACCAGCATCCCACTGTACTGCCTTGTACTGCTTCATGTGGTCACAGGCAGGTGGCGGCAGAGCTCGCCCTCGGCCCCGACTCCTCCCCAGACTCCATCTCCATCCTCAGTATCTCGTCTGCCAACACCCCCCCACCCCCACCCCCCCTCCCTATCCCTCCACCGCTCCTCGCGCCAGCCCCAGGCCTGTCCCTGCCACCTTCACCTCCATTGCCAGCACAGCCACAGGCCCTTCCACCCCCGCAGCCGCAGCAGGTGCGGGGCCAAAGCAGCGCCAGCCTCATATCCTTCCTCGCAGGCTTGCGAGGTCTCAAGGCAGCGAAGGACGTCGCACCCCGCGGCGCCCGGCAGGTCCCGCCCCAGTCCGCTACGACTGACACCCTCCCGCCGCGAAGGCTGGCGGAGGTCGCGAGCACTGGAGCTGTGGTGGTGGAGTATCAAGTCGTGTTGCTGGTAGCGACGGACGACACAGAGGCGGCGCAAAAGCTGCTGCCGGCCAGCGCTGCCAAGCTCGTCCAAGCCGCAGTGGACGGTGCGATGGCCGTGGCACACTGTTGACAGATGTATTGACAGAGTGCATTGACAGAGTGCGGTGCATGCTCGGGGTGCTGCTGCAATAGGGCTGGTCCCGCTCGTCCCAGTGTGGCGGTGTCTCTACTAGCTCAGCTACTGCCTACTGGCAATGTCAGCGCTGTCCTGTTGCTGCTGGTCGTGGTGCACCGTGCTGCTGGCGCACTGTTTGCTTCAGGTGCTCGATGCCACTGAGCTAGCCTCTCTCCCCTCCCCTGCCTGCTTTGCCAACCTCCTTCAACAGCTTGCCACCCCACTGCTGCCCAGCTGCCCAGCTGCCCAGCCCATGTCTGCCGCTCTGTTGTGCAGGCTCCTTTGCCAGCAGCCTTGCCCTAGCAGGTCTGCCGCTCAGCTCCCTGACCATCGCCGGCATCAGTGAAGCGCCCGTTGCGACGCAGGCTCAGGCGACAGGCTCAGGCCCGGCCAGCCCTACCCAGTACATTACCCAGGTGACTGCCGGCTCTACAAACTAACGTCACTCGCCGCCGCCCCCTTGCCTTTGTGTATAGCGAGGGTCGACAAACAGGACGCGCCGCCCAGCAGAACATGGGTGCCCGGTGTCGCAGGTCGTGCTGCCAGCCATAGGCGCCTGCGTGGCCTGCTTGCTGCTGGGCACCGCTTTGTACGTCGCGCGCCGGCGAGGAAGCTTTACCGCCAAAGTTACACCGACCACTCCCGACCACTCCAGTGGGCCGGAAGCTAATCGCGTGGCGGTTCGACCCAAAGCTGCTGCAGCAAAAATGCAGCCAGTGGGCTCGTGGGTGACGGACACGGTAGCAGACAAGGCAAGCCCCATTGAGAAGGGGGGTCAGCCCGCAGATGCGGCACTGCCGCCTCACTCACTCCAGGCTGAAGCCATGTCAACCGGCGCAGTGCTATCTGACGGCAATGCAGCAGAGGCACATGCTGTGCAACGTCAGCTCGGCGCAGGGGCACTGCCAGGCAGCTGCTTAAACCCTGAGGAGCTGGAGCAGCAGCTGCAGCAAGGTGTGCAGCAATGGCTACCGCCTCTGCTTGCACGCCTAGCGGCTCAGCAAGTACCTGTGCTGCGCCCCACAAGAAAGCAACACCTGCAGCGTCAGCAGCACCAGCAGCAGGGGCAGGAGGGGCAGCAGCAGGGGCGGGAGGGGCAGCAGCATCAGCAGGATGCGCTAGAGCAGCAGCAGCTGATGCAAGAGCAACAGGATGAGGCAGGTGGACTGCAGCCGCCGCCGCCGCCACAGCAGCAGCGGCAACAAGACATGGAGAAGTCAGAGCAGCAGCAGCAGCAAGGGCAACATGACGAGCAAGAAAAGCATCAGCAAGTCAGCTCTGCAGTGAAGCAACCTTGCCCTCAGCTTGCCGCAGGCTTGGGCCAGGTGCAGGTCGGATGGGAGGGGGAGGAGGAAGGGGCGGGGGAGGCCCTTGAGGGCCCCCAGCGCTGCCCCCTGCTACCTGGCACCCCCCAACCCTCTCCCCCTGCCGCCCCCCCTGTTTCGCACACCTTCATTCAGCCCCCTCTCTGCCTCGACCCCCTCCGCTGCAAGCATCAGCCCAACCCCTTTGTGCAGCAGCCCGAGCACCTGCACGGTCAAGAAAGAAGGGTCGAAGGAGCGTCCCTCGTTCGTATCGTGGCGGGTAGGGTGCAGCCGGACCGATCACACCTCGACATATCAGTCCGTGGGCGACACGAGCCTCACACAGAAGGGCCACAGCCGCAAGAGCAGCAAGCAAGGCGAGCGGCTCGGCGAAACCAGGTAGTACCTGTGCCACTCCCCTCTACGGCTCTCAGGCTGGCGCAAAAGAAAGCAGCTATGCAGCGAGCTTTCGCTGAAACACGAGAGACGCCCTCGATGCAGACCGCTGCCCGCCTAGCATGGCGAGCTGAACTGGCTAGTCCACCGAGGGAGGAGAACGGAAGCATGCTTGTTCTGGAACCTCATAGAACAACGAGCGGCGCACCGGACGAAACCGCGGTGTGGCCGGCAACCAATCAGTCACCAACGGTCCCGCCGGCCCTAAGGCGGGTGGCGCACATGTCAACAGCAGTACGTCTGGCATCACGTGAGAAGGCAAGGGTATCATATGGTGCAGCATCTGCAGCTATTGAGCCTGTCACGCAGGCCAGGCCAGCGGCATCAGCACCGCTGCCTGCCCCGCCTGCCGTTGCCAAGGCAGCAGCTGAACCCAAGCCAGCAGCAGCAGCACCCACCCCGCCTGCCGTTGCCAAGGCAGCAGTTGAACCCAAGCCAGCAGCAGCAGCAGCACCCACCCCGCCTGCCGTTGCCAAGGCAGCAGCTGAGCCCAAGCCAGCAGCAGCAGCAGCGGTCACCCCACCTGCCATTGCCAAGGCAGCAGCTAAACCCAAGCCAGCAGCAGCAGCAGCACCCACCCCGCCTGCCGTTGCCAAGGCAGCAGCTGAGCCGAAGCCAGCAGCAGGGGCAGCAGCACCCACCCCGCCTGCCGTTGCCAAGGCAGCAGCTGAACCCAAGCCAGCAGCAGCAGCAGCACCCACCCCGCCTGCCGTTGCCAAGGCAGCAGCTGAGCCGAAGCCAGCAGCAGCAGCAGCACCCACCCCGCCTGCCGTTGCCAAGGCAGCAGCTGAACCCAAGCCACCAGCAGCAGCAGCAGCCACCCCGCCTGCCGTTGCCAAGGCAGCAGCTGAGCCGAAGCCAGCAGCAGCAGCAGCACCCACCCCGCCTGCCGTTGCCAAGGCAGCAGCTGAACCCAAGCCAGCAGCAGCAGCAGCACCCACCCCGCCTGCCGTTGCCAAGGCAGCAGCTGAGCCCAAGCCAGCAGCAGCAGAAGCACCCACCCCGCCTGCCATTGCCAAGGCAGCAGCTAAACCCAAGCCAGCAACAGCAGCAGCACCCACCCCGCCTGCCGTTGCCAAGGCAGCAGCTGAACCCATGCCAGCAGCAGCAGCAGCACCCACCCCGCCTGCCGTTGCCAAGGCAGCAGCTGAGCCGAAGCCAGCAGCAGCAGCAGCACCCACCCAGCCTGCCGTTGCCAAGGCAGCAGCTGAACCCAAGCCAGCAGCAGCAGCACCCACCCCGCCTGCCGTTGCCAAGGCAGCAGTTGAACCCAAGCCAGCAGCAGCAGCAGCACCCACCCCGCCTGCCGTTGCCAAGGCAGCAGCTGAGCCCAAGCCAGCAGCAGCAGCAGCATTCACCCCGCCTGCCGTTGCCAAGGCAGCAGCTGAACCCAAGCCAGCAACAGCAGCAGCACCCACCCCGCCTGCCGTTGCCAAGGCAGCAGCTGAGCCGAAGCCAGCAGCAGGGGCAGCAGCACCCACCCCGCCTGCCGTTGCCAAGGCAGCAGCTGAACCCAAGCCAGCAGCAGCAGCAGCACCCACCCCGCCTGCCGTTGCCAAGGCAGCAGCTGAGCCGAAGCCAGCAGCAGCAGCAGCACCCACCCCGCCTGCCGTTGCCAAGGCAGCAGCTGAACCCAAGCCACCAGCAGCAGCAGCAGCCACCCCGCCTGCCATTGCCAAGGCAGCAGCTGAGCCGAAGCCAGCAGCAGCAGCAGCACCCACCCCGCCTGCCGTTGCCAAGGCAGCAGCTGAACCCAAGCCAGCAGCAGCAGCAGCACCCACCCCGCCTGCCGTTGCCAAGGCAGCAGCTGAGCCCATTCCAGCAGCAGCAGAAGCACCCACCCCGCCTGCCATTGCCAAGGCAGCAGCTAAACCCAAGCCAGCAACAGCAGCAGCACCCACCCCGCCTGCCGTTGCCAAGGCAGCAGCTGAACCCATGCCAGCAGCAGCAGCAGCACCCACCCCGCCTGCCGTTGCCAAGGCAGCAGCTGAACCCAAGCCAGCAGCAGCAGCAGCAGCACCCACCCCGCCTGCCGTTGCCAAGGCAGCAGCTGAGCCGAAGCCAGCAGCAGCAGCAGCAGCCACCCCGCCTGCCGTTGCCAAGGCAGCAGCTGAACCCAAGCCAGCAGCAGCAGCAGCACCCACCCCGCCTACTGTTGCCAAGGCAGCAGTTGAACCCAAGCCAGCAGCAGCAGCAGCACCCACCCCGCCTGCCGTTGCCAAGGCAGCAGCTGAGCCGATGCCAGCAGCAGCAGCAGCACCCACCCAGCCTGCCGTTGCCAAGGCAGCAGCTGAACCCAAGCCACCAGCAGCAGCAGCACCCATCCCGCCTGCCGTTGCCAAGGCAGCAGCTGAACCCAAGCCAGCAGCAGCAGCAGCACCCACCCCGCCTGCCGTTGCCAAGGCAGCAGCTGAGCCCAAGCCAGCAGCAGCAGCAGCATTCACCCCGCCTGCCGTTGCCAAGGCAGCAGCTGAACCCAAGCCAGCAACAGCAGCAGCACCCACCCCGCCTGCCGTTGCCAAGGCAGCAGCTGAGCCGAAGCCAGCAGCAGCAGCAGCACCCACCCCGCCTGCCGTTGCCAAGGCAGCAGCTGAACCCAAGCCACCAGCAGCAGCAGCACCCACCCCGCCTGCCGTTGCCAAGGCAGCAGCTGAACCCAAGCCAGCAGCAGCAGCAGCAGCACCCACCCCGCCTGCCGTTGCCAAGGCAGCAGCTGAGCCGAAGCCAGCAGCAGCAGCAGCAGCCACCCCGCCTGCCGTTGCCAAGGCAGCAGCTGAACCCAAGCCAGCAGCAGCAGCAGCACCCACCCCGCCTACCGTTGCCAAGGCAGCAGTTGAACCCATGCCAGCAGCAGCACCGCTGCCTGCCCCGCCTGCCGTTGCCAAGGTAGCAGCTGAACCCAAGCCAGCAGCAGCAGCAGCACCCACCCCGCCTGCCGTTGCCAAGGCAGCAGCTGAGCCAAAGCCAGCAGCAGCACCGCTGCCTGCCCCGCCTGCCGTTGCCAAGGTAGCAGCTGAACCCAAGCCAGCAGCAGCAGCAGCACCCACCCCGCCTGCCGTTGCCAAGGCAGCAGCTGAGCCCAAGCCAGCAGCAGCAGCAGCACCCACCCCGCCTGCCGTTGCCAAGGCAGCAGCTGAACCCAAGCCAGCAGCAGCAGCAGCACCCACCCCGCCTGCCGTTGCCAAGGCAGCAGCTGAACCCAAGCCAGCAGCAGCAGCAGCACCCACCCCGCCTGCCGTTGCCAAGGCAGCAGCTGAGCCGATGCCAGCAGCAGCAGCAGCACCCACCCAGCCTGCCGTTGCCAAGGCAGCAGCTGAACCCAAGCCACCAGCAGCAGCAGCACCCATCCCGCCTGCCGTTGCCAAGGCAGCAGCTGAACCCAAGCCAGCAGCAGCAGCAGCACCCACCCCGCCTGCCGTTGCCAAGGCAGCAGCTGAGCCCAAGCCAGCAGCAGCAGCAGCATTCACCCCGCCTGCCGTTGCCAAGGCAGCAGCTGAACCCAAGCCAGCAACAGCAGCAGCACCCACCCCGCCTGCCGTTGCCAAGGCAGCAGCTGAACCCAAGCCAGCAGCAGCAGCAGCGGTCACCCCACCTGCCATTGCCAAGGCAGCAGCTGAACCCATGCCAGCAGCAGCAGCAGCACCCACCCCGCCTACCGTTGCCAAGGCAGCAGCTGAACCCAAGCCAGCAGCAGCAGCAGCATTCACCCCGCCTGCCGTTGCCAAGGCAGCAGCTGAACCCAAGCCAGCAACAGCAGCAGCAGCACCCACCCCGCCTGCCGTTGCCAAGGCAGCAGCTGAACCCAAGCCAGCAGCAGCAGCAGCAGCACCCACCCCGCCTGCCGTTGCCAAGGCAGCAGCTGAGCCGAAGCCAGCAGCAGCACCGCTGCCCACCCCGCCTGCCGTTGCCAAGGCAGCAGCTGAGCCCATGCCAGCAGCAGCAGCAGCAGCAGCGGTCACCCCACCTGCCATTGCCAAGGAAGCAGCTGAACCCAAGCCAGCAGCAGCAGCAGAACCCACCCCGCCTGCCGTTGCCAAGGCAGCAGCTGAGCGGAAGCCAGCAGCAGCAGCAGCACCCACCCCGCCTGCCGTTGCCAAGGCAGCAGCTGAACCCAAGCCACCAGCAGCAGCAGCACCCACCCCGCCTGCCGTTGCCAAGGCAGCAGCTGAACCCAAGCCAGCAACAGCAGCAGCACCCACCCCGCCTGCCGTTGCCAAGGCAGCAGCTGAACCCAAGCCAGCAGCAGCAGCAGAACCCACCCCGCCTGCCGTTGCCAAGGCAGCAGCTGAGCCCATGCCAGCAGCAGCAGCAGCACCCACCCCGCCTGCCGTTGCCAAGGCAGCAGCTGAGCCCAAGCCAGCAGCAGCAGAAGCACCCACCCCGCCTGCCGTTGCCAAGGCAGCAGCTGAACCCAAGCCAGCAACAGCAGCAGCACCCACCCCGCCTGCCGTTGCCAAGGCAGCAGCTGAACCCAAGCCAGCAGCAGCAGCAGCACCCACCCCGCCTGCCGTTGCCAAGGCAGCAGCTGAACCCAAGCCAGCAACAGCAGCAGCACCCACCCCGCCTGCCGTTGCCAAGGCAGCAGCTGAACCCAAGCCAGCAGCAGCAGCAGCACCCACCCCGCCTGCCGTTGCCAGGGCAGCAGCTGAACCCAAGCCACCAGCAGCAGCAGCACCCACCCCGCCTGCCGTTGCCAAGGCAGCAGCTGAGCCCATGCCAGCAGCAGCAGCAGCACCCACCCCGCCTGCCGTTGCCAAGGCAGCAGCTGAGCCCAAGCCAGCAGCAGCAGAAGCACCCACCCCGCCTGCCGTTGCCAAGGCAGCAGCTGAACCCAAGCCAGCAGCAGCAGCAGCACCCACCCCGCCTGCCGTTGCCAAGGCAGCAGCTGAGCCCATGCCAGCAGCAGCAGCAGCACCCACCCCGCCTGCCGTTGCCAAGGCAGCAGCTGAGCCCAAGCCAGCAGCAGCAGAAGCACCCACCCCGCCTGCCGTTGCCAAGGCAGCAGCTGAGCCCATGCCAGCAGCAGCAGCAGCACCCACCCCGCCTGCCGTTGCCAAGGCAGCAGCTGAGCCCAAGCCAGCAGCAGCAGCAGCACCCACCCCGCCTGCCGTTGCCAAGGCAGCAGCTGAACCCAAGCCAGCAACAGCAGCAGCACCCACCCCGCCTGCCGTTGCCAAGGCAGCAGCTGAACCCAAGCCAGCAGCAGCAGCAGCACCCACCCCGCCTACCGTTGCCAGGGCAGCAGCTGAACCCAAGCCACCAGCAGCAGCAGCACCCACCCCGCCTGCCGTTGCCAAGGCAGCAGCTGAGCCCATGCCAGCAGCAGCAGCAGCACCCACCCCGCCTGCCGTTGCCAAGGCAGCAGCTGAGCCCAAGCCAGCAGCAGCAGAAGCACCCACCCCGCCTGCCGTTGCCAAGGCAGCAGCTGAACCCAAGCCAGCAGCAGCAGAAGCACCCACCCCGCCTGCCGTTGCCAAGGCAGCAGCTGAACCCAAGCCAGCAACAGCAGCAGCACCCACCCCGCCTGCCGTTGCCAAGGCAGCAGCTGAACCCAAGCCAGCAGCAGCAGCAGCACCCACCCCGCCTGCCGTTGCCAAGGCAGCAGCTGAACCCAAGCCAGCAGCAGCAGCAGCGGTCACCCCACCTGCCATTGCCAAGGCAGCAGCTGAACCCAAGCCAGCAGCAGCAGCAGCACCCACCCCGCCTGCCGTTGCCGAGGCAGCAGCTGAGCCGAAGCCAGCAGCAGCACCGCTGCCCACCCCGCCTGCCGTTGCGAAGGCAGCAGCTGAGCCCAAGCCAGCAGCAGCAGCAGCACCCACCCCGCCTGCCGTTGCCAAGGCAGCAGCTGAGCCGAAGCCAGCAGCAGCACCGCTGCCCACCCCGCCTGCCGTTGCCAAGGCAGCAGCTGAGCCGAAGCCAGCAGCAGCACCGCTGCCCACCCCGCCTGCCGTTGCCAAGGCAGCAGCTGAGCCGAAGCCAGCAGCAGCAGCATCACCCACCCCGCCTGCCGTTGCCAAGGCAGCAGCTGAACCCAAGCCAGCAGCAGCAGCAGCGGTCACCCCACCTGCCGTTGCCAAGGAAGCAGCTGAACTCAAGCCAGCAGCAGCAGAAGCACCCGCCCCGCCTGCCGTTGCCAAGGCAGCAGCTGAACCCAAGCCAGCAACAGCAGCAGCACCCACCCCGCCTGCCGTTGCCAAGGCAGCAGCTGAACCCAAGCCAGCAGCAGCAGCAGCACCCACCCCGCCTGCCGTTGCCAAGGCAGCAGCTGAACCCAAGCCAGCAGCAGCAGCAGCGGTCACCCCACCTGCCATTGCCAAGGCAGCAGCTGAACCCAAGCCAGCAGCAGCAGCAGCACCCACCCCGCCTGCCGTTGCCGAGGCAGCAGCTGAGCCGAAGCCAGCAGCAGCACCGCTGCCCACCCCGCCTGCCGTTGCGAAGGCAGCAGCTGAGCCCAAGCCAGCAGCAGCAGCAGCACCCACCCCGCCTGCCGTTGCCAAGGCAGCAGCTGAGCCGAAGCCAGCAGCAGCACCGCTGCCCACCCCGCCTGCCGTTGCCAAGGCAGCAGCTGAGCCGAAGCCAGCAGCAGCACCGCTGCCCACCCCGCCTGCCGTTGCCAAGGCAGCAGCTGAGCCGAAGCCAGCAGCAGCAGCAGCACCCACCCCGCCTGCCGTTGCCAAGGCAGCAGCTGAACCCAAGCCAGCAGCAGCAGCAGCGGTCACCCCACCTGCCATTGCCAAGGAAGCAGCTGAACTCAAGCCAGCAGCAGCAGAAGCACCCGCCCCGCCTGCCGTTGCCGAGGCAGCAGCTGAGCCGAAGCCAACAGCAGCAACAGCACCAACCCCGCCTGCCGTTGCCAAGGCAGCAGCTGAACCCAAGCCAGCAGCAGCAGCAGCAGCAGCACCCACCCCGCCTGCCATTGCCAAGGAAGCAGCTGAACTCAAGCCAGCAGCAGCAGAAGCACCCGCCCCGCCTGCCGTTGCCAAGGCGGCAGCTGAGCCGAAGCCGACAGCAGCAACAGCACCCACCCCGCCTGCCGTTGCCAAGGCAGCAGCTGAGCCGAAGCCAGCAGCAGCAGCAGCACCCACCCCGCCTGCCGCTGCCAAGGCAGCAGCTGAACCCAAGCCACCAGCAGCAGCAGCACCCACCCCGCCTGCCGTTGCCAAGGCAGCAGCTGAGCCGAAGCCAGCAGCAGCAGCAGCACCCACCCCGCCTGCCGTTGCCAAGGCAGCAGCTGAACCCAAGCCAGCAGCAGTAGCAGCAGCAGCACCCACCCCGCCTGCCGTTGCCAAGGCAGCAGCTGAACCCAAGCCAGCAGCAGCAGCAGCAGCACCCACCCCACCTGCCGTTGCCAAGGCAGCAGCTGAGCCGAAGCCAGCAGCAGCACCGCTGCCCACCCCGCCTGCCGTTGCGAAGGCAGCAGCTGAGCCCAAGCCAGCAGCAGCAGCAGCACCCACCCCGCCTGCCGTTGCCAAGGCAGCAGCTGAGCCCAAGCCAGCAGCAGCAGCAGCACCCACCCCGCCTGCCGTTGCCAAGGCAGCACCTGAGCCCAAGCCAGCAGCAGCAGCAGCACCCACCTCGCCTGCCGTTGCCAAGGCAGCAGCTGAGCCCAAGCCAGCAGCAGCAGCAGCACCCACCCCGCCTGCCGTTGCCAAGGCAGCAGCTGAGCCGAAGCCAGCAGCAGCAGCAGCACCCACCTCGCCTGCCGTTGCCAAGGCTCTCCTGCACGACTACAAACATTCCCATGCACCCATCATGCCTGACGTCGCCCCAGAGCAGCAGCAGGAGGTGACCAAATGGCTCTCCCCCCTGCTGGCCCGACTGCAGCAGCTCAGAGCTCCTGCACCACTACAGCCGCCCGCCCTACACCTTCATCACCCATCCCAGAGTTCGCCTCAGCTCCACAAGCCCCTTCCTCGACCCACACCTCCCAGGCTAGAAGTGGTTGAGGATGAAGGGTCAGGGTTGGGCCCGGCATCAGCGGAGGCTGTCAGCCCCTTGCGCAGCGTCCCCGTCACGCCTGGGCCCCTCAACCCTCTGCACCACACCCGGCACCGCCACCACCGCCTGCCTGCCCTGCCGCCCAGCCCGTTTTCCTCAGCGCCAGGTGCAGGCGGTGCGGCCCTCAGCCCTGGGGCCATCCTCGGCCGCCTTACAACCCCTGTCACCCAGCCGCCACACCCTCCAGCTCCGCTCCTCAGGGTTGCGCAGGGTCCTGCCTCACCCTCCCACGCCCAGGTCTTCAGCACACCAGAACCCGGCCCTGCTCCTGCTAGGCAGCTTGATGGGTGGAGCCGGCACCGGCGCCACATGGCCCCCTCACCTGCCGTCCTCCCTCACCCCCCTGGCTGCAGCGGAGGGAGCGAGACAGTGGAGCAGGCTAGGGGCAGACCTTGAGGGGCAGCGGCAGGCGCAGGCGAGCCTGCTGCTGGACTCCCATCCCATGTATTCTTGTGGGGGAGCCCTAGGAGGAGGCGTGCCCCTGGTGGCACTTGGTGGTGGCGTGGCGTGTCTGAGGCGATGCTTATCCTTCAGGACCCACCCACCCCAGCTCTGGCTCTAGTAGCTTGCCTCTCCCTGGGTCAGCCACGACTGCACCGGGCAGCACAGTGCAGTAGTGCAGGTCACTGCACATGCCGCTGTGTAGGTCAGGTCTCACTGCGCATTGCTGGGTGGCGGTGGAGCTGACCTGGTGGCCTCCAGTGCTGTGGAGTGCAGTACCGGGCACACGTGGGTGGGCTGCGGCCCCTTCCCTGCGCTGGGGCCCTGTCAACCTCCTGCCAGCTTGTATCAGCTTGCATGCCAACTCCAGGCTTTAGCACTGTTTCAGGGTCAGGCACATGCCAGGGTCCTGTCCGGCTACCTTTGCCTAGGCATGTGACGCCCCAAGGATCCATGGGCAGGTGCTGGAGAGCCCGTTAAGCTTGGTGCCAAACTTGCAAGCGCATTGACTGAAGCAAGTTGCTGTACCCTTTGCAGCACTTTGCGACCTTTGCATATGACATCTAGCCATGGCATGCATGGGGCTTTCGACATACAGGTCATCTTCCTGTAGTATGATATGCATGGGTGCAATTAAGAATGCATGTTGACTTTTGCATCTGTATTGCGTCCATCATTTCGTCATGTGGTTTCAATTGAACGTGAGGGCAGGTTGCTAGTCAGATTAGTCAAGATCTCTTGTAAATAGTTCACAAAGCATGTTCTTCACACCCAGACCACCGTTTGCCACCGTGATTGCACCGTCCGCTTCAGCATGCTTAGATAATGACTATTTTTACCTTGCTTGTCTAACCTAATTGCTAGTGGAGCCAGTTGCTTCATTCCAACCTCGGCGGCTTGTGTATGCAGCTTTCTGTCAATCAGGCTGGCTGTGGGTTGCTCTGGCTCAAACAACACACGCCGGGAGGGGCCGTAGCTCTCGGTTTTGCACGATCCACCACTGCGTTTTGCCCCCCATGCAACTCATGCTTGCACCTCCAATGCTGCGGCGATGCGTGCGTGCTCCTTGCTCGGCCTCGCTGGACACTGGGCGGGAAGGTTGAACATTGTTGCGAGGATGCTGCTGCCCAGTCCGGTCGCAAAAGACCACGCTGGGGACCCATGCGGCGGCAATCGGCGGCAATGCGGCCATTGGGTTGGTCAGCTCGTGCCATGTCGCAGTATCCCATTCCCCACACCTGGCTGCCACATAGGCTCAGGGGGAGGAAGAACGCCACAATGAGACGACACAAAGCATTTTGAATCCTACAGGACCCCAAACTCTCTGGCCCGCTTGCAGGCCCTGCCCATGGAACATACCTGCCCTCATGTGAGTGACAGCTAAGGCAGGGGCGGCACTGGGGTTGAAATGCATGCCTAGATACATGAACCAGCCCACACCTGTAGGCACAACCTCATGTTCGTGCCCAACGCTTGTTGCTGTAGTTTGTGAGTTGCCATTGAAGACCATCACTTTGACTTGCCCTCATCAGCTGTGAGGGACATCACTTCCAATGCTTCAGCGATGCGCGCTTACTCTTTGCTCGGAGGGGCCTATGAGGTTATAGCCGATGTCAGGGGAGGTTGGACTTCGCTTCGAGGACGCTGCTGTCCAGAAGCGCAGTCGAAGCCGCAGTCCCAGTCGGCGGCAATTAAGACAAGGCAAGATGTCCAAGGTGGCCAAGGCCAAGGCAAACTGAACTAACTGACTCACGAACTGGAGGCGCGAATATGTATGTTGACGACAAGCGGCAGCAAATATACAGCAACAGCCCAATTCTGCATCCTAGTACCATCATGATCATTGTGCGCGATGCAGTCAACATCTGGGTTGACTATGGCGCGGCTGCATCGACATCGGGCGTACAACAGCCTGCAACAGGAGCGGTGCTTGTCGAGAACCTTGGACACTAAGTGCGCTTCAAGGATGGAGAAAAAATGCGACAGCGAGCTAGCATCGACCCCATCCACGACCCACCTGTGCCTGTGCTTGCAGATTGAGTGTGCAGCACTCAGCAATGAAGCCAAGCATGAATGTGATATTCATGTGTGTCTGCTACCTTTCTTATCTTCACCTCTCAAGGGTGATGGTGGTGACCAGTGGGCTCAGCCAGCGTTTAGCGGAGCCCGTTCCACGTGCTGATGCTGCCTGGCCGTCATCTTTTCACCTCAATAGCTCACAGATAATCCGCCCAATTCATGGGAGGCCGACTATTGTGCCGACACGCCCTCAAGGTGAAGGCAGAGAACACACAACCAGAGCAAAATGCTTTGCACCCGCTCCCCCAGGAGTGGTGCATGCTCAGCGCCACCAAGCAGCCCCTGTGCAGCCACCTGCCCTGCTGAGAATCAGAGGGTTGGGAGCATTAGGTGCAGCCATTTTGATGCCCCTGCCATAGCAGTGCCCACCCTTGCCAATACTGGCAGGGCCGGCGAGTGCAGGCAGAGGCTGGGGAGCGCCAGGGGTGCCAGCCAGGGGTGGTGGCCTTGGGCCTTTACACGTTCCACACTCCTGCATGTGTCTCATACCAGTAGCACCAGCACGCACCTCCCTCATCGGCCCAGTGCATAACAAGTACAAACGCCCAGGGGTGGCGTTCTGTCTGTGGGCCAGCTATCTGCACAGGGATCAAGGCAATGCCCTCGTGTTGGTGGTCCCCCCCCTTGTATGTAGGACTGCATGTCACATGGCCTTGCTAGAGCCAATGCACTTGCTAGAGCAGAGCCTGGCTCCAGGCATCTGAAGCTCGCTTCAACTGCAGCCAGGTCACACAACCCACATCCATTGCAACTTCACACAGGAATGTCAGCTCTGATCTCAAACTGTCAGACGTGGTCATGCCCGCCTGTCAAGCTTTGCTGTGCCTCCCGCCCCTCATTCCTGGCCATGCAGGGCTAGAGGCGGCGCAAGAGGCAGTGCTCTACGGCTTGCTGCCGCCTGCAGCTGGTCCCCTCCCTCCTGACCCACCCCTGCCAGATCACGCGATGCATATCCTCCACTTGCGTTCCCTCAAGCAGCTGGCACCTGCACCTAGCAGTTTGACCCGACCCCTGCCACCTCCCTTGCCACTCAGCCCGAGCTACCCCCTGCAGCGCCCTCCGCCTGCCACCCCTCCCAGCATGTCAGGCGCCCCGGTCTACCCTCCCCCCACACCCCTTGCCTCAGACCCACCTCCCTCTCATGCCTCTCCGCCGTGGTGGGTTCCCCGAGCAGCCGACCCTGCCATGCCGCCGCCAGCACCATTGCTGCTTCCAACAGACACCCTAGCGCGGCTCCCTCCGCCAATGCCATTGCCGCCTCTGCCACCCCTTCCTCATCGCCAAGGTAAGAACTGCGAGCAAGTCATGCATGCGCTGTGACCATCCAGGTTGACAGCAGCAGTGCTCCTAACCAAGACCAACACGCCTAGCTGTTTGCTGTGGGCGGTCAGCTTTGCACCAGCAGGCAGGGTTGGCAGATTGGGGTGGTAGTACAGTGGCTGAAAGCTTTACTCAACGATGTGAACATCGCTTGTTTTAGCGCAGTGATGGAGAGGATATGACAGTGCTTGCAAAGTAGTAGCCGAGTTTAGGCAAGTCTGTGTGTAGACCCTCAGGTGTCTCAGCGTCTCTAGCATCCTGGAGGCAACCATGTTTTGTTGTGCAAGAGAGTACATGGCAGACACATGGCAATTACAAAAACGGCTTTAATTGCTGGTTTGGTGCTGCCTCATCTTAGGCCTTGCTAGGTGCAGGCACTTGCTTGGCTCGCTATGAGCCATTTGGGCCGGCCATACGAGTGTGTAGCAAGCCACAGTACAATACGGGTTCCAATGCTCTGCCTCGGGTGCTCAATGCTTCAACTGCCTTGACCAAGATCCAGGCTGTGAGGTTGTAATGCACCTTACACATTGGTCATCTAGACTTACTGCTTGCATGCCGTTGCCTCGCTCTGCAGCTCCTCCATGGTGGCTTCCCTTGGCCCCTCCCCAGGCGCCCCTGCCCCCCTCCACCACCCTGCCGCCACCATTGCCACAGCCCCCAACAGGGCCGCCAGTGCCGCCCCCCTCCTTGCCTCCAGCGCCACCTCCCTCCCCTTCCCCGCCCTCTCCGTTGTCCCCGCCGCCGCCACCAGCACCTGGGCCTCCGCTCCCTCAGCCACCAGAACCTAACCGACCAGGTGCGAGGCTCACCATCATGCTGGCATGGGCTCTTGACCGCCCTTGACCAGCTCTTGACCGGCCACACAGACCGTCACGGAGTTCACCATCCTCATCACGTCCCTGTCGCCCCTTCAATTCTACCCAATGCATAAAGATAACACACGTGCGGTTGACTTATACTGCATGCAAGGGCCAGGGTTCAGCTCGTTCGCCTAATAATGCATTCAACCTTACACCACGGTCCAGACACGCAGCGGCTGACGCAGGGTGCACTGCTGCCTGCACTGCTGCCTGGCGCCCTAGGGAGCCACTAGACAACTTGGCATGACGCGGCACACTCCACCTGGTGTGCCCGCTTCACCTCTTGGCTGCTGGGTGCTGTTTGCACAGGCCCGCCCTGGTGGCTGCCCTCAACACCCTCCCTCCCCCTACCCCCCTACCCGCCTGCTCCTATTCCACCCCCACCAAGCCCGGACCCGTCCCCTCAGCCGCTTCCACCTGTCCCTCTCTCCCCATCTCCACCACTGCCTCCCAGCCCTGCACCCCCTTTCCTACCCTTCCCTTCCCCCTCTCCTCCGCCCTACCCACCAACACCATTCCCTGCTCCCCCTTCCCCTCCCCCTCCACCCTCCCCTCCTCTCCCTGCCCCACCGCCCCCCCCTCCCCTGCTCCCCCGGCTGCCTCCACCTCTGCGCCCCACTACACCTGCCCCACCTCCTGGCCCTCCCTCACCCACGCCCCCAGGTGATAATCCTAGCCCATCCACGCCTAAGCACATGAAGCTAACCCCTTGGTAGCGCACACTGAGAGATGGGCTGCTGAGGGATGCACTCATGGCCACTGCATGGCCGCTGCCCCGTTCCTGATGCCTGCTGAAGGTGATGTCAGGTGAGCACAGGGCTGCGGTGAGTGGCGTGCTCTTATGCTTGTGATACCTGCACCACCTGATGCCTGCTGCTGGAGGTGATGTCTGCCACACCGCCTTAGGGCTACAGTGAGTGGCGTGCTCCTATGCTTGTGATACCACAGGGCCCCCATGGTGGCGTCCCCGCGCACCAAGCCCTCCATCATCCCCAGTCGTTGTTGACCCAACTCCCCCCCCTCCATTTCCTGCACCAGACCCACCCCCTCGCCTGCCCTCACCGTCCCCACCACAACCTCCCACACCCCTGACCGCCGTGCCCTCTCAGCCAAGCCCCTTGCCTCGCCTTGAGCCACCGACCCCACCCCCGTCAGTGGTGTTTGCTCTCCCCCCCTCACCACCAGAGCCCACAACTGTCCCTGGACCTCCCCCAGGCCTGGCTTTCCCTAGACCACCTGGTGGGTCATGCTGCAAGCTGCTGTACACCAGCAGTGTACACGCCCCTAGACGCCCTCTCACGCCTCTTCATTACCTTACCCGCCTCTTCATAACTCTACAAGCCTCTTCACGCCCCTACACTCCTCTTCCTCACCCACTGGATACCTGCTCCCACAGCTAGGGTGGTGAAGGCAAGGCTCGATACCCACCCCCAGCACTGGCCACATACATCCATTGTGAAGGCAGTGCCCCCCTCTAGTAAAGCTGATCATCATGGATCACACGGAAGCAAGACCAGCCTAGTCTCTGATGCCCCCATTACTTTGGACATGCATTGGTTCGTGATGAATGTTTGAGATGCACGTGAGACGTGAACCTGCTGTTGCTCTGGTGATCCTCACGAATCAGTGTCTTATAGTCTTACTGCTTGCATGCCGTGGCCTCGCTCTGCAGCTCCTCCATGGTGGCTTCCCTTGGCCCCTCCCCAGGCGCCCCTGCCCCCCTCCACCCCCCTGCCGCCACCATTGCCACAGCCCCCAACAGGGCCGCCAGTGCCGCCCCCCTCCTTACCTCCAGCGCCAACTCCCTCCCCTCCCAAGCCCCCTCCGTTGTCCCCGCCGCCGCCACCAGCACCTGGGCCTCCGCTCCCTCAGCCACCAGAACCTAACCGACCAGGTGCGGGGCTCACCATCGTGCTGTCATGGGCTTTTGACCGTCTCTTGACCAGTCACACTGCCAGTCAGGAAGTTCACCTGTACTCAGGCGACCAGGTATTGAAAGCTGCGAAGCATGCACCGTGAAGTCATTCTGTCGCCGGGAGCAAGTTTTGTTCAACTTTCATTCGTTTCACCACCTCTTCCTGCCCCTCCACCTCGACCTGCGCCCTTCAGCATGTGTTCAGTCGCACAGTCCACCGTGAGCCACTGCACTGTCTGGGAGAGCCAGACCCCTGACCAATGGCTGAAAGTGCCTGTGGCCGCTGTACAGTTTGGCATGGCAGACATGCACAACAGGTATAGCCAGACACAGCTCACATCAAGGCACACACTATTGTGCCACAGCCTCCTGCTGCTGCTGATCCTCTCGTGTTTGGTTGCGTAGCTGCTCGTAGCCCAAACCAGGGTACTCCCTACCAGCAAAGCTTCGACGGGCGCCTCAGATTTCCCCAGTGCACTGCATCACCTATGCTGCATTGCAGTCCTAACAAAACCACCCGCGTGGCCCTAGCCCTTGCCTGTGCCCTCAAAGGGCTTGATGGGCCTGGCAGCCTAACCATCCCTGCGGCACTTCGCTGGGGGAAAATGCTGGGCCCAGGCTCTGAGGCATCGCTTGTGTGGCTAGATGGCTGCGTGGGGGCTGTGGGGGCACCTGACGGCACCAAACCAGGCCCCAGGCTAACATACTGCAGCGCTTGGTCCAGGCTGCGCACACAACGCTGAGTTGCACCTTAGTCCCTCAGTGCTTCTACCCCTCAGACCTCTCAGGCCAGTAACCCTGCTTAAACTTAGCCAGCTGTCACAACGCTGGATAGTGTTCACAGCTTAGCTGACCCGCGGGCTGGCTGCTTTACTCTTGCTTGCCCTGCTGGGCCTGCCCAGCCAGTCTACAGCACTGCATCCGCATCTCCACGCCACCCCTTAACAAGCACCATCACCTGGCCACCGCAGCAGCCTTCTACTCTAACTGCATGGCACGGGGGACACTCATGGTTGCAAGGGCCTGCAGCACTGTCAACAGTACTGATGCCGTGAAAAGCAAGCTGGGTGGCTGCTGCCTCACAGGTCCTCCTTGGTGGATGCCGACCACCAGTGACCCACCACCCTCACCCTCCCCACCCAGCCCGCCACCTCCTCTGCCTCCTTATCCACCTCCCCCTGGACCACCTGACCCACCCTCACCCTCCCCACCCAGCCCCCCACCTCCTCTGCCGCCTTCTCCACCTCCCCCTGGACCACCTGACCCACCCTCACCCTCACCCTCCCCACCCAGCCCCCCACCTCCTCTGCCTCCTTCTCCACCTCCCCCTGGACCACCTGACCCACCCTCACCCTCCCCACCCAGCCCCCCACCTCCTCTGCCGCCTTCTCCACCTCCCCCTGGACCACCTGACCCACCCTCACCCTCACCCTCCCCACCCAGCCCCCCACCTCCTCTGCCGCCTTCTCCACCTCCCCCTGGACCACCTGACCCACCCTCACCCTCACCCTCACCCTCCCCACCCAGCCCCCCACCTCCTCTGCCTCCTTCTCCACCTCCCCCTGGACCACCTGACCCACCCTCACCCTCCCCACCCAGCCCCCCACCTCCTCTGCCTCCTTCTCCACCTCCCCCTGGACCACCTGACCCACCCTCACCCTCCCCACCCAGCCCCCCACCTCCTCTGCCTCCTTCTCCACCTCCCCCCCGACCACCTGACCCACCCTCACCCTCCCCACCCAGCCCCCCACCTCCTCTGCCGCCTTCTCCACCTCCCCCCCGACCACCTGACCCACCCTCACCCTCCCCACCCAGCCCCCCACCTCCTCTGCCGCCTTCTCCACCTCCCCCCCGACCACCTGACCCACCCTCACCCTCCCCACCCAGCCCCCCACCTCCTCTGCCTCCATCTCCACCTCCCCCTGGATCACCTGACCCACCCTCACCCTCCCCACCCAGCCCCCCACCTCCTCTGCCTCCTTCTCCACCTCCCCCTGGACCACCTGACCCACCCTCACCCTCCCCACCCAGCCCCCCACCTCCTCTGCCTCCTTCTCCACCTCCCCCTGGACCACCTGACCCACCCTCACCCTCCCCACCCAGCCCCCCACCTCCTCTGCCGCCTTCTCCACCTCCCCCTGGACCACCTGACCCACCCTCACCCTCCCCACCCAGCCCCCCACCTCCTCTGCCTCCTTCTCCACCTCCCCCTGGACCACCTGACCCACCCTCACCCTCCCCACCCAGCCCCCCACCTCCTCTGCCGCCTTCTCCACCTCCCCCCCGACCACCTGACCCACCCTCACCCTCCCCACCCAGCCCCCCACCTCCTCTGCCGCCTTCTCCACCTCCCCCCCGACCACCTGACCCACCCTCACCCTCCCCACCCAGCCCCCCACCTCCTCTGCCTCCTTCTCCACCTCCCCCTGGACCACCTGACCCACCCTCACCCTCCCCACCCAGCCCCCCACCTCCTCTGCCGCCTTCTCCACCTCCCCCTGGACCACCTGACCCACCCTCACCCTCCCCACCCAGCCCCCCACCTCCTCTGCCGCCTTCTCCACCTCCCCCCCGACCACCTGACCCACCCTCACCCTCCCCACCCAGCCCCCCACCTCCTCTGCCTCCATCTCCACCTCCCCCTGGATCACCTGTGCCTTCAATGCTGCCCCCAGACACCCCTTCCCCTTCTCCACGTCCCTCCCCCGCTTTGGCTACTAACACTACATTGTTACCTTCTCCACCAACACCTATCGCTTCTGCTGTCCCTCCACCGCCCAGGCCTTCAGGTATGAGCACTCTCCTTCCATGTCGTCATTGCTCCTTTATTACCTTCCCATTGGCAAGATTGACGAGCGTTTAGCATTGTGGGGCTCATGCACTCCATAATGGCATCATTAATATGCTTACTCTCACGCTCACCAGGTAGCATGACATAGAAGCATGACAAGACCCTGCTACTCTCACCTCGCACATGCTGTCACACATCCCATCCCTCCCTCTGTTGCTGTCGCTGCCAATTGCAGCTCCTCCGTGGTGGCTACCCCAGACCCCAACCAGCCCTGCGCTATCCCCCCCCCCCTCCAATGCAAGCCCCTCCTACTCTCATCCAAGCTCCTCCTCCTCTTACGCCCATGCCCACACCACCCTCTCCCTCATTGCGACCTAGTCCACCTCCTATTCTTGCACCTCCATCCGTGCCACCCTTCCCTTCAATCAACAACACCCTACCCACGCCACCTAGAGACCCTCCACCGCTGCCAGGCCCCCCTCCCCAGCCGCCCCCACCTAGGAATCCAAAGCCTCCTCCTACTCCACCCCCACGCCCCGTTCCAGCCGCACCGTTCCCGCCCCTTCCTCCCTGGCCCCCTGCCCCGCCTGCACCCCCTTGGTGGCAACCTGGTGCTCCGCCAAGAGCTCCGCTGGCTCCAGGTTATCTGACACGCCCCTGGCCTCCCTCTCCCCCTCCCCGGCCCCCGCCATCACCGCCCCTACCCCCCCCATCCCCTCCTCCCCGTCCTCCTCACCCTCTGCCACCCAGGGCCCCCTCACGTCCACCCACCCCACCCCTTCCACCGTGGTGGCATCCCTCCCCCCCACCTAACTTGCCACCTGCGCCACCCTACCCACCTCCTACTCCGCCACCTCCCCTGAACCCTTACGCACCCCCACCTCCCTCCTACCCACCTTTACCTCCAGCGCCCCCATCACCCTTGCCCCCTCGCCCACCATCTCCACCACCTTTGCCGCCGCAACCCCCACGGCCTCCCAGCCCACCAAGGCCGTGGTGGATGCCCCTGCTACCCAGCTTGCCTCCACCGATGCCGCCTTCAGCACCGCCTGGGCTTCCCCCCGCGCTCCCTCTCCATCCAAACCCGCCGCCACTCCCTCCAACACCACCTGGGCCGCCGTTCCTGCCTGGACAAGCTCCACCCCCGCCTCCCCTGCCGCCCTCGCCGCCTTGGTGGCAGCCCAGTGAGTCAGGAAGGGAGTGACAGGGGTAGAAAGGAACTCAGTGAAAGCACCCAAGCATGAGCTAAACCCAAAGCATGTACCTGATCCCAAGGCCGGATCTGCAGGTCTTAAAGCGCTCTCACCAAGTTGGTTGACAGGTGCACCAGAAATACGCATGAGGGGCAGACGAGCTGTGTTTCATTATCATAGGGCTACAACACGGTCGGGCTTCAGCGTGTGCACAAGCCCTGCAGCAAGGTGCCAGCTGTGTAGGAGGCGGCAGACTGCTGTGGCCAAAACTGGGTTGCCACTATCCACAACTAGGTGTTGCAATGGCATGAGCTGGCTGTCATGCTGCAGATGTGCCTTGGTGAGCCCTCACTCCCACTGCTTGGGCTGGCCTGGCTGGGCGTGCTACTTGTGCTTGCCTCTGTCAGGATCCTGCTGCGCAGAGCCATGTCATACTGCTTCTTCACCCACAACCTTGACCCAACATTTGACTGGCAGTTCCAAGCCAGCATTGCTGACATCGGCTCTGAGTGTCGAGCCACACCTTTGTTGCCAAGGCGTTTGAATGACTTCTATTGGCTGTGCTCGCTTGCCTGTTCTATCCAGGTGCACCTCTGCTGCCAAACACTCCTGCCCAACCCTTTCCTCCCCTGCCACCTGCCCCTTATCCGCCCGACATCCCCCCACCTCCAGCCATGCCACCCTCACCTCCGCCACCACGGCCATCACCACCTCACCCTCCTAGCCCTCCCCCTTCTCCACGCCCGCCACCACCCAGACCTTGGTGGCTGCCATCCCTCCCCCCGTCCCCCCCTCCAACCCCTCCTGCCCCCCCCTCCCCATCGCCACCTCCCTCCCCCCTCCCTCCCCCTCCCTCTCCCCCGCTACCACCGGATCCCCCCTCTCCTCCAGCACCTCCCCCGCCGGACTATCCATACCTACCCCAGACTCCCCTGGCACCCTCCCCTCCTCCTCCGGCACCATCACCCCCGCCCCACCCTCCTCCCCCCTACCCTCCTCCCGTGCCAAGTCCTTCTCCCCTTCCCCCTCCACCCATACCTCCGCTTCCAACCCCCCCCTCTCCACTCCCTCCTCCTCCTCCTCCCCCCTCTCCTTCTCCATATCCCTCTCCCCATGTCTCGCAGCCCCCACCCTCCCCATTACCACCTTCCCCACAACCACCCTCACCTTTTCCCTTCCCACCCTCTCCTCCGCCACCACCTTCCATTGCACCCTTTCCACCCTCCCCGCTGCCTCCCCCTCTACTGCAACCACCCTCTCCAATACCTCCCCCTCTACTGCAACCACCCTCTCCACTACCTCCCCCTCTACTGCAACCACCCTCCCCACTGCTTCCCCCACTACCGCAACCACCCTCCCCCTCCCTCCCCCTGCTCTTTCCTCCGCCACCAACTTCCATCTCGCCCTTCCCACCCTCCCCACTGCCTCCCCCTCTCCTGCAACCACCCTCTCCACTACCTCCCCCTCTACTGCAACCACCCTCCCCACTGCTTCCCCCACTACCGCAACCACCCTCCCCCTCCCTCCCCCTGCTCTTTCCTCCGCCACCAACTTCCATCTTGCCCTTCCCACCCTCCCCACTGCCTCCCCCTCTCCTGCAACCACCCTCTCCACTACCTCCCCCTCTACTGCAACCACCCTCCCCACTGCTTCCCCCACTACCGCAACCACCCTCCCCCTCCCTCCCCCTGCTCTTTCCTCCGCCACCAACTTCCATCTTGCCCTTCCCACCCTCCCCACTGCCTCCCCCTCTCCTGCAACCACCCTCTCCACTACCTCCCCCTCTACTGCAACCACCCTCCCCACTGCTTCCCCCACTACCGCAACCACCCTCCCCCTCCCTCCCCCTGCTCTTTCCTCCGCCACCAACTTCCATCTCGCCCTTCCCACCCTCCCCACTGCCTCCCCCTCTCCTGCAACCACCCTCTCCACTACCTCCCCCTCTACTGCAACCACCCTCCCCACTGCTTCCCCTACTACCGCAACCACCCTCCCCCTCCCTCCCCCTGCTCTTTCCTCCGCCACCAACTTCCATCTCGCCCTTCCCACCCTCCCCACTGCCTCCTCCTCTCCTGCAACCACCCTCTCCACTACCTCCCCCTCTACTGCAACCACCCTCCCCACTGCTTCCCCCACTACCGCAACCACCCTCACCCTCCCTCCCCCTGCTCTTTCCTCCGCCACCAACTTCCATCTTGCCCTTCCCACCCTCCCCACTGCCTCCCCCTCTCCTGCAACCACCCTCTCCACTACCTCCCCCTCTACTGCAACCACCCTCCCCACTGCTTCCCCTACTACCGCAACCACCCTCCCCCTCCCTCCCCCTGCTCTTTCCTCCGCCACCAACTTCCATCTCGCCCTTCCCACCCTCCCCACTTCCTCCTCCTCTCCTGCAACCACCCTCTCCACTACCTCCCCCTCTACTGCAACCACCCTCCCCACTGCTTCCCCCACTACCGCAACCACCCTCCCCCTCCCTCCCCCTGCTCTTTCCTCCGCCACCAACTTCCATCTCGCCCTTCCCACCCTCCCCACTTCCTCCTCCTCTCCTGCAACCACCCTCTCCACTACCTCCCCCTCTACTGCAACCACCCTCCCCACTGCTTCCCCCACTACCGCAACCACCCTCCCCCTCCCTCCCCCTGCTCTTTCCTCCGCCACCAACTTCCATCTCGCCCTTGCCACCCTCCACACTTCCTCCTCCTCTACCGCAACCACCCTCCACACTGCTTCCCCCACTACCGCAACCACCCTCCCCCTCCCTCCCCCTGCTCTTTCCTCCGCCACCAACTTTCATCTCGCCCTTTCCACCCTCCCCACTGCCTCCCCCTCTCCTGCAACCACCCTCTCCACTACCTCCCCCTCTACTGCAACCACCCTCCCCACTGCTTCCCCCACTACCGCAACCACCCTCCCCCTCCCTCCCCCTGCTTTTTCCTCCGCCACCAACTTCCATCTCGCCCTTCCCACCCTCCCCACTGCCTCCCCCGCTGCTGCAACCACCCTCCCCGCTGCCTACCTCTCTTCCGCACCCACCCTCACCCTTCCCCTCCCCGCCCTCTACTCCGCCATCATCTCCTCCGTTGTCCTCCGCACCCTCTCCCTCGCTCGCTGTACCCTCTTCACCGCAGCTACTGCCTCAAACCCCAGTGCTCCGGTCTCCTTCGCCATCTCCAACATCGGAGCCCCTTCGATATCCACCACCTACTACTCCCCCAACCAACCCACCACCCATGAACACCGCACCTCCATCTATTCCTACAGCCCCTTCCCCTCCTTCTCATGCCGTAGCACCCTCTCCTGTCCCTTCTGCCTTACCTCCTCCCTCCCCTCATGCTGCTCAAACACCTCCTGCAGCTCCTTCCACCGCCCCTGGTCCTGCCCCCCCGCTTACAGCGCCAAGTCCCTTGCCTAGCACGACACCACCTGCCCCTCAATCTTCTCCTCCTGCCGCACCTCCTGTGCCTGCACCTTCGCCATCTACCTCCGCCGTGGCCCCTCCTACCGCAACTCCTCCAGCCGCTGCATCTCCTTCATCCCCCCCTCCTGCGCCTGCTCCCTCCTCTCTTCCTACGCCGCCGCATATCACATCTCCTGCCCCTCCACACGCTGGCCCCCCTTCACACCCGCCAGCACCCCTAGCTCCTCTCCCTAACCCCATCCCACCGCCTACCACTGACACACCTCCATTTCCTACAAACAATACGACGATGCCGCCCCCTCTGAATCCACACCCTAAAGTAGCAGCACCCACCAGCCCTCCGCTGCCCCAACCCAGCCTCCCTCCCTCTAACTCCCCCGCACCCAGACCCAGCTACCCACCCCAGGCACGCCCCCCTAATGCCCCCCCCTCCCCTGACGTGGTGCCCCCAACACTTCTGCCACCTCCATCGCAAGCCAGCCCCGCCTCCCCCCCTCTGCCACCCACCCCCCCTGGCGTGTACACCTGGCCCACCGTCACCCAGTTCATGTCAAGCGGCCTCGACTGGACTGGCTGGCAGACTGCTGCTCCCCAGCTCAAGTTCAGGTGAGAGGCTGCTCAGCCCCGGCTCATCAAGGCAGACAGGAGCTGTTGCATGAGGCCGCAGTGTGTGTGAGCGTTGTGCTCCGTTTGTCCATGCATGCAGGCAGGTCACAGCAGCCGCGGTGTTTGGCTCTTCGTACTCGCCCAACAACATCAACGTGCTTTCCTTCCAGGAAGTCAGCCTCCCTCCCTCACCATCGTCACCCCCTCCCCCTCCTCCCTCTGTCCCCCCAAACCCGCCGGCGCCTCTAGCACCAAGCCCTGGCCCACCCTCACCACTCTCACCACGCTCCTCTCCTGGGCCCCCCCCCTCCCCCTTCCCTTCGTCACCTTCAGCAACTGACTCTCCATCTCCCCCACCCTTCCCACCTGCCCTACCCTCACCCAGACCCCCACCACCTCTCCCCGCTGCCCCCACGCTGTCCACCCAGCCCATCAGCGTCCGCCTGTATGCAAGGAAGGTGCTCAGCAGCGCCCCCAGCAGCACACCACAGGCAAGATGCAACAGCGGCCAGGACATGTCCCGCCACGCTTCACCCCCACCCCCACCCCCCTCACCAGCAATGCAACCCAAACAGCAAGTGGGCAGCCAAGCAGCAAATGGCTCTGACAAGGCAGCCCCATGCCTCCAGCGGAAGTCCTCACGAGCTAGCCTCCAGCAGGCAAACAGACATGGCAAGCTGCATGCAGTGACCAGCGTGATTGGGACCGGCACTAAGCAGGCTGGGGCACCAGTTGCTGTGGGACAGCAGCCACGGCTACGCCTGCAGGCATCAGCTCCTGTCTATGGCATAGTGGTGCGCTACCAGCTGCTGTTGTACGACCAAGCAGCTCCTGGCAATACAACATCTGCGACGCTGCTACTGCTGCTGCTGGCTCGACTCAGGACAGCGGCAGAGGACGGTGAGGCCATAGCAGCAGGCAAGGCAGACGCCCTGGGCGCTGGACTGCCTGGGCAGGCGCCGTACTGGCTGCCTGGATGTTCCCAGCGTAGCTCTCATGCATGCCAAGCAAGCTTAGGCCACATGCAACAGGCCACATACCTAGCGCCACAAAGGAGACAAGGTCCGCCCTCAGCAGCAGCTTCCTGTGGCCCTGCCCTGCTCCACCTTTCTCCTGCCACCAGTCACGCTGTTCTCGCTCAACCCAGCCAGCTCAAGAGCCAAGGCAGAGTAGCACAGTTTGCACGACAGCACCATGCCAACAATGCGCTGCTCTGGCTGACTGCGACTGTATGTTGCAAGCAGGGCTGGTCCACTGTCGCTGCACTGCAGGCTCCTTGGCCCTCCGCTTGCAGTCAGCGGGCCTCCCTGTAAGCGAGGCGCACATCGTGAGGGTAGATGTGCCCACGGCCCCCCCACCACCCCCGTCTGCCCTGCAGCCGCCCCTTCCCTCCCAGGCGGCCGCATTGGATGCAAGCTCGGGCTTCACGAGGCTGCAGGTGTGACCACGTACCTCCTTGCCAGCACACTCACAGCACCTCCCTCAGCGGCCCGGCGGGCAACAAGTACCATGCAAGGGCTTGCCGTCACAGCATAGCAGAGTATGCTACAGCACATGTGTACCACATGTATACCGCATATGCTACGACATATGTGTAGAATGTATGTGGTGGGTCCACGTGGCAAGGTCGGGTGTGGAGCATGCAGGCAAGCAAACCCCAAACCGCCTGGTGGGGAAGATGGTCAAGTGCCCTGTGGGTGAGATAGCCACTTGGTGCCCTTGCTCGCAGGTCATCACCATCACCGTCGTCACCAGCACTGGCACACTCTTCATTTTCACCCTGCTGTGTGGCACCGTGCTACTGTGTCGCCGGATGCATCGCCGCCGCGTCACGGTGCAGCCCGATGTCGGTACAACGTTCGTCACGGCGCAGCTGCTACCGGATGCTGGGTTCCAGCCTGTGAACACGGCGGCCCTGTTGCAGTACAAGCAGCAGCAGTTGCAGCAGGAGGTTGCGGATCTACAAATGGACACGCTGGCCTCTGTGGATGCGGCCTCAATGCCTGGCCAAGTGACGCCCGGAGACGACCTGCATCTGCCCTTCCCACCCAACGCGCACGTCCCACGTTGGGTCTTGTCGCCGCCTCCCAGCCGCTCGCGATATTGGAACCGGGGCGGTCTCAGCCCCGAGAAGTCGCCTGCGCGCCGCCGCCTCGGGCTGCGAGGGTCGAGCGCAAGCCGGTTCGCCGCATACCAAGCACCGCCCCAGGAGTCGGCCAGCTCCCCCCAGGGTTTTCCCCCCGTTTCCCAACAGCTGCAGCCAGCGGACTTTCACTTGCAACAGGAGCGACACTCAGGCCACCACACGCACCCAGAGCTACAACCACAGGAGCCCGTTCAACAGCATCACTTACCACCTCGGCGGCGACTGGGTCTGGAGGCGCCTTGGCAGGTGCCGGACTCCAGGCCCCTCACCCCTGGTCGCCACCCCCAGCACCCAGGGCTTCAAGCACAATGGCAACAGGGACAACAGTCTCAGCATCAGGCACAGATGCTGCAGAGGGAGCACCTGCCTGGGTAGCTGCGCAGGTGGCTTGCGAGGGGCGGAGGGGTAGAGGGGCCTCCAGGCAAGGTTCATGGTGTGGGACCATGAGGGTGGAGCACATATCCCAGGAATGGGAAACAGCACCTCCCTGCCCACAGCATAGCGATGGGAAACAGCAGGCAGTTGCCAGTCAGGACTGCAAGCATGGCAGTTGTCACGCTGATGGTGGCCCACCACATCCACACCATTGTGGGGGTTCCTTCATCTGTAATCACCAGCATTGATGAGCTGCATAAGTACATGGCTGCATGCATGTATTTCTGTATCATCCAATCGCTGCATGCTGGGCAGGGCCGACAAGAAGTGGGGTTCTATGAGGGGCATTGTGGCAATGCAGCTGCAGCAGTAGGCAGGGACATTGGTGTTCATCAAACCCAGTGTGGCCGGGGTCACTGGTGTTATGGCCATTGCCAGCGGCTCAGACCCTGTTCATTACCCTGTTCACTGACTCAGCCATGACTGGCTGGCCTGGTCTGGCCTGCATTGAGGTTTGTAGCTGTCAAGGGAGTGGCCATGGGTTGATATGGGATGACAGGCCAACACCTTGCACGGTTCCTTGCATTAGGAGAATCAAGATGCTTGGTGCTGGTCTGGCCTGCACGGTCGACCCAGTAGGTTGTGTGAATGGGTGTGCTTAGCTGGACCCACTGCCAGTGCAGCATGGCTGAACCTAGACGCTGCTTCATTTAGGCAGCATGGCAGGAATGCTAGCTAAGCTTGAGCACTCCTACAAATTAATCCCTGCGTCCGTCCCTGCGTGTTGACCGACCTTGTCCGATCGGGCTGAAATTTTGATAGATGGTAGTTTGCAGAAAATAAAACATATTTTCGCAGATTAAATATTTTAAAAAAATCAAAGGCGGCTGCGCTGTGGCCCTGTGGCTAGAGTGCAGGGATGAGTGCAGGGATAGGTTGCGGGCCACAGCGCAACAGCTGTTGATTTTTTCAGAATATTTTTCTTGCAATATATGTTTTATTTTTTGCAAACTACCATCTATTAAAATTTCAGCCCGATCGGACAAGGTTGGAAACACGTAGGGACGGACGCAGGGATTAATTTGTAGGAGTGAGGTGTATTTCAAAACCAATTGACATGTGTTGGGGGCTAGCAAGTCGTCGTAGCAGCATGCTAGAGCTATGAGAAACCCCTCACGAAAGAAAGCAAGTAGGTCACAGCAATACATTGGGCAGCCTCAGCACCTCCCTCACCGGCCCAGCCAGCAACACGTACCACGCAAAGGCAGAATCATAGGACTCCCCACCAGGGGTGGTGTTTTGTCTGTGTGGAGTTATGTTCCCACGCACATGGCATAGCCACCTTTCACCTACATTATTGCCTGACCCAAGTGACAGGGCTGTAGCCTAGAGTTGGCATGAAATGCATGCGCTGGTGTAAGCTGACGACAGCTCGAAGCAAGGCAGCATTACTGTGCAGCAGGCTGCTACTGATGGGCCTTCTGTGATGATGTGGCTTACACCGCTTAAGCCGTCAGCCGTTAGGCTGCTAGGCCGCCCTCCCCCTCTAGGGGTTCGGGACTTTCTGTAACGCACTTCAAAGCAAGGTGCACAAACAAAGGTGCACATGGGCTCAACATGAAGTCATGCAAGTTCTCATTATTGTTTTGTAAAGTCATGGCAAACTCTGGCTGCTCCCTGATGGAACTCGTGGCAGTGCACTCAAAGATGAAATGCATGGCGTCATCCACTACCCCCTCTGTGCATCTGGTGCATGTGCGATCAATGAAAGTTACCCCCTCAAACCGAGCCTTCTCCACCCCCAGACCGCTGTTGCCTAACCTGAACCTAGTCAGGCTCGTGCGAACTTCTGTAGAGAGCTGTCTGTTAATGTAGTGGACATGCGCAGCATGGGCGGCTTGCATCTTTTAAACTGACTTGCATGTCTGATCTTTAGCGAACTGAGTACTTGTTCTTTTCTTACAGTGGATGCTTCTGTTGTTCTCTGTGCAAGGTGCTCCGAACCTAGGCGGATGCACCGAGCACAGAAGTTCACAGTTTACGTACACCTTTTCCCTTTACACGTGGATGACTAAGAATGTGAATGGTTTTGAGTACTTAAGGCTCTGTGAGGGCAGAGACAGGCACCTTGGCTCAGAACTCTATCTGACCCCGGGTCCTGTCTCGTTCTCCCGCCCTCACAGGTAAGCCGTGCTCTGTTGGTCAGCTCTGCTATGTTGTAACCTTGGCTCAGAACTCTATCTGACCCCGGGTCCTGTCTCGTTCTCCCGATTTCACAGGCTCCCTGGTCTCAGCTCCGTTACATTGGTGCCTTCTCTCTCGGGAACCGCTGTGCTCTTCCCTCGTCTCTCCCACTCCACCGCTCCTCTCTCCCACTCCGCATTCTCTCCGATAATCCCGCGCCGCCATGAACGCGGAAGAGATCGCTCAGATGCAACGCGTATTTTCGGAGCAGCAGGCCACAATCCAGCGGCTGGAACAGCAGCTCGCGCAACTGTCCCTGCAACAAACCACTCCGGCGGCGCCCGCGCCGGCTCCTGCTCCTGCTCCTCCTCCTACTCCCGCTCCTGCCCCACAGCAGCGTATGCCCCGTGCCAATCCACCCGCCACTTTCTCTGGAAGCCGTACCACGGACGTGGCGGCTTGGCTATTCGCAGTGGATCTCTTTTTCACAATCTCCGAGCTGACGGACGCCCAACGGATCGTCTACGTCGCCACCCTCCTCTCCGGCCATGCTCTCCTGTGGTACCGCAGCAGCGTCAGCTCTTTCACCTCCTGGACGTGCTTTGTCGCTGCTTTTGAGCGGCAGTTCGCGCCTGTCAACCGGCTGCGCCATGCAAGGGACCGCTTGGCAGCTCTCACCCAAACGAGCTCCGTGCGGCGGTACCTTGGCGAGTTCACAGCGCTCTGCCTGGAGGTCACGGACCTCTCGCCCGCAGAACAGCTCGACCGGTTCATCCGGGGCCTCAAGCCCTCAGTGCGGCGTGAACTGGAGCTGCGCGAGCCAACCTCTTTCTCCGAAGCCTCCACCATCGCGGATCGGGTGGACGCCATCTCCTATTCCACCTCAGCCTCCCGCTCCTCCTATCGCCCTCCCTCCACTCCCCGCCCTCCCCGCCCTGAGACTGCCGCGGTGCCCATGGAGCTGGACGCCATGCTCCACACCAGCCCAAGCCGCAGCCGTGGCACTCGTCTCTCCGATGCTCAGCGTGCGGCTCTGCGGGACAGCAAGGCGTGCTTCTACTGCCGCAAGGCGGGGCACACCATGAAGGACTGCCCCATCCGCCCTCCCCGCCCAAACGTCAGCAGCGGCCCACGGAAGGGGGACCGCCGCTAGACGTCGCCTTCCGGACCCTCCCACCACCCCCTCCCACCACCCCCTCCCACCCCCTCCCACCCCCTCTCACCACCCCCTCCCAGCCCCTATGCTTTTCCACCTCCTCTCCTTGTCCTCCCCGGTGCGCTCGTCCCCACCGCGCACCTTACTTCCTCCTCCCTGCCCCCGCACCCTCCTACCCTGGTCTGCATTCCACCTGCCAGCCGTACACTGGTAAGGTGGACACTGCTGGCCGGCCCTCCCTGCAGGTTGTCAGATCCATGCCCTTACCCCTGAAGCATGTTAGACCTGCTGGCAGCATTCTGAAGCAGCCTTCTGTGGCTGGCTCCACTCCACCGGGACGACCTCGTAAGGTCGTGCGGTTCTCCCTGCCCCTACCTGCAGCTCTAGGTGGCAGCCCTCCTCGCCCTCCCCAGCCTGGCCGGACAGCCCGCCCAGCTGTGTTGCAGCGTGCCAATGCTGATGCACCTGCCTTCCTCCATGTCAACTCCTTTGCCGTGCTGGCTGTTCAGGACCAGCCGCTGGCCGAGTCTCTCGCTCCCCGGTCCTTACCTCCTCCCCCTGCCCCTCCGTGTTCCCCTCCTGCTCCTTGTCCTTCCCGCACCTCCCCGCCCACTCCCACTCCCACTCCCACCCCCACCCCTTCCCCCGCTGCTGCGCCCTCCCCCATCGTGCTCACTTCCCTGTCAGCCAGTGGCAGCAGCCCCTCCTCAGAGCTGATCATCCTCCATGGCACCTTTGCTGGTCACCCAGCCAGGTTCATGGTGGACAGCGGCGCCACCGGCAACATTGTCAGCCAGCAGTACCTCATGCGCAATGGGCTGCACTTGGCTACTACCCTCTCCCACCGTCGCCTCCTCCTCCCAGGCCCTAAACACACTGCCCTACCCACCTACACCCTCCCACCGTGCTCCATCCGCATGGGTACCTACCGCGATCGCTTACAGCTCTCCATGGCAAACATCCCCAACCCCTCCTTTGACATCGTCCTCGGTAAGCCGTGGCTGGCAGCCAAGAACCCGTGTGTGGACTGGATCAACAACGTCGTACGCCTGGATCACGCCGGTTCCACCCACACCCTGACCCCACCCCCACCCACCCCACTCCAAGCGGATCAGCTGAACCTGCTGTCGGCGCCACGCTTCCGCCGGGCAGCGCGGCATGATGAGGTCTTCATGGCCCTGCTCACCCAGCAGCCTAACCCCTCTACCCCACCCTCTACCTCTACCTCTTCCTCCACCCCTGCCCCTGATCCACCCCCTCTCCACCCCAAGGCGGCAGCACTGGTGCAGCAGTACCCCTCTGTCTTCCCCAAGGAGCTGCCTGCAGTCCAGGACATGCCCCGCCGCTCCGTGGACCACACCATCCATCTCACCGGTCCTGCCCCCTCCCCCCGTCCCATCTACCGCATGTCGCAGCCAGAGCTGGACCAGCTGAAGAAGCAGCTGGACGACCTCCTGGCCAAGGGTTTCATCCGGCCATCCACCTCCCCCTTTGCTGCCCCTGTGTTGTTTGTGCGCAAGAAGGACGGCAGCCTGCGCCTCTGTGTGGACTTCCGTGCCCTCAACCAGCAGACCCTCAAGAACCGTTACCCCCTCCCCCGCATCGATGATCTGCTGGACCAGCTGTCAGGTGCCCAGGTCTTTTCCAAGATCGACCTCCGGTCTGGGTATCACCAGATCAGGGTGGCTGAGGACGACATCCCCAAGACCGCCTTCCGCACCCGGTACGGGCACTATGAATTCACTGTCCTCCCCTTTGGTCTTTGCAATGCCCCTGCCACCTTCCAGCAGCTGATGAACGATGTCTTCAAGCCCCACCTGGATGACTTTGTGCTTGTCTACCTGGACGACATCCTTGTGTTCTCCAAGTCAGCCGCTGACCATGAGCGCCACCTCCACCTTACCCTCTCTCTCTTGCGGCAGCACCAGCTGTGCGCCAACCTGGCCAAGTGCGCATTCTGGCTGGACACCGTGGACTTCCTCGGCCACATCGTCTCCGCCGCCGGCATCCAGCCAGACCCCACCAAGGTCAAGGCTGTGCTGGACTGGCCTGCCCCACAGGACAAGCACCAGCTACGGTCGTTCCTCGGCACCGCCAACTACTACCGGCGTCTCCTACACCACCATGCCCACCGTGTTCTCCCTCTCACCGACCTGCTGCGTGATGAGCAGCCATGGCGTTGGGGCGAGGCTGAGCAGCGTGCCTTTGCCGACATCAAGGCAGCCATGGCCAGCTCCCCCGTCGTGCGTCCCCCTGACTTCTCCCTCCCCTTCACTGTCAAGACTGACGCCTCCCTCTTTGCCATTGGTGCCGTGCTTACCCAACAGGACTCCTCCGGCGCCGAGTACGTGGTGGCCTACGAGAGCCGCAAGCTCAACCCGGCTCAGGTCAACTACCCAGCCCATGAGCGTGAGCTCCTGGCTGTGCTCCATGCCCTCACCACCTGGCGCCACTACCTACTGGGTCGTCCCTTCATTGTGGAGACTGACAACAGCGCCACCACCCATGTGCTCACCCAGTCCAACCTCACCGGGCGCCAGATGCGGTGGACCCAGCGCCTTGCGGAGTTCGACATCACCTTTGTGCACAAGGCTGGCAAGCACCACACCGTGCCGGACGCCCTCTCCCGTCGCCCTGACCACCAACTCACCGCCCTCTCCATCGTTGACCCTGACCCCTCCTTCTTCTCCACCTTTGACCGCCATGCGCCCGAGGACCCGGCCTATCAAGCAGCCCTGTCCCAGGCCCTCTCCCCTCCTTCACCCTCCAGCCCTACCCACCTGCACGTCATTGAAGGCCGCCTCTACACCACCTCCACCCCTCCCCGCCTCTACATCCCCTCCTCCCCTCTCCGCGCCCAACTGTTGCATGAAGCTCATGACGCCCACACCGCTGCCCACCTAGGGCGTGCCAAGACTCTGGAGCGGTTGCAGCGTCACTTCTATTGGCCGCAGATGCACAAGACCGTCCAGGAGTACGTGCGCACATGCGACAAGTGCCAGCGCAACAAGGCCACTAACCAGCTGCCCCCTGGCCTGCTACAGCCCCTCCCCATCCCCGCCCGCAATTGGCAGCAGGTCAGCATGGACTTCATTGGGCCCCTTCCAGCCACTCCCCGCGGCCACACCATGATCTTCACCGTCGTCGACAAGCTCAGCAAGATGATCCACCTCATCCCCACCACCACCACCGCCACCGCCCAGGACACCGCCCGCCTCTTCTTTGACCACATCTTCAAGCACCACGGCCTGCCGGAGGCCATCATCTCTGACCGTGACCCTAAGTTCACTTCTGACTTCTGGACCTCCCTCTTCCACCTCACCGGCACCCGGCTCCTCCTCTCCTCTGCCTACCACCCCCAGACCGACGGCCATACAGAGCGCGCCAACCGCACTGTGGAGGACATGCTGCGGCCCTACGTCAACGACCACAAGACTGACTGGGACCAGCACCTTGCAGCCGTGGAGTTTGCCTACAACAGCTCTGAGCACGTTGGCACCGGCTTCACCCCCTTCTACCTCATCTACGGCCAACACCCCACCACACCCTCTGCTCTCTTGCTCCCCCCTCCCACCCTTGTGCCCAGCCAGGCAGCTGAGGACTTCGTCACCTCCATGCGAAACAACCTTACCGCCGCCCGCTCAGCCCTGCAGCGCTCCATTGACACCCAGAAGCTGCATGCTGACCAGCACCGCCGCCATGAGGAGTTTGAGGTCGGTGATCTTGTGTTGCTCAGCTGCGCCCACCTGAACTTGCAGACTGCTGTCAACAGCGCCAAGCTCCAGCCTCGCTTTGTGGGGCCCTTCAAGGTCCTGGCCAAGCACTCTCCAGTCTCTTATAAGCTCGACCTCCCTTCTTCCATGCGTATCCTCCCCACCTTCCACATCAGCCGCCTACGGCCCTACCTTTCCTCCTCCTCTTTCCCTGAGCGCGCCGTGGAGCTTCAGCCTTCGCCCGTGATCATCGATGGCGAGGCGTACTTCACGGTGGAAGCCATCCTGGGTCGTCGCTGGAATGACGCGCAGCACGCTTTTCAGTACCTCATCAAGTGGGCTGGCTACGACGACTCCTTCAACTCCTGGGAGTGGGGCCCAGCACTCGCGCAGCAGGACGCGGTCGCCGCCTTAATCCGGGACTACACCGCCCGCCATCATGCCCCGGTTGACGACGACCCTGCCTGCCAAGTCTGCGCCAGCCGTTCACCGCGGCCTCCGATGTTGCTTTGTGATCAATGCGACAAGGGTTTTCACATCACGTGCCTGTCACCCCCACTTCGTTCTGTGCCTCGTGGTGCCTGGCTCTGTCATCAGTGCAAGCAAGCTAAGGCTCCTAAGAAGCGCAGGTAGCATGTTTACAGGCTAAACATCTTTTTTCCAGGGGGGGTGAATGTAGTGGACATGCGCAGCATGGGCGGCTTGCATCTTTTAAACTGACTTGCATGTCTGATCTTTAGCGAACTGAGTACTTGTTCTTTTCTTACAGTGGATGCTTCTGTTGTTCTCTGTGCAAGGTGCTCCGAACCTAGGCGGATGCACCGAGCACAGAAGTTCACAGTTTACGTACACCTTTTCCCTTTACACGTGGATGACTAAGAATGTGAATGGTTTTGAGTACTTAAGGCTCTGTGAGGGCAGAGACAGGCACCTTGGCTCAGAACTCTATCTGACCCCGGGTCCTGTCTCGTTCTCCCGCCCTCACAGGTAAGCCGTGCTCTGTTGGTCAGCTCTGCTATGTTGTAACCTTGGCTCAGAACTCTATCTGACCCCGGGTCCTGTCTCGTTCTCCCGACCTCACAGGCTCCCTGGTCTCAGCTCCGTTACAGTTAAGCAGGTGTGGTGCCATGTGATTGATGCCAATGCCGTCCCCATGCTTGAACCATGCAGCATACGAACATCTCTCCCGATGCACCGTCTCAGGCAGTCTAGGGTCTCCCTCAAACCCAACCCAACGCCTCCCCCACCTCTCGAGCCACTTGACTTCCATAGCCTTGGTGCCTAGGACCATGTCCGGGCTCAAAGTAAACTCACCCCCCATCAGCTCTCTAACGGCCAGCTGGAACTGAGCACTCCTGCCTAACACCTGTCTGGCACCTCCTGCCTAACTCCACATCTGCCTTGATGACCCTCATTAGCAAGTCACTGTGGGATAGTTTGGCAGTGTTCCAGTGGTAGTGTTTGGCAGTGTTCCAGTGGGGTAGTTTGGCAGTGTTCCTTGGATACGTGCACTAGCCCTGCGAACAATGAGGGGAAAGTAACCTCCTACTCATGAAGGAATCGAGAGGTACTGGTGTGCAGGTCTATTGTCCGAACATGAGCGGAGCTGCATGGCGATGTGAAAAAGGTCAGCTCTGCAGTTTTGCGAGGGGGCGTAGGCCCCCTGGCAATGTCGCTGTCGGTGACATATAGTGTTTTTCCACTCACCAACTACTCGTTTGGAGCGAAGGAGCCCCGACATGAGCGTGACGGCAGCGTTGAGCAGCGGCTAGCGCGCCTCCGATCGGGGTGCGAGCACGATGGCCTGTGTTGCGATGTGGCTGTTGTGCCACGTCTTGCGTGTCTTGTACTGGCATGCAGGTTTGAGCGCGATGGGATGCGTCGGTCAGTGGAGGGGGTACTCATAGTCCACGAGCACAACCACCCGCATGTCCTCCTGCTGCAGCTAGCTCCTTCTTTCTTCAAACTCCCAGGTGGCCGCTTACGACCTGGCGAGGATGGTGAGCAGCATGTCCATCAACCACCTCACTGGATACAGGTCACTTACAGGAACAGCGTTCGCATTTGTGGCTACCCCAATGGTGTGGATCCCACCACCGGAGCCTTTGCCTGGGTCCCTTGGCCCAAGGCTTCAGTGGGTGCCCATAGTTTGTCTTGTACTTGAGATTGAATCTGACGGCCGCCAGCTTGTTAAGGCCTTCTGGCCCCAGTAAATCTCCAGCATTGCCCGTCGATGATGACGGGCCAGTGCTGATGAGGGCAGATAAGTCCTGGTGCGCCAGCCGCTCTCGTCATGCACGTAGCTTATGCATTTGCCTAGCTGTGTATTGAAGGCGACTGGGCAGCTTTGCCTCTGCTATAGCCAATGCCTTCAATCCGCCTCTCAGTCAACGCCTCAGCAGTGTCTCTCAGCCAGTGCCTCAAGGAATCAGTGATTATTGATGGCGCTTCGTTGATAAGCTTGGCAGGCAGTGGGGCTGGGTGGCAGCATTGGGCCAGGCGGCTGGTCTGTTGGGTGTGGTGTGGCAGCTGGGGGGCAGGCTGTGACGTTGCTCTGGCCTGTCTTCTTAGTGTCTACTGAGTGCGCTACGCACAGCAAACGCCATTGGCCTAGTATCCCCAACCCCTGATTCAAGGGCACAGCCAAGGGCACAATCGAGGGCTCAGCCAAGGGCACAGCCCACACAGCGCCATCCAGCAGCCACTGCCATCAAGTCAACTGTGTCACTCTCCTAAGGGCACAGGCCCCGCAGCGCCCATACCTTGCCTGTAGCCAGGGCAGTGGCGGACGGGTCCTCAGGCGCCCCAGCCTGCAGCTCTGGCCCTGTCGGGCCTTCCCTCCTGCCTGCTCACGTCCTCCAGCTGATGCTGCATGTGTGCGGTGAGTGCAGAGCGGGAGGGGCTGAAGCGCAAGCTGGGCAACAGCCTGTCGCCCAGCAACCCGCTGCTGCAGTCAGGTGAGCGCAGCCGGGGCCAGAGCTGGACCCTGCCACAACAAGCTGAGGGCGTGCTGGCCGGGCAGGGCCACTGCCAAGTGCTGCGGCTCAGGCTCATAGGCTTCCAGGGTCAAGGCTCTGGAGCCTGACGCCTCTCTGACACAGACAGACCCTCCACATCAGGTCCCAGTGGTCCATGTCAGGTTCACCAGCTCCCTCGGGCTCTCCCTGACCCTCAACCCAGCCCTCTGCCTGCCCCGCCCTCTGCCCACCCCGCCCTCTGTTTGCCCCGCCCACCGCCTGCCCCTTAACCCAGCCCTCCCTACACCACAACACAACCCAAGCTGCCTAGACACATTGCCTGTTAGCAGACCTGCAGCCTGTGCTGCCCACTGCCCACTGCTGCAGTCTGGGACGTGGGCGAGGTGGCCGGGCAATACTGGCGCCCAAACTTCGACACCCTGTTCTACCCCTACAACCCACCACATGTGTCACGGCCCAAGGAATGCAAGAAGGTGTTTGTGGTGCCCCTGCCAGAGAAGGCCATGTTCGCCGTGAGTGGTGCAGCGGTCTTCCTCCACCTGCCCTCCCCACACAGCAGCTTGCGAACGTGTAACCTACCAGAGTCGGCTACTGACAGCTGTCCGCTGTGCACTGGTGGCGCAGGTGCCCCGAAATATGCGGCTGGTGGCCGTGCCGTTGTTTGAGCTGTACGACAACATCTCGCGCTTCGGACCCGTCATCTCGGCGCTGCCGGTGCTGCTGTCCAAGTTCAGGCTGACGTTGGTTGCACCATTGCCCTCCGTTTCCATCTCATCGCTTGAGGCAGCAGCCCAGCAGCAGCCTGTGGCCGAGGAAATGAAGGCCTGAGGTTCTGTGTTCAACCAATGTCAACGTTGTTTGCTAATTGGTGGTGGTGGGGTGTCAACGCCAAAGATTACTGCTCCACAATGGCATGCAACGTTCTCATTTTTACATCCTCCTTTTCGTTTCTGTCGACTTCATGGCAGAGCTTGTCCTCCATGCATCTCCAGGAGACACTGTACTCAATTTGGATCTCTTGAATAATCGTGATCCGCTCAAGCTCACTCACTGCCACGACACCCGACTCGCTCGCGACTAACTGACGTAAGGTTACAAGGACTAACCTCACAACGGGGCCTACCATCGGCCGCCAGGCCACTGTCAGCAGCCACCCTCGCTCAGCCCTGACACTCAATGCAGCAGCACCTACAGCCCAGCTCCACCCTGGAGGGCGCGCCCCGCAACCAAGCGGCCAAACAGCTTTAGCTGTGTGCGCCACCACCTCGTTATGCGCACCCCCGTGATCTGCAAGGGGCGGGGCGGAGGCGCTGCCGTGGGCTGGGAAGGGGGCGGGGTCCTGCTGCCCCACCTTCGTCATTTGCTGCTGCTGGGAGGTTGGCAGGGGGAGGAAGCTGGTGATGGAAAATCCCGCAATGAAGACGTGCAGAGGAACCGCCAGTAGAGGGCTACAGCGCAGGTTTGGTGGATGCGGCGGGTGTCCCAGGTCCCGTGCTCCACAGTGCAGCCAGTGTCAGGGCAGCTCGCCTGGCCGCCACAGCTCAAAGGGCTCCACCAGCGGCACCATCACCTCATTGCGCCGCAGCCAGCCAGGCGTTCCCGGGTCGTTGTACCTGCAGCAGAAGGGTTAGGGTAGGGGCTGGGGGGAGGGGGAGGGGCTGGTGGGCAGTGGCCCCAGGGGGCCCAAGGGGGAGGGGCAGCCCAGGGGGGCCAAGGGGGAGGGGCAGCCCAGGGGCACCCACGGGGAGGGGCTAGGGGCAGCATGACAGGGGCAGCTGGCCTGGGGGCCTGGGCATTGGCGCTTGCATGCAGCCAGCGCCGGCCCCACACATCTGCACCTTTGCCCGCTACCCTGAAGGGGTGAGTCCATCCCCCTCACTCTACCCCTCACTGTACCCCTCACTCACTCTACCCCTCACTCACTCAACCCCTCACTCACTCTACTCTCACTCACTCCACCCCTCCCTGAATTACCCTGGTGGTGGGGGACCAGGCATTTTCATACGGCTGCTCCTCACCCTCCTGCTGTTGCGCTCCTGTCGCCCCTGCCTCTGGTGCTGCCTGGCTACTCAACATCAGGCGGTCAGGCCCCTGCAGCCCACCTGGCCAGCTTCCAGCCAGCTGCCTCCTGGTAAGCCACGCCATCACGCTCCAGCTCTTTTCTGCAACGCCCAAGCATCAGGCAGCGGTGGCATCCGCAGCTGCACACCATGTATCCCACACCAGCACCTCCCCCACAGCAGGAGGGCCTAGCAGGCAGAGCTCAGGCAGGCGGCAGCACGCAGCTGAGGGTCATGGAAGGCAGCAGCAGCAGGCCAGCAATCAGTCAGGTCTGCATCCCATTACTGCACAAAGACGTCACCAGCGTTGCAATGGAGTGAGGGACGTGGTGCCACTCCCTGACGAGCTTTGTGAGCCATCACCCTCTCATCACACATCCCGGGGCACTGCATGTGCCTAGAGTGCTGCACAGCCTCACACTATGGTCACACCCTGTGACCCTCCCCCTACGCTCCGCCAGTTAGGACTAGCCCTCACCCACTTCAGCTGCTGCGCCTGCTGCTGTACAGACTTGGTGTCGGCCAGGCCACCAAAGGTGCGCACCGCCCAGCAGCCCCCGCCCTCCTCAACTGCCTCCACCTCTGCTCCAGCCAGGGGGGCGGGCACTGTGGACAGCGCCTGGAACAGCGTGAAGGCAGCAGCAGCAGCAGCAGCAGCAGCAGTAGTGGGGCAGGGCTGACCTGACCTGACTTGGTGTGACCTGACCTGTCCTGGTGTGACCTGACCTGTCCTTGTCTGACCAGGTTTGACCTAGTGTAACCTGACCTGACTTGGTATGACCTGACCTGACTTGGTGGTGTGACCTGACCTGACTTCATGTGACCTGACCTGATGAGCAGACGACCCGATCACGAACTGCATCACGCCCTGGCTGCTGGTGAACACGGGAGCAGTCATGGCCATCTTCTGGGCGGAGGCGTTGCCGCCAAAGATGAAGCGCGCTAGCCGGTCGAAAGCCTGCCCCCCCGGCCCTGGGCAGCAGACAGGTCATCGCATGCAAGCTGTGTTGCTCAAGCCAGGCCTCAGGGGCAGGGGGGCAACGAGGGCCATTCGGTACAGAGGACCCCCAAGAAGGTCAGGCAGCAGGAAGGTGCAGCCGAGGAGGAGGAAGGGGCTGGCCTACCCCCCGACCCTGGCAGCCAGACCAGGCAGGGTAGGGAGGGGAGGGGGCTGGCTGGCCTGCTGCTAGCCCTGGCTAGCCCTGGCTGCTGGTCCTGGCTGCTGCACAGGCCCTGATTACAACCCTTCCCCCAACAGGACTTGGCCCCAGGGCTACGTGTCTGTGCCACGTGAGCCTGGCAGCCTCCAGAGAGTGGCCCGCAGGACTGCATGACAACGGCTCTTGCTGCTTATGGTGGCACTCACTGGGCACACTGCAGGCCATCTGGGGTCCAAGCTGCTGCTGCGGCGGCGGCTGCTGCTGCTGCTGCTGCCCTGTCCTGCTGCTCCTGGGCTCTGCTGAGCTGCTGAAATGCCCGGCTGGCAGCCAGGCAGGCAGGGCTCAGGTGTGACCAGCGTCTGCTCAACACACTGTAACCACCAGGCAGCTGCCCCTCAGCTTCCCAGCAGCACCCTGCCTCCCCCCCTGTTGCTGACCCACCTGCGGGGTCCACCGGGGTTGACCCGCCAGCAGCTGCGGCGTCAAGAGCCGTCTGCACGGCCAGGAAGGGGCGGTAGCGCCGCACGCTGTACCCCGCATGCCGCCTGCCAGGTCACACCCCGGTCACATGCAGGTCGTACCCAGAGGGGTGTGCTGAGGGCGGCGGCTGTCTGTCTGCAGCTCCAGCTCCCCTGACCCCTAAACCTGTTCCCTCTTGCCTCCACCTCCCTACCTGGCCCGCCAGCTGTCGGACCCACCTCGCATTCCATCCTGGCCTACCCTGATCAGATTCAGTCGAGCCTTGCCTGACCTGGCCCGTGAATCGGCCCCGCCCCCGGCCCCGCCCCCGGCCCCGCCCCCGCCCCCGCCCCCGCCCCGCCCCCGCCCCGCCCCCGCCCCCGGCCCCGGCCCCGGCCCCGGCCCCGGCCCCGGCCCCGCCCTGCCCTGCCCTGCCCTGCCCCAACCCAGTTGCTTCCGTGCTGTGAACCTGCTTGGCTCAGTCTGGCCCGCCCCGCCCATTGGCCCCACCCCGCCCCGCCCCGCTTCTACCTAAGCACAGTGTACTCTGGCTGCTCTAGGCCACGCGGCACCGAGTGTGTTGAGGTCAGGCCGCGCAAGAAGTCCAGGAATGCCTCCAGGGAGAAGAACTCCTGCGTGCCAGGCAGCAGGCAGGCAGCAGGCTGGTATGCAGGCAGGAGGGCAGCAGGGCAGGTGGCAGAGCTCTGTTGTCGATACATTACAGCATTTGGCTGCAGCAGCACCGCATCTGGGTGGGGACAAATACTGTAGAAGGGTCATAGTGCGGCCCTTCACAGGGCGTTGGGGGAGGGGGGCAGGGCGCCCAGGGGCAGCAGACGCAGCTGACCTGGTTGTTGATGGAGTCCCAGGTGTCGATGTGTTTGTCAATCTTGGCGTTGCGAGGGTTGAAGTGGTAGGTGGAGGTGCCTGGTGCACCACTCCAGCCGTCCAACATGAACCCACAAAAGAGGCACAAGGCAGCAGCAGCAGCGGCAGCAGGTCCAGCAGCAGGGAGGAGGAAGCTGGCAGCAGCAGCAGCAGCAGCAGCAGCAGCAGCAGGTGCAGCAGCAGCAGCAGCAGCAGCAGGGAGCAGCAGCAGGGAGCAGCAGCAGGGAGGAGGCTGGCAGCTGCTGGCACCTGTGAAGATGAGCTGTGGCGCCCACCAGCGTTCAATGGGCAGGAGGCGTGCGGGGAGGAAGTCCATGGCCATGGTCCATCGGCTGATCACGGCGCTGTCACCGGCTGGCCGGATGTCGTGCAGCTGGAAGGTGGGCCGGAACACCTGGCCAGCAGCAGCAGCAGCAACTGGCTGGGCTGGGCCTGCGCTGCAGCTGCCAACATGACCTGGCCTACTGCTGTCAGTGGAGCTTGGACAGGAGCACGCACACAGGGGCAGCCGACACTCAGCAGCAGCAGCAGCAGCAGCAGCAGCGGCAGCAGCGGCAGCAGCGGCAGCAGCGGCAGCGGCAGTAAGAAGACCAGCAGCAGGACAGCAATAGGGACAGCAGTAGGAAGACCAGCAGCAGCAGTAGGGGCAGCAGTAGCAGCAGCATGAGATGCCCAGCGGCTATCATCAAGGAGGTAGCTGAGGTGAAGCTGTGGGGGTAATGTGAGATGCAGGCAAAGCTGTGTGAGGTAGTGTGACCTCTGACCTCTAGCAGTCCTGCTGCTGTTGCGGCTGCTGCTGCTACTTTCCCCTGCCTGCTGACTGCTCCCTGCTGTTGCTGCTGCTGCTGCTGCTGCTGCTGCTGCTGCTAATCTCCCCTGCCCGCTGACTGCTCCCTGCTGTTGCTGCTGCTACTTTCCCCTGCCCGCTGACTTCTCCCTGCTGTTGCTGCTGCTGCTGCTGCTGCTGCTGCTGCCTGAGGGTGATGACTTGCCCTCTTGAGGAAGGCGATGTTGAAGAGGTAGCCCTGCAGGCTGGTGTACCGGGTAATGGGGTCGCGGAAGTCAACCACGCTGTCATAGGCTGAGGCGTCAATGCCCTGATTGTCAAACAAGTGAGGCAGGTCATCCCGCAAGAAGGCCATGCGCTCCTGCAGCCAGGCAGGCAGGCAGGCAGGCAGGCCAGCACAGGCAGCCTGCAGTTATTGCTGTCAGGGGGTGTGGGGGCCCACTGCACCCAGTATCTTAGTCAGGGGCCAGTGGCAGGCAGGCAGCAACACGCAGCTGACGAGCAGTCGGCAGTGGGTGCTGGCTGCTGGCTGCGGGTCAAAAGCTCGGCAGTAACTGCCCTGGCAGGCAGGCAGGCAGGCAGGCAGCCACGGGGGAGCTCAGGCCCACCACACCTCCAGGTCGATGCGCTGGCTGGCTGCAGGTGTTCGCGCCGGTGAGTGACGCCCGCGCTTCATCGGTCTGGGTGCGAGGCTGCGAGAGCTGCACGTCGATGGCGCACCACCGTGAACAGCCGAGCGCATTGTACCGCAGAACGAGTGCCTGCGGCTAACGACACCAGCTCCAGCATGCAGTTCCTTCCCGTCATGCAGGCCGTCCTCCAACTACTTCCCCGTCAGCTAGCCCCCCGTCATGCAGGCCGTCCTGTATTCCTATCCTCCTGTGGATCCCCTTTACTTCCCCACAGGAGTCAGTAACCGGTGTGTGTCCCTAACCTAGGTCCCTAACCCTAGGAGTCGCTAGATCCCTAACCTACCTCATGCATACTCTAGCGCACACATCCCCTTTGTCAAGGGCAATCGAATTGTTTGTTTGTTCGACTCATGGCATGATGAACATGCAGTGATGGGTAATACGTGTATCGATACAGGATCAGCTGGCTACCCCTCCCATTGAACCACCAACCCCCCTAACGATAAGGGACAACGGCTTTTCCGTACTCATTTCTGCACAAATTTACACGCGGATTGAAGCGTCGGAATGCGGCCGCGCTGAGCCACACGCTGAGCTGGTCGGGCATGTTGCCGGGTATCCGACCCTACCGAGCCTACGGACTTGATGTACGCTGACCCAGTAGCAGTGAGTCCCTGTTTAACGCGATGGATAGCGCGCGATGTGTTAGGAGCCCGACCTCATGTCGAACATCGTGACCAACATGCGCTGGCTCAGGGGCTCTGGAACTAGGAGGAGACCACAGTAGGAGCACAGCAATGGCAGCTGCATCAATCCCTTGTTGATTAAGCTCCAAAAGGTGCGCAAACCCTCCTCCATGCTCCCCACTCTGCTGATGCTAGTCTCACGACCATCGAACTCAATCGAACTCTCCAGCCTTGCGTCACTAGCTAGGGAACTCACTGTGGACCCCCTGCCAAAGTCTCAACTCATCCTGAGTTATCCCAAGAGGTGTTTTAGAAGCTGGCGTGTGCACATGCCTGCAGGCATGGGCTTGTCCTCCAAATCCCACCCCTACAAATGGAGAGGGGGCAATGCTGCCCGCTGTGCGTGTTGTGTGAAGTTTGCCCCAGCTGGCAGCACTGGCTGGGTGGAGATCCATGTGGAGGGGGAAGCAGCCTCGTACCGCTCCGTACAGAGTCTACAAGCCATCGGCCAGGTCACAGCCCAAATGTATGATGTCATCTCGGCCTGCAGAAACCTCAACCCTCCACAGGTTCCACTGGCCCATAGAACTTGCGTTGAGGCTGTTGCAGCTGCGCATGCTGTGGGCCAGCGGCTGCAGGGGCAGGAGCCAGCCAGCCAGCTCCAGCCCATGCCCCGTCTCTGCTCCACACCCACGCAAGCATCTGCACAGCCTGGGCCAGCCCATGCGCCCTGCCCCCACCATCTCCCAGACCAACCACCCTCGCACCCATCACAGTCCCAGCTGCAGGGGTCCAGCCAGCACCACCCGGCCCTGCCGGCACTGCTGCACCTACCGGGGCTCTCCATCCTCACTAGGCCTGCCACCAACCCTGTGACCTCACCCGCCAAGGAGCAACAGCCCATCATGTGAGTGCCCCTGTTGGATGATGGGCTGACAAGGCAAGCCAGCTGCACAGCATGAGCTGCACACTCAGGTTGCAGCGTGTTATAGCCCATTCCACCTAGCACCCTGGTTGTAGCACCACTCGTCACACTCCAATGTGTGGTGTCATGCAGACACTCCACTGAGGAGCAGGACGAGCAGACCATGCCCCCAAGCATGCCCAAGCAACAACAGGACTGGGCCACCGCAAGGTGCGCTTTTCACTCCTTAGCCCAGACCTGCACCAGCCCTGCCTTGCACCAGCCTTGCCCTGGCTATGGCCCTAGCCTGACCTTTACTGAACTGCCTTGCCCTTCTTTGCTCCTTTGGTCCTTTGGCTGCAGGGCAATTGCTGCTGAAGTTCTCCAGCAGATACAGCAAGTACCCACACTGTTGCGCCTTCTGCGGTCACAGCCTGATAGCAAGGTGATGCTACAGTTGTCAACACTGCAAGATGCTGAGGTACTGCTTGACCGATTGGAGTTTGCCTACAGTACATCATGCAACCCAGGTAACAAGGGAGGGAGAAGCGGGGTGAAGGGCAGGGGCGAGGGGTGGGGCTTGGAGTGGTGACAATGAATGCGGCACATGTGAAGCTGGAGGTACTCCTGAAGGTACAGCTGAAGGCTACTTGCATGCTACCTGCCCTGCCATGATGTGCTGCAGGCCCTTCTCGACATCCCAGTTGGCAGCACTACCTGGGGAGCAGGGTCCTGGCACCCCCGCACCCTTGCAGCAGGGGGCCATCCACTGCGAGGTCAATACGCCGGCTGCCAGCATGCCATCAGCCTCCATGCAGCCACTCATCCAGCTCACAGCTCACAGCACTAGCCCAACACAAAAGGAGCTTGCAACTGCCCCCCGTTGCAGCCGTTGCTGCCCTCCTGGCTGCCCGCCCGGGTGCAGCAGGCGCTGCCCCTCAGCCGCCCCCCCACCAGGGTGGTGCTGCCCCCCCTGTTGCTGAGGAGGAGGTCGAATCCCTCACCGCAGCTGCCTCTCCCTTCATTGACCCACTTGGTGAATTTGAGCAGCAGGCACGTAGGTGGCAAGCGAAGCAAGAGCGTCAGCCTTGGCTGGCCCCCCCACCCTTCTCCCCCACCCTTCTCCCACCCTTCCCCACCCCTCCGCTCTTCCCCACCCTTTCACCACCCTTCCAGCCTTCCACCCTTCCACCCATTCTCCACCCTTCAACCCTTCTCCCCCACCTTTCTCCCACCCTTCCACCCTTCTCCACCCCTCCGCCCTTCCCCCACCCTTCTCCCCTCCCCTCTCCCTTCCTGGCCTTCCGCCTGTCCCGCTGCCTTCACCCCATCCCCTCCCTCCCCCATCCCCCATCCCCGTCCCACCACCTCCCAGCAAAACCCAGCCCCTAAGCGCCACAGCTATGCGGCAGTTGTTCCTGTGTCCTTGTGAGCTTGGCCAACAGCCTGGCCTTGCCTGCTCTTTGCGCACATGCCTTCATTGCAAGTCGCGCAGGCTACAGCTGCAGCCAGATGCAGATGGCAGCGTCATGCTCACTGTGCGTCAGTATGGAAAACCATCATCAGCTGTAGGCAACCGGCCAGTTGAGCTGCTGTGCATGAGAGCACACTTCAAGGGCAGGCATGATTCAGAGGGAGGGGTGGTGAAGCAGTGGTTGAGGGGTGAGATCACCCTTCTGTGCTCATTTGCACCAGACAGCGTGATGCAGTTGTGCACCTTGGGCAAGAAGCTGAGCGTGAAACGAGTATTGCAAGGCAGTGGGGTTGCATGTGCCAACAGGCACCTTGCGTGCTGAGCTACGGTACATGGTGCTGGAGCATCTGAATGAGCAGGCAGAGTGCGACTGAGCTGGCTGTGTAAGATGATGTTGAGAAAACTGGGCTCCATGCGTAAAGTGTACCGCAGTGTACCGCAGCGGAGAACTCTGCATCCTGCGTCGTGGGTGTTGTATAGCAGCACTTGAAAGGCCCATCGCGCAGAGCGAAACCGTTCGCGCGCCTGGCAGGTTGCAGGTCACCGTGGGTGCCAGCAGCTCGGGCGCGCAGGCGCAAGCGCGACGCAAAGATAAGGCGTTCCGCGTTAAAATGACAACTCAACTCTCACCAGGCACGCCGCAAAGTCAAATGTCCCTTACGTGGTGGTTCAATGGGAGGGGTAGCCACATCTGCACTACTTGGCATCTGTGCAGATGTCGAGGTATGCATCTGTGCTTTGTAGGGCAATCTAAACTCCTTCGCGGTTCCTTGGCTTCCTTCGCGCCACCTTTGACACGCCCTGAGGAGATTTCAAATATTATCGCATATCACGTACAGGCCATCCCAGCATGTAAGACATGCACCGCTGAGCGCAGCGCGTCGCTGTGAGCTCCCTGCCGGCTGTCCACTCCCGCAGCCCGCCAAGCATCTGGACCAAGCGTAGCCTAGAGACCTGTCCAGCCCACGGAGTGCGGACCAATAGACCCTCTGCGCATCGCAAAGCTTCTCATCGCTCGAGTGCTGACATTTGTGCCCCTTGCAAGTGGAGCAACCGACGATGTAAGTAAGAACATTGGCCTTTGTTCCGTTGCGTAGCTGCAAAAATGAACGCGTAAGGCCCATGAATTGTGGAGCCGACTGCGACCATGCAGAGCTGCAGCAAACCCGGACCCCGGTCCAGCCACGGCGACTTCTGGGCTGAAACCACACCTGTAGGCTCGTCATGGCATAAGGTACGCAACGGATTAGAATGCATCACGGTGCATTCAGTGTGTGCACATTGGCAGCGAATCACACCTCATGTTGTGGTGTCACGTGGCACTGGTGGTCACCCCGGCCATCCGTGACAGGCCTGCGCATCGCACCACGCGCTAGTGAAGGGTAGCTGAGGCTATCGCGGTAAGTCACGCGCGCTAAAACTCGCGTTTTGCATTGAAGCCTCCTTGATCACTCCGCCCGCCATTCCCGCGGACTGTGAACATGGTCGCTCGCTGCAACCTGGGGCTCAACAGGGTGCGACCGTACGTGGGTCGCAAGGCGAAGCGCAAGATTCCCTGGGTTGGGTCGGGACCCCTCATGGCCCGGGCAATTCCTGACACCTGGCCCGGGACCTGCCTGACACCTGGCCCGAGACCTGCCTAACCCTGCCTCAAAGCAAGCAGGGCATCTCACTTAAGTGTCAGAAGCACCGTGCGTGGACTTTGTTTCACTACCGTGCACTCTGCTGAAGCCTTGACCCCATCATTCTGGGGCTTCTGTCAAGTCCTTAAACTCTATGGCCAGTGGTCCTTTCCGCGTGCTTCCATCTTTGTCGGATAGCTGGGCGGGTCTATATGCAGGGATGCACCCCCAGGCATGCTCCAGCACCTCGTGTGGCACATACAATGACAAAATGTGGCACAGGGTGAATGAGGCATGGGGCAATCTCATCACAGGGGGCGATTGGCGGCGTCCTTGGGTGCATCCCCGACGGGGTGGACCCTGTGCTACCGTTGGGCGCCCTCATCGCTACGTTTTTTGAACTGTGCGCGAAACTCAAGCCGAAAATTGCGATGGGCCATCCTGGACCCCGACGTCGCGCTGCACTGGCACACCAAAAAGCGATACGTGCCAAGGTGGTAAGCAGCGGCAGTGGCAGTGGCGGGAACCTCCATTGTGACATGTAAGGCATATGACATGTAAGGCCAAGCACCTTCGCTTAAAACTAGCAGCAGCAACTGAGCCAGTATAGCACAACCCGATCCGGTAGATAAACTGAGCCAATAGAGGAAGTGAGCCAATAGAGCCGAAAAAGTTAACAGTGCCATGCACCCGACTTGCACCGACTTCAGCGAAGCGTGTCGTGACTCAGTCTCGTGGTGTAATGAAACGGCTCGGTAGCATGGCGCACTGCGATGGCCTACTGCGCAGTACTGCGAGGCTGCCTCTATAGTGCGAACTTTGCTACGGACGCCACGGAGCGTCTCGCCACCCTGCCCTTAAACGGGGGTCGCTGCTTGTTTGCGCTAGCTCAATTTTCGACCTGGTGGCGGGCGGTGTACTGGGACAAGGCTTCAGTGCAAAACGCGAGTTTTAGCGCGCGTGACTTACCGCGATAGCCTCAGCTACCCTTCACTAGCGCGTGGTGCGATGCGCAGGCCTGTCACGGATTGGCGGGACCAATGGCCGGGGTGACCTGGTGTAGCGTTTAGGCATGAAACTTGTGTGGTGTGTTAATAGTGCTCATTGGAACACCTTGCCATTTAGTTCTAAAATTGTACCGTACTCTCCCTTCTGATTCCCTATCCCGAATCGTTTTTTGTCCTTCGGGAAACCGGGAATGATTAAACAATGTAATATTTGGGTCTTTCGGGAAGTAGTCAAACAATGAGTTGACCCTAACGAAAGTGGCAGAATGCAGGTGCAGCTGAGGATGATGCAGCTGTGCAACTCAGTGACTTGCATGCAGCGCTACAAGCTCGGCCTGCTGGAGAGCCACTGCCAAGCATGTCCTTGCCTATGGAGGACTCTCCCTTGGTGACCGAATCGGCAGTTGTGCTGGACATCGCATCCATGACAGCTGAGGAGCTGATGAGTGCAGCCTTGCAGCTGCTGGCAAGTACCAGATCAGCTCCTGCAGCCATCAAGCCTGTCGTAGCCAAGGCTGGACCAGCCGTGCGCAAGCGTGGCAGGCCCTTGGGCTCAAAAAACAAACCCAAGCCACCGGCAACAGGTCTTGCCGCATCAGCCACTCCGCATCAGCAGCAGCGACAGCAACGACATCAACGGCAGCGATGACATCAGCAGTGTAAGCGGCAACAACAGCAGCAGCAACAGCGAGGGGGAGGCGGGCCAAGCTGGAGCAAAGGCTGGGTCGGCGGGCCAGGCCGGGGCGGCAACCAGGGTGGTTGCTTTGCCCGGACAAGGTCGAGGGAGGTGGGCCAGGCTGGGGCAAAATTTGAGGGCACGGGACGGGCAAGGGTGGCAACCAGGTTGGCGACCATGTCGAGGGGGGGGGCGGCTGCTCTTACACAGGCAGCCGGCCAAGGCGGGGTGCTTGCTTTGGCCAAGGCGGCCGCATGGGTGGCTGCAGGAGCACGCAAGTTTGAATGCTCCGAGGCAGATGATGAGATATGCCGCCACTGCCAGCAGCGGCAGGAGGACCATGACTTTATGAGCGAGGTTCAGTGCCCCATGTGACGTGGTCAGGTGATAAGGCCACTAGAAGAGAGGCCACGACAGTGGACTATGTGCAACATATGATTTTGATGAGAGATTATTGGAGTGGGAGACTTGATTATTTCTATGCACGAAGACGTTCTCAAAGCCCACTTTAGTTTCCGAGGCCTCGGGAATCAAAAGGGATAGTACGGTAGGCAATCACGGCATAGTTTCAACCACAAACTGTAATACCATGGATGTCAGGCGCTCCCAACATGGGGTGGGTAAAATGCATGCAAGTACTCTCTGAATACTGCATCTTTTTCGAAAGCGTGTGTCACATCGGTAGCTGCACATCAATGCGCGTAATCTGACCATCAGCGCAGTCCATTGGAGTCTTTGCTCGTGTACTGCTGGTCACCCCCGCCATTGGCCCCGCAAATGTGAGACGGTCTGGGGCGCGAATCTCCGTGTAGCTCGCGATAAAGTTTTGACGCAGTCGGGTGTAACAGGCGTATGCGGCACCCAGCAGCCGCAAAACACTAGCTCAGATCGGCGCCCGCCCAAACCTGACCTGTGTTTTCCGCTCCTAAAAGACTCACGCACATCATAAGACGATGCTGGCAATCTTTCTACGCACGCCGTAAGCCAACGGCACAAGTGCAGTACGCCTGCTTGCATGTCAGTGCATGGCGCATATAATTCGTATATATGCGCACAAGTCAGCCAGCTGGCACCCCTTACCTCACTGACGTTGCGGCATGAGTCTATGCAAATACAAGCTGCACCATGACAGCGCTACATCATCACTTGGCAATATGTTGTCGGGATGGCTGGGGATGGCTCTGGCTTTCAGTGTTACATGTGCCGTGGTGCCTCAACCTTCTTCCTCAACTTCAGCAGGCACATGTCACGCAACTCATTCTTTGATTTACTTGAAACCCCTCTGATGTTCTTGTGCTTGCACCATGCTTTCAATAGGTCCTTGTTCAGTGTATCAAATTGAGGCATATCAGGGGTGTCCAAGAGCATGAGCTTAATACACTCTGCATTCAAAGCAGCTTGCCTAGCAGCTTCCTTGTCTAGCAACATGGGCATTGGCTCAAGAGGCATCGAACCACGGCATTGTGCACCACACGGCTGAGGGGGGTGGCTCATGCGTGCACCACAAGCACATGCCGTCATTGACCACAAATTGAGGTAGGAGGGGGCTGCTGCTCCAGGGTCTGGCCATGTAGTGAGTGTGGCGGGGAGGGGGGAGGAGGTGTGGCTGCCGGGGTGGGGAGGGAGGAGGAGGATGTGGAGGGAGGCAGGAGGGGGGGAGGGAGGAGGGGGGGTGAGGTGGGGTGGGGAGGGAGGGAGGAGGGGGGGAGGGAGAAGGGGGGAGGAGGAGGTGGCTGTCGGGGTGGGGAGGGAGGAGGGGGTTGTTGCTTTTGGTGCATCGTGACGCAATCTCTATGCGCCAGGGGGGCAAGCCCTGCACGTTGGCATGCATCTACCACGAAGCCCATCAGCACGCTAGCTCGGCCAAAGACAACCAGGTAGCGGCACTCCGGGTAATCAAGGCCGAGACGGCAGTTTCCGCTGAGGTATACCGCGGATAGCCCATCGCAAGGGCGACCCATCGCCGTCAATAACTCCGTCTAACTCGAAGTGGTTGAGGTGTAATCGCGGTTACAGTTAGTTGCGCACATATTCTCCGCAGGGTCAGTGTGACCCTCCGAAGGGTCAGGCCTGACCCTGCGGAGGGTCACCGCTAGGCTCGCTTCCTAGGCATTTCTGACCCTGCGGAGGGTCACAGCCGGCTCATTTCCTAGGCATTCCTGACCCTGCGGAGGGTCACCGCCGGCTCATTTCCTAGGCATTCCTGACCCTGCGGAGGGTCACAGCCGGCTCATTTCCTAGGCATTCCTGACCCTGCGGAGGGTCACAGTCAGGCGACCCCAACTAACAAAAAATGACAGGAAATGATAGGAAACCGACCCCTGGTAATCAAAACGGCGCCGCGTCTCAGCCACATGGTCTCTATTTATGTTTCGCACATCCCTGGATAGAGTACTCTGTCAGCTATGCGGTGCAGCTTGTATCATTAAATATTGTGCAGTGTGCTGAGTGCTAAGGCGGCTCAAATCTTGACATTCAAATGCATGCCAGTTTTGCTCATGCGGGCCTCGCCGCGACCGACCGCCGCGACCGACGTGGCCCAGTAGCCTCTGCAAACAGTCAGGGACAGTCGCCGCAGTCAAAACAATGCACATGGCACGCCAAACCGATGTAACGACGCCCCTCAACCCATGCTCGGAAGTATACAAGGCTGCTGCATTGCTTGACCGCTACGTGAGTAGTACCTACTACCTGGCCACTCGGTAAGGCCACTCAAGGTGTGTGGGCCATTGCTACGTTACCTTGCTCGATATGTTGGGTCCGATCCCTCCCGCCCGCCCTCCGCTTGCGTGTCGAGCTCGTGTCCAGCTCCGCCCTGGCCCCCTGCTGCTCAGGTGGAGGGGTGGAGCATGCCAGGAGGGGCACCAGCACCAGCTGCCAGCTGCTGCCAGGGGGGGGCAGCAGGAGGGGTGGGCAGCCCAGGAGCGGCACCAGCACCAGCTGCCAGCTGCTGCCAGGGGGGGGCAGCAGGAGGGGTGGGCAGCCCTGGAGCGGCATCAGCAGCCCTGGAGCGGCACCAGCAGCCCTGGAGCGGCACCTGCTAGGGCCAAGGGGGGCGGGGTGGGGGTGGCGGGGTTGAGAGGGGCTGGGAGGGGGTGGCGGGGGTGGGAGGGGCTGGGAGGGGGTGGGTGGGTGGGGGGAGGGGCTGGGAGGAGGTGGGAGGGGGTGGGTGGGAGGTGGGAGGGGCTGGGAAGGGGTGGGAAGGGGTGGGAGGGGGTGGGAGGGGGTGGCGGGGCAGTGAGGGGGCTGGGAGGGGGTGGGAGGGGCTGAGAGGGGGTGGGAGGGGCTGAGTAGGGGTGGGAGGGGCTGAGAGGAAGTGGGAGGGGGTGGGAGGGGCTGAGAGGGGGTGGGAGGGGGTAGGAGGGGGTGGGAGGGGTGGGAGGTGGGCGGGGGGCAGGGGGGGACTGGGAAGCTTCTGCGGGGGCTGGGAGGTGGTGGGGCTGCAAGGGGGTGCGAGGGGGCAGGGTCTAGGCGGTCGGAGTAGGCTAGTCAACTCTGCAAGGCAGAGTCGGGTCACGCCAAAGTCAATTACGGCGGGCCTGATTGATGAACTGCCGTGCTTTCTTTTCCAGTAGCTGTGTCGTAGAGTTACGAACAGTTTAATAACTCGATATTCAAAAAAGTCACAGTGGTCAGCTTACAACATGCCGATTTGTGCAAGGAGGTACTTTTCTGTGTGACTGGCGTGAGAGAGGAACGCACCTCCCACATAACCCTGCGCGTTTGATGCAATGTCCAGTTATCACTGGCCCCACGACGGTCTTCCGACACCGCCTGCACCAATGAAAGGCTCGCGGAGCAAGCCTGGCGGGCTGAATTTAGATTGTACTTCTGGCTCGATAGCAGGCGCAGCTCCATCACTGATGCCGTTACATACCACTATAGCAATCGGTTGTGAGCAGCTGAGGTGTGTCCGTGCTCGCTTGCGCCGGCACGGACTCTGATGCAAGGATTAACGCGCCGCTTGCCAGTAGATGCGGAGTAATTCGCAGGTGCCAATGCAACAAACGCTACCGAAATCGGTGCACTATGTAGCGAGTACTTGCATGAAGATTACCAACCCCATGTTGGGACATCCTGAGTCACAGCCGGCTCATTTCCTAGGCACTTGCACATGTACGCACTACTTGCACATGTCTCAACGTTAATACAACTCGCAACACCTCGCTTAGGCACTACCAAACATTTCCACGCTCACAAGTTTCCACGCTCACTTCACAACAACTCGCAAAGATACCGCAAAGTACATGTCACCACGTTGAAACACCTTGTACAACCTCGATACACCTCCGCAAACCACATGTCTCGACATCCAAACACCCCGCAACACCTCACTACGCTACTCCTTTGCACATGTCTCGATGCACCGTCACCCCGCGGCACCTCCCTACAGAAATGCCAAGCGAATGCATTGATGCACTACCGCCTTGCAACACCTTCATATAAGGTGACAAGTGACAACAACACCACACCAACAATAACACCACCACCACCGCACCACCACACCACCATGGGCATGGCATGACTACAGTAGGCTGGGCTGGGCTGGGCTGGGCTGGGCTGGGTTGGGTTGGGTTGGGCTGGGCTGGGCTGGGCTGGGCTGGGCTGGGCTGGGCTGGGCTGGGCTGGGCTGGGCTGGGCTGGGCTGGGCTGGGCTGGGCTGGGCTGGGCTGGGCTGGGCTGGGCTGGGCTGGGCTGGGCTGGGCTGGGCTGGGCTGGGCTGGGCTGGGCTGGGCTGGGCTGGGCTGGGCTGGGCTGGGCTGGGCTGGGCTGGGCTGGGCTGGGCTGGGCTGGGCTGGGCTGGGCTGGGCTGGGCTGGCTGGGCTGGGCTGGGCTGGGCTGGGCTGGGCTGGGCTGGGCTGGGCTGGGCTGGGCTGGGCTGGGCTGGGCTGGGCTGGGCTGGGCTGGGCTGGGCTGGCTGGGCTGGGCTGGGCTGGGCTGGGCTGGGCTGGGCTGGGCTGGGCTGGGCTGGGCTGGGCTGGGCTGGGCTAGGCTAAAGAGGTGGGCTAAAGAGGGGTCTGCTGCCCGCTCCAGGCTGCCCGCTCCAGGCTGCCCGCTCCAAGCTTCCCGCTCTAGGCTGATACGCCGAGTGCTGCAAGGTGGGGTAAGGAAGGGGGGTTCGGGGGAGGGGGGAGTAGATGGGTGGCAGACTTGGAAGTGGTGGTGGTGAG
>JASKMD010000012.1:9784130-9806391 GCA_030144725.1 Haematococcus lacustris
CTGCCGCACGCCTACAAGGTCCTGCGACGTTTGGCAACAGGGTTCTGCCGCACGCCTACAGGGTCCTGCGACACATGTCTACAGGGTTCTGTTGCACGCCTACAGGGTCCTGCGACGTTTGTCTACAGGGTTCTGCCGCACGCCTACAGGGTCTTGCGACGTTTGTCTTCAGGGTCCTGGCGCACGGCTACAGGGTCCTGCGACATTAGGCTACAGGGTTCTGCCGCACGCCTACAGAGTCCTGCGTCGTTTGTCTACAGGGTCCTGGCGCACGCCTACAGGGTCCTGCGTCAAACGTCTACATGGTTGTGCCGCACGCCTACAGGGTCATGCGACCCATTTCTACAGGGTTCTGCCGCATGCCTACATGGTCCTGCGACGTTTGTCTACAGGGTCCTGGCGCACGCCTACAGGGTCCTGCGTCAAACGTCTACAGGGTTGTGCCGCACGCCTACAGGGTCCTGCGACCCATTTCTACAGGGTTCTGCCGCACGCCTACAGGGTCCTGCGTCGTTTGTCTACAGGGTTCTGCCGCACGCCTACAGGGTCCTGCGTCAAACGTCTACAGGGTTGTGCCGCACGCCTACAGGGTCCTGCGACCCATTTCTACAGGGTTCTGCCGCACGCCTACAGGGTCCTGCGTCGTTTGTCTACAGGGTTCTGCCGCACGCCTACAGGGTCCTGCGACACATGTCTACAGGGTTCTGTTGCACGCCTACAGGGTCCTGCGACGTTTGTCTACAGGGTTCTGCCGCACGCCTACAGGGTCCTGCGACACATGTCTACAGGGTTCTGTTGCACGCCTACAGGGTCCTGCGACGTTTGTCTACAGGGTTCTGCCGCACGCCTACAGGGTCCTGCGACGTTTGTCTTCAGGGTCCTGGCGCACGGCTACAGGGTCCTGCGACATTAGGCTACATGGTTCTGCCGCACGCCTACAGAGTCCTGCGTCGTTTGTCTATAGGGTCCTGGCGCACGCCTACAGGGTCCTGCGTCAAACGTCTACAGGGTTGTGCCGCACGCCTACAGGGTCCTGCGACCCATTTCTACAGGGTTCTGCCGCATGCCTACATGGTCCTGCGACGTTTGTCTACAGAGTCCTGGCGCACGCCTACAGGGTCCTGCGTCAAACGTCTACAGGGTTGTGCCGCACGCCTACAGGGTCCTGCGACCCATTTCTACAGGGTTCTGCCGCACGCCTACAGGGTCCTGCGTCGTTTGTCTACAGGGTTCTGCCGCACGCCTACAGGGTCCTGCGTCAAACGTCTACAGGGTTGTGCCGCACGCCTACAGGGTCCTGCGACCCATTTCTACAGGGTTCTGCCGCACGCCTACAGGGTCCTGCGTCGTTTGTCTACAGGGTTCTGCCGCACGCCTACAGGGTCCTGCGACCCATTTCTACAGGGTTCTGCCGCACGCCTACATGGTCCTGCGACGTTTGTCTACAGGGTCCTGGCGCACGCCTACAGGGTCCTGCGTCAAACGTCTACAGGGTTGTGCCGCACGCCTACAGGGTCCTGCGACCCATTTCTACAGGGTTCTGCCGCACGCCTACAGGGTCCTGCGACGTTTGTCTACAGGGTTGTGCCGCACGCCTACAGGGTCCTGCGACCCATTTCTACAGGGTTCTGCCGCACGCCTACAGGGTCCTGCGACGTTTGTCTACAGGGTTCTGCCGCACGCCTACAAGGTCCTGCGACCCATTTCTACAGGGTTCTGCCGCACGCCTACAGGGTCCTGCGTCAAACGTCTACAGGGTTGTGCCGCACGCCTACAGGGTCCTGCGACCCACGTCTACAGGGTTCTGCCGCACGCCTACAGGGTCCTGCGTCGTTTGTCTACAGGGTTCTGCCGCACGCCTACAGGGTCATGCGACGTTTGTCTACAGGGTTCTGCCGCACGCCTACAAGGTCCTGCGACGTTTGGCAACAGGGTTCTGCCGCACGCCTACAGGGTCCTGCGACACATGTCTACAGGGTTCTGTTGCACGCCTACAGGGTCCTGCGACGTTTGTCTACAGGGTTCTGCCGCACGCCTACAGGGTCTTGCGACGTTTGTCTTCAGGGTCCTGGCGCACGGCTACAGGGTCCTGCGACATTAGGCTACAGGGTTCTGCCGCACGCCTACAGAGTCCTGCGTCGTTTGTCTACAGGGTCCTGGCGCACGCCTACAGGGTCCTGCGTCAAACGTCTACATGGTTGTGCCGCACGCCTACAGGGTCCTGCGACCCATTTCTACAGGGTTCTGCCGCATGCCTACATGGTCCTGCGACGTTTGTCTACAGGGTCCTGGCGCACGCCTACAGGGTCCTGCGTCAAACGTCTACAGGGTTGTGCCGCACGCCTACAGGGTCCTGCGACCCATTTCTACAGGGTTCTGCCGCACGCCTACAGGGTCCTGCGTCGTTTGTCTACAGGGTTCTGCCGCACGCCTACAGGGTCCTGCCTCAAACGTCTACAGGGTTGTGCCGCACGCCTACAGGGTCCTGCGACCCATTTCTACAGGGTTCTGCCGCACGCCTACAGGGTCCTGCGTCGTTTGTCTACAGGGTTCTGCCGCACGCCTACAGGGTCCTGCGACACATGTCTACAGGGTTCTGTTGCACGCCTACAGGGTCCTGCGACGTTTGTCTACATGGTTCTGCCGCACGCCTACAGGGTCCTGCGACGTTTGTCTTCAGGGTCCTGGCGCACGGCTACAGGGTCCTGCGACATTAGGCTACAGGGTTCTGCCGCACGCCTACAGGGTCCTGGCTCACAGGGTTGTTGCTTACAGGGATCTGGCACCACACCACAGGGTCTGGCTCACAGGGTCCTGGCACCACACCACAGGGTCCTGCTGCACACCTACAGGGTCATGGCACCACACCACAGGGTCCTGGCACCACACCAGCCCATGCTGTCCATGCATTGTCAATCGTTCAAATACGCTGATCAGGCCTGTATGGCTCTGAGATTCTGACCCACTGGCCTGCCATGCCGCGCCTGTTCCAGTCTGCCATCTTGGGCCCAATGCCCTCATCCTGAATGGGCTGGAACAACCCATGGTACAAGTCCCCCAGCTCAGAGATGTTCATGGTGGTGTTGTCAGCCACTGTGTCGGGCCGGCCAAAGCCATACAGCCTGGCGCAGCACGAGCCAGCCACCCCCACGTTGCCAGCATGCACTGTGTTGCCTCGGAACAACACCAGCTGCCCTGCCTTCACCAGGACCTCTGTGCCCAGTTGATGTGGCAAGGTCATTGCCAGGGCATCCATGTCCTCAACTTCCACCACTTGCTTTTTGCCATCAGCCGTCCGCCAGCAATGGGCTGCAGCCAACTTGGACAGTTTGCGGCTGCCCATGTAGGCAACCAGGGGGAAGCCCTGGAGAGCCAGCAGGAACACCAGGCCGTCATCCATCCCTGGGCCAACAGGGAGGAAGTCGGTGTGGGGAGCCTGTGCCTGAGCCAGCTGCTTGGCCAGTGTAGTCACCAGCTCCCCCTTCCTGTTCAGGCAACGCTGCCAGGTGGGGTCAGTGATGATGGTAGCTAGGGCGTTCAGGGGGCGGCCCAGCAGCTGCTTCAGCACCGGCTGCAGGAGAGTGAGGTACTGCGTCAACACCTTCTTGGCCTCATCCACCTGCAAACACACCCAGAGTGCTGTCTATTGTGCTTCATGCAGCCCTGACTCTAGGTAAGTTAGGAAATGCTTTTGCAGCAATGGCTATGTACTACTGTTGTGGCTTGTGTCATCTGCTGCACACCTTAATTTATCTGTCTCTCACCTCCTTCTTCTTCTTTGCTGTCAGCGCGCTGTACACAGCCGCGTTGTACTTGTCTGTCAACAGCGTTAGGGTGGTGTCTAGGTCGCCACTGCTGTTCTTGTCCGACTTGGCCAACACCACCTGCACTCTCTGGCCAGTGCCATACTGTGTCTTGCTGTTGGCATTGACCGAGCTGAAGACCATGTGGTTATAGACCCTGGTGATCAAGATGCTGGCCGCAACCACCGCTGCCATATCTATGGCTAGCTGGGGCAGCTGGAAGATTGTCAGGCCATGAGCTAGAGCTGCTAGGCGACACTGCTCTAGCTCATGAGGCTGGTAGACATCCCCTGTGTATGGCAGCAAGGTGGGCAGCTGATACACCATTCCCTGCGTGTAAGGTAGCAATGCACGACATGCTCACAAGCATCACGTCACTAGCGATACATATCAGCTAGTTATGCCTTTCGTACCTGTGTAGTCTTGGGAAACCGCACTGCTCCTCCATGCAGCAGGGTGCCTCCTGTGCTTGCCTGCAAACACAATCCACACAAATCCTACTGAGCCTCAGCTGGAGTCAGTGAAACCCTGCACTAGGTTAGTGAAGCCCTGCACTAGGTTGTTGAAACCCTGTGCTAGGTCAGCGTAACAGTGCACACTGTTTAAACCTGTTGTAGGCTATTAGTAGCTGCTCACCTGCTCTCCTGACGGGCCACTCCCAGTCAAGGCTGTGTTTGCCAACACGTGCAGCCGTCTTCTTCCCATCAGCTCATCCTACATTCAGTGTGGTCGTTTACAAGTTGATAATGTTGTTATGCCTCTTTGGCAGCTTGTGTCCCACCTCCAATCTGTTCACTGAGTTCTGCACGGTGTCCACCTTGTGAATCAGAGACTGTATGAGGGCCTGCAATGGTAAATGAAGCAATGGGGTATCTGAGCCACTGTCACAATGCACCATGATGCCGTCTTGCTCCTATGTGCTGTAATGTTGTGATCCTACCTGATCCTCGGCAGGCCTTGGCCTCTTGGATGATGAGGGACCAGCACCCTCCCCTCTAGGCTGCTGCTGCTCCTCTTCAGTCACCTGTCGCTGGTCCTGCTGCTGATGCTGGTGCTGCTGCCCACCTGCTGCTGTGCCTGCCGCCTGGGTGCTGGTGCCCACCTGTGGCCACTGCCCTCTGCGTGTCTGGCGGTGGTGCTGCACTGGCGGATGGTGCTGATGCTGCCCTCCTGCTGCTGGTGTAGGCAACAGGGGAATGGAGGGGGCAAGGCTGAGTTGCACACGTGCTGCTGGTGCACGCCGCAGGACAGGTGAGGGGGCAGGGCTGCGCTGCACACCTGCTGGCAGGGCAGTTTCTAGGCCTGTGGTGGGGGCCTTCAACCCAGGTACACCCGCTGTTGGTGTGGCGGGGGGCTGTCGCACAACCGCTGCTGAGGCTGGCTGTTGGACAGTGGTTGGGGCTGGGTGCTGCTGCACACCTGCTGCTGGGGCTGGCTGTGGGGCAGGGGTGGGGGCTGGAGAGGGAAGGGGTGGGGGCTGGAGAGGGAAGGGGAGTGGCTCGCCCACCAGGATGACAAGTGCGACTACTGTGAGACGCCTCGCTTCCATGTGAACAAGAAAAAAGGTGAAACCAATGTACAAGGGCATGGTCAATCTCTAATGACACTTATAGAGGTATACATGTGTTGTAGGCTGTCCCTTCCTTGGTTACAGGGAGCCCACAGGAGATCACCTTGAGGCCTCGGTGAAGCATGTCTCTGTTCGGCTGGGACACAGTGGTGAAGAACATCATGGAGCGGAAGGACGTGATGACCTGGTTCAGGCGAGCTCGGGGCGTGGACCCACCTGCTGGCTCTTTCCGGGCAAGTGAGTAGGCATGGGTTGACCTTGGCATAGAATTCACAGCAAAGCCAGGTGATTAGTACAGTGACATGCACCATACCATGATGTTGTTGTTTGGCAGGCCCTGCATGGCGAGAGATGCAGCCCAAGCTACCAGAGGTTGTGGCCACCTCCCCCAACACAGCCCACTTCATGATTGGGGTTGACTGGATGACCATGGGCAAGAACGGCACCTGGTCAGTGGGTGTGATTCTGTTGAGGCTGCTGGATGTGCCGGCTGAGGTGTGCGGCAAGCGGGCGTGCAGCTCAGTGCTGGCCGTCATCAACGGAGGAAAGCACCAGTCTCACCTGACAGGCTACATGAAAGCCATCTGCCAGGAAGTCAGCAAGCACATCGAGGGCCCGGGTGACCTGGGTGTGATAGTGGAGCCACACCCAGGCCCAGGTGTTGATGGTGTGGCTCCCGCCCGTGTTGAGCCTGTCCGCATCCATGGAGTCCCAGTGGTATCGATCGCTGATACCCCAGCCACGTGAGTGTGACAAAGGCCAACAGCTTGCACCTACAAATGATTCCACCACCTCCCAGTCCAGTCTATCCCTATACAACTTGTACCCAGCCATGTACCATCCACAAACATATCAAAACCATTGAGGAATGAATTGCGTGATTGTGTGCATGTAGAGCCACTTTGACCAGGGGCATGGGCCACAGCGCCCTGAAGATGTGCTACAACTGCAACATCAGCAAGCCCCCCAACCCCCCCACAGAGAAGGCGCCCCTTGGCTACGACGCGCCTACGCTGCAGACCCTACCAGGCTCCAACCGGGAGGTATGGAACACTTGACACACTCGACAGCATGTGCTATTGAAATCAGACACGAGGATCCCTAGGCACACACCATCCTTGCTTGCTGTGGCGGTCTGCAGGAGTATGTGCTCATCTATGACGTGCGCATGAAGTTCACCCACGAGCAGATCATGAGCTGTGGCGCCCCCTTCATCCATGGGTGGTCTCAAGGCGAACCTAGGGTGGTGGGCTGCCACGCCCAGCCCCTCCTGCCCCTGCTGCTGCAACACCTGGACGCCCGGCTCGCCCACCTGGTGCCAGTGTACCACAGCTTCATGTATGGCTTGCTCAAGCACCAGCTGGAGTGGTTCATGAGTGCAGATGGCCTTCACATTGATGTGCGGCGTGAGATAGTGAAGCGTGGAGCAGCCATTCAATCCCCATCTGACTTGGGACGGGACGTGGGAGACCTTGCCAACCGCACGTAAGCCATAATCATGTTGTGCAGTATGTCATGATCATATCACAACTGAATAACAAGGATGATGACAATGCAAGGTGCATGTCATGACACGCTTAATGGTGTTGCAATGCTCATGTCACCATGCAGTGGATGGCGCATGGAGGACTACAAGCACTGGTTTGTGCACTTCTCACCCATCGTGTTGCGGGGCAACCTTTTGCCAGAGCCCTACCGTGGGTTGTGGACAGCCTTGGAGGGCGCTATGCTGCACTACTTGACACCAGGTAATTTGCATACCAACATTTATTCACTCACGACAAACAAGGACCGGTCGCGATTGGACCGACCATAGCTCTATGAAAACTAGAGTAGAAGGCCGTTCGAACGGTACAAGTCTTATGTAACTCCGTGCATCCGTTGCGACGTAAATGGGCCGCGAATTTCTTCGCTTCTTATCTGTACAGATACGCTATGTAGCTATCTGTACAGATGTCTGCAAAGCTATCTGTACAGATGTGTATTGTTATCTGTACAGATGCCTTCTTAGCTATCTGTACAGATGCCCCTTTCAGCTATCTGTACAGATGCCTCTGAGCTATCTGTACAGATGCCTTTGAGCTATCTGTACAGATGCTTCTTTGCTATCTGTACACATGCTTGCTTTGCTATCTGTACAGACGCTTGTTTTGCTATCTGTACAGACGCTTGTTTTGCTATCTGTACAGACGCTTGTTTGAGTATCTGTTCGGACGCTTGTTACATATCTCCTTGTCCAAACACCCCGCAACACCCCGCTACAACCCCGCAAAACACATGCATTGACGCTCAAACACCTCGCAACACCTCGCTACACCCCCGCAAAACACATGTGTTGACGCTCAAACACCCCGCATCACCCCCGCAAAACACATGTATTGACACCCAAACACCCCGCAACACCCCCGCAAAACACATGTATTGACACCCAAAAACCCCGCAACACCTCGCTACGGGACTCGCAAGCACATGTATTGACACCCAAACATTCCGCAACACCCCCGCAAAACACATGTTCAACACCCAAACACCCCGCAACACCTCACTTCGCTACTCCTATACACATGTCTTAGTCCACCATCACCCGGAGACACCTCCCTATGGGAATGCTAAGCATATGGGTTAATGCATCAACGACTTGCAACACCTCCGCATAAGGTGACAAGGTGACAACACCATACAACACCAACAATGACATCACCAACACAAACAACACCAACAACAAGACCACCACACCACACACACACCATGGTGACAACACAACAACACAACGATGGGTACAAGGTGACAACGTGACAACAAGGATGGACGCTACAACAAGCGTGATGCTACAACTCTTCTTGGTGATGTACTACACCGGGTGCAACTTCATAGCCTCCTCTTATGTGCTCCCGCTATCCTTCACCCACCACACTACCATTGACGCCCACCTACCACACCTATGCCATGTCGCACAACAAGCACGGGCTGACAACCATCCACCTATCGTCCCCTTAGGAGAGGGATGGGTAGGGTCATTGTGGTGTGTGGGCATGGCATGGCATGGGTGGGCTGGGTGGGCTGCTACTACGGGATCCCACTCCAAGCTGCCCACTCCATGTTGCCCGCTCCGAGTTGCTACGCCAAGGGTAGGGTAGGGAGAGGGCTACTATGCCAAGGGTAGGGTAGGGAGAGGGCTGCTACGCCAAGGGTAGGGTAGGGAGAGGGCTGCAGCGTGTCATGAGGCGGGGGTGGGAAAGGGGGGAGGTAGGTGGGGTGGTAGACTTGGAGGTGGTGGGACAGGGTAGGGTAGGGGGAAGGGGGAAGGGGGAAGGGTAAAGGAGGAAGGGGGGGGAAGGGGGGAGGGCTGACCGTGGGACCTGCAGTAAACAAGGGGCATCTTTGCGGTAACGCTGGGCGGCGGACCACTCATGTGCAAGGGCTGGCCACTCACAGTTTGCTAGCGCCTCTTCCATACCTACTTGGCATCGCCTCCATGGCTGCCGCTCCTGGCTGCTCCTGCGCTCCATGCACCTGCTTCTTGTGGTAGGGTGATGAAGGAGGTGGTGGTGGGTGGGGGAGGGGAGGGGAGGGGAGGAGAGGGGCTGGGTTGGGCTGGGCTGGGCTGGGCTGGGCTGGGCTGGGCTGGGCTGGGCTGGGCTGGGCTGGGCTGGGCTGGGCTGGGCTGGGCTGGGCTGGGCTGGGCTGGGCTGGGCTGGGCTGGGCTGGGCTGGGCTGGGCTGGGCTGGGCTGGGCTGGGCTGGGCTGGGCTGGGCTGGGCTGGGCTGGGCTGGGCTGGGCTGGGCTGGGCTGGGCTGGGCTGGGCTGGGCTGGGCTGGGCTGGGCTGGGCTGGGCTGGGCTGGGCTGGGCTGGGCTGGGCTGGGCTGGGCTGGGCTGGGCTGGGCTGGGCTGGGCTGGGCTGGGCTGGGCTGGGCTGGGCTGGGCTGGGCTGGGCTGGGCTGGGCTGGGCTGGGCTGGGCTGGGCTGGGCTGGGCTGGGCTGGGCTGGGCTGGGCGGGGCGGGGCGGGGCGGGGCGGGGCGGGGCGGGGCGGGGCGGGGCGGGGCGGGGCGGGGCGGGGCGGGGCGGGGCGGGGCGGGGCGGGGCGGGGCGGGGCGGGGCGGGGCGGGGCGGGGCGGGGCGGGGCGGGGCGGGGCGGGGCGGGGCGGGGCGGGGCGGGGCGGGGCGGGGCGGGGCGGGGCGGGGCGGGGCGGGGCGGGGCGGGGCGGGGCGGGGCGGGGCGGCTCCTGGCTGCTGCCGCCTTGCCTACGCCGCTGCCGCCTTGCCTGCAATCACCAAGCATGCTACACATGTGATGCTCATGGTTAAGGCTGCAACCACACTGCTAGCAAGCATAGAGGCATAGTTGCAACAGCCTGTGCTGATGCCACACACTTGTTGCTTTGCGTCATGCCATATAGCATCTGAACGCAATGAACATAGCACTCCCGGGCTTTCCTTGCTTCCCTTGCTCCTCCGCTCTGGGGTACGGGCTCCGGGCTTCTCTTGGGTTGCGCCTCCTAGCTGTTTGCTACTCCTAGCTGCTGCTCTTGGCGTCTGATAATGGCTGCTCCTCCAACCTGCACTTGCACAAGCAACGCATGACGCATTGATGTTATGCGATCGCACCTGTAGTCTTTGTACATTCTCTTGCTTCCCTTGCTCCACCGATCCGCGCCTCCCTTGCTCCTCCGATCCCACTGCATATCGCCGCGCCTCCTGGCTACGACTTGTTCATGCTCGTTGATCCTGAGTACCTCTACCTCCTAGTCGCGCCTCCTCTTTGTGACTGGTCGCGGATGGCTGCGAGGCTGAGTCTTATGGTGGCTAGGATGGGGGGCTACTTCGCGAAACCGCGACTCTAAGCCTAGTTGTGAGGCTACTCGTAGCTGATCGTGGCTCCTTTGAGGAATGGTCGTAGTATGCATGCGGTTTGGCTGCATGGTACTTCAAATGCCAAGGTGTGCGTCTGTACAGATAGCGTAAGTGAGCATCTGTACAGATAGTGAGGTGTGCGTCTGTACAGATAGCGACCGTCATCATCTGTACAGATACTCCGCCAACAATCTGTACAGATGCTTCCTTTCGCTATCTGTACAGATAACTATTTTACCATCTGTACAGACGGACCTTTAAATATCTGTACAGATAGCACTTGTCGACATCTGTACAGATGCTACCCTTGCTATCTGTACAGATCTGTTTTTTGCGGCATCTGTACAGATGCTTATTTATAATCTGTACAGATGCTAAAATTAACAATCTGTACAGATAAATACCCCGGCATCTGTACAGATGCACCTTTAAATATCTTTACAGATAGCACTTGTCGACATCTGTACAGATGTTACCCTTCCTATCTGTACAGATTTATTTTGGGCGGCATCTGTACAGATGCTAATTCATAATCTGTACAGATGCTAATACTCGCCATCTGTACAAATAAATACCCCAGGCATCTGTACAGACAACCACTCAACATCTGTACAGATGTTATCTTAATGCTATCTGTACAGTTATACTTATAAATATGTGTACAGATGCACGTATCTGTACAGATATCCCAAAATAATCTGTACAGATGACAATAAATGGTATCTGTACAGATGCAAGGAAGGCATCTGTACAGATGCCGCATATCCTTGTGGCCATCGACAAGCATCTGTACAGATGGCAGGCCCCTTAGACGGGCATCTGTACAGATTCCCAAAAAGGGGGGGGTACCTCGCGCGCGGATCGATGTATCTTCGCAACCGCTGCGAGTTAGGACTTCATTCAAGAGCGAGGTCCCCCTTAAACTCAACGATCTATCGTTCTATCGGAGCAGAAAGTCCTTCCGATGCAAAAAAGGCCCCCGCGTCGGCCTTATTTATCGTGAGTGTTAGCACGATCCCACTGCATGATGACTAACTCATACCTAGCTTAGTGTATTTGTCTGCCCAATTCAGGCTCGGAGAACAGCGCCACACCTGCGGGGATGGCGGCAGGCTATGCACATCTGAAGACCTATGCAGCCAGGTTGGAGCGCTGCCGCCGTGATCCTCAGCTTCCAGCTGCGCATGGCGACAACAAGGACAAGCTGTCTGTGCCTACTGACCAAGTCTGCCCAAACCTCCACATAACGGCCTGCAGGTGAGCGTTTTAACAGTAGCATGCAGGCCAACCTTACCCATCAACAATGCATGCATGCTGAAGGCAGACCATGCATCAACATGATATCATGGCTGTGGTGTGCACAGGCTGTACATGCAAGAGAGCAATGTGGGCAGGACATGCCTGTTTGGCGAGCTCTGGATCGAGCGTGACCTGCATGACTTGAAGTCCATCACCACCAGCGGCATTCCTGGAGCCCAGCTGGATGCCCACATTGCCATGCGGGTGGCCGGGCATAACGCCAGCAAGAGGCTCCTTGACCGGGCTGAGCCAGAGGCACAACAGGACTACAAAGCCCGCCTGAAGGACGAGCTGACACAGGACGGGCAGCAGGCCCTGCTGCTTGGAGCGGGCAGTGCAGAGTGCCCACTGCAGAACAGCCCGGGTGCCATGATGAGGGGCTGCATGAAGGCAGTCCAGGATCTGCAGAAAAGCGACGAGGCCACCCCATGGCGCCCATGGCACGTCAAGCAGGTGTTCGGTGAGGCCCTAAATGCAAGGGAGGCAGAGGAGGAGGCCAAGGAGGTTCCACGGGTCGCTGCACCCCCGTATCCAGTGCGGTACTACCAGCGGGCAGACAGCAATGGCACCATTGTGTTCAGCAGTGTGTACAAACGCCCCTCAACCCGCAACAACACCTGGGTCAGCATCCCGTTCAGGCTCGATGACGACAATTGGGCCATTTGGGCTGGCCATGTGCAGTTCTGGGTTCGTTTGGAGCACCCCAAGCTGCCTGGGGTGTTCCTACGCCTAGCAGTCAGCCGCATCTACTTGACACGCCCTACATCCCACCCCTCATGTGTGGCAGCAACTGGTCAGGCTGTTCCCAGGCCACAGCAAGCAGCAGGAGCAGGAGCAGCGGCTGAGGCAGGAGGCCAGGGGGGAGAGCCACCAGGAGACGGGGATGCAGATGGGGGTGCTGGGCCCAGCGGTATAGGTCCAAATGGGCTGAAACTTTGCCAGTTGGTAGCTTGTGATGTAAGGATTCCATCCCAAAAGAAATCAGGTCAAAAAAATTAAAGGCGGAGGCTGGGCGGCCCGTGGCGTTCACGCAGGGACGGATGAAGGGATGGAGGGGGGGGCGCAGGGACGAGTGCAGGGATGGAAGGGGGGGTGCAGGGACGGATGCAGGGACGAGTGCAGGGATGAGTGCAGGGATTTCGGGCGCAGGGACGAGTGCAGGGATAAGCGCAGGGACGAGTGCAGGGATTTCGGGCGCAGGGACGAGTGCAGGGACGAGCGCAGGGACGAGCGCAGGGATGAGCGCAGGGACGAGTGCAGGGATTTCGGGCGCAGGGACGAGTGCAGGGATGAGCGCAGGGACGAGTGCAGGGATTTCGGGCGCAGGGACGAGTGCAGGGACGAGCGCAGGGACGAGTGCAGGGATGAGCGCAGGGACGAGTGCAGGGATTTCGGGCGCAGGGACGAGTGCAGGGATGAGCGCAGGGACGAGTGCAGGGATTTCGGGCGCAGGGACGAGTGCAGGGACGAGCGCAGGGACGAGTGCAGGGATTTTGGGCGCAGGGACGAGTGCAGGGACGAGCGCAGGGACGAGTGCAGGGATGAGCGCAGGGTCGAGTGCAGGGACGAGCGCAGGGACCGACGCAGGGATTGTAGGAACGTGCATGATGCTTACAGCAGTGCCTAACACGAGCATAAATAACCTTCTCCGTGTTTGCTACATCCAACTACATACATCACATCCATCTACTGCGATCATTTAGGCTGGAGTCTGGCTGCTGCATGTCAGCTGGCTCCTGCCTGTAAGCTGGCTGCCACCAAGTTGCTACGGCCTCGTGGCTGCTGATCCTAGCTTGCACCACTGCTCCATTGCCACACCACTGCCAAGAGGCTGCTGCACCCCTGCACAACAACAACATGCACACAAGGGGACATGTGCACAAGAGCACACACCTTACTGATGAAGGACGCACCCACGACGTTCATCTGCAATCAGGCAGGCAACACAGATGTGGTGGAACGTGACGCTATATAGATGAAGCGCGACTGGTGCTGCGTGACTGCTACCACGAAAACGGCGGCTGCACCGCACTGCGACATCGCACCTGGCATAGTGTACGAGTGCAGTCCGGATCCTGCAAGCCTGCGAGCGTGCAAGCCGGCAAACCTGCAAGCCACGAGGCGGCAAGACACATCGCACATCGCTCAATTGCCAGCCGAAGCCACTTACCACCACTAGCGTGCAACGGGCCCTCCTCTGTGGCAGCCACCAGCCAGCCCTTGCCAGTGCACCTTCATTCCTCCTACTAAGGCCAATCTTGACGCAAGCCTTTGCCAATACATCGCAGTACGTTCCCGACAAGGCCTAGCACAGTCTGGATAAGCGCTATCTTGGTTAGTGAACTTTCAAAGTTAGTGAATCGCGAAGCTTGCGAGTGACGAAGTTTGCGTGTTGTAGAGCAGTTCTAACGGCGGCATCGTTCATCCCTTAGGATACAAGGCAGCACACATATTGCTTCCCCAAGCGGGATCAGGCGACGAGAAACTGGCAAGGGCTGGCTGGTGGCTGCCACAGAGGAGGGCCCGTTGCACGCTAGTGGTGGTAAGTGGCTTCGGCTGGCAATTGAGCGATGTGCGATGTGTCTTGCCGCCTCGTGGCTTGCAGGTTTGCCGGCTTGCACGCTCGCAGGCTTGCAGGATCCGGACTGCACTCGTACACTATGCCAGGTGCGATGTCGCAGTGCGGTGCAGCCGCCGTTTTCGTGGTAGCAGTCACGCAGCACCAGTCGCGCTTCATCTATATAGCGTCACGTTCCACCACATCTGTGTTGCCTGCCTGATTGCAGATGAACGTCGTGGGTGCGTCCTTCATCAGTAAGGTGTGTGCTCTTGTGCACATGTCCCCTTGTGTGCATGTTGTTGTTGTGCAGGGGTGCAGCAGCCTCTTGGCAGTGGTGTGGCAATGGAGCAGTGGTGCAAGCTAGGATCAGCAGCCACGAGGCCGTAGCAACTTGGTGGCAGCCAGCTTACAGGCAGGAGCCAGCTGACATGCAGCAGCCAGACTCCAGCCTAATTGATCGCAGTAGATGGATGTGATGTATGTAGTTGGATGTAGCAAACACGGAGAAGGTTATTTATGCTCGTGTTAGGCACTGCTGTAAGCATCATGCACGTTCCTACAATCCCTGCGTCGGTCCCTGCGCTCGTCCCTGCACTCGACCCTGCGCTCATCCCTGCACTCGTCCCTGCGCTCGTCCCTGCACTCGTCCCTGCGCCCAAAATCCCTGCACTCGTCCCTGCGCTCGTCCCTGCACTCGTCCCTGCGCCCGAAATCCCTGCACTCGTCCCTGCGCTCATCCCTGCACTCGTCCCTGCGCTCGTCCCTGCACTCGTCCCTGCGCCCGAAATCCCTGCACTCGTCCCTGCGCTTATCCCTGCACTCGTCCCTGCGCCCGAAATCCCTGCACTCATCCCTGCACTCGTCCCTGCATCCGTCCCTGCACCCCCCCTTCCATCCCTGCACTCGTCCCTGCGCCCCCCCCTCCATCCCTGCATCCGTCCCTGCGTGAACGCCACGGGCCGCCCAGCCTCCGCCTTTATTTTTTTTGACCTGATTTCTTTTGGGATGGAATCCTTACATCACAAGCTACCAACTGGCCAAGTTTCAGCCCATTTGGACAAGGTTGACAAAAGCGCAGGGAAAAACGCAGGGACTAATTTGTAGGAGTGGAGGAGAGTTGGAGGTGGCGCTGTTGGCAGAGGGTGCAGCCACGTTGGTCAGGAGCTTTACCCTGGGGACAGGCTGTAGAGCTGACTGCTGGATGCCATACAGCTGCTCCTGCTCTGAGTCTGTGTCAGGGCCATCTGGCATGGGAACAGCTGCCAGGATGTAAGAGTTTTTGACTTTGTGCGCGTTGACCCTGAGCATGCTGCCAAACTGATTGCAGCTGATCTGGCACACATCTCCACGGAATAGAAAGCTGCTGCCGTCGTCTGTTGCAGCTGTCACTGAGATGAAGTTCTGCTTGCTGTCAGGGACATACAAAGCATGGCTGAGGAACCAGGACCCACGCTTGGTGCTGAGGAACACACTGCCAGACCCTACTGCCCAGACCCTGTGGCCCTCAGCTGCCAGCCTTACAGGCTTGTGCTTGTCTGGCGCAAAGGGTGTGTAGTTGTAGAAGAACTGCAGGTCCTTCAGGATGTGTTGTGAGGCACCTGAGTCAATGCAGAAGGGGCTATACAGGTCGCTGTTGAAGTTCAGTCTGGGCTGCACCATCTGCATGAGAACATCATCAAGATCATCATCATCATCATCAGCAGCAGCAGCAGTGGAGCAGGTGAACAGGCTGGCTCCCCTGGATGGGCTCTGAGTTGCTGTTCTGCCAGGGGTCTGGGCCCTGCCTCTGCTGGGGCTGGATGTCCTGGCTGGGCTAGAGCTCCTGCCTGGACTGGGTCGCCTGCCTGGGCTGCTGGGTTTGGCAGGGTTGCTGAATAGGGTCCTCATGCGGTTGCGCTGATCCCTGTCAAAGGTGAAACATTCAGACATGATGTGGCCAGGCTTAGCACAGTAGTTGCAGGTCAGGTGAGCATGTGAGCTGACGTCCCTGGTGGACCTGTCAGGTGACTGTGCTCTGGCCTGCTGCTGCTGTGCTGCTTGCTGCTCACGAGACTGCTGTGGTAGCCTGAACCTGCCCCTGCCCCCCTGTCCGCCTGAAATACCAGCCCCCCTGCTGTCAGAAGGGGAGGAGTAGGACCAGAGTGAGGATGAGGAGGTGCTGAGTTGCTGCTGCATCTGCTTGCTGAGTAGGTCAGCCTCCTTTGTCAGCAGCACACGCTTGATGCGCTCGACTTTTAGGTCAGCGCTGGTCTGATCATAGCGCAACCTTTCGACTGTGCTTTCGTACTCAGGCGGTAGGGCTGCCAGAATGGCGAGTACCACTGTGGATTCAGAGGTCTCGCAGTTGCAAGCTTCCAGCTCTGTCAGCAGCTGCTGCAAACGCGCATAGAAGCGCGCTACTGACTCGCCGGGTTCCATGCGCAGGAGACTGAGTTGCTGCTGAAGCTGCGACTGTCGCGCGACTGACGATTCGGTGAACTGAGATTCGAGGGTTTCCCAGGCGTCTTGCGCTGAGTCTGCAGACTTGACAGTGAAGATGTGGAGGTTAAAAACGTGTCGCTGGATAAAGGCTCTGGCTTTGCGGTCCAGCGCGCTGTCCGCGCGAGATCTGGCTAGCTCAGCAGTATACGTAGTCTGCTCTTGCTGAGTGGCGTTAGCTGCTGGCGCGGTGGGTAAGGGGGTGACGCCGTCAGCGACGACGGACCAGAGGCCTGCTTCGATTAGCAGGCCTTCGGTGCGGATGCTCCAAATTGGCCAGTTGTCGTCATCGAGAATGGTGGCCTGATTGCCAGAGGCTGAAGCAGGAGAAGTTGCCATCGCTGATCGACTGGGCTGTCAACCACACGAACCCTAGCCAGCAACTTACTGGAGCCCTATCGCGCGTCAGCGCGTGGGCCCATAACCTGTTGGAAGAGCACGGGCAGACGCGGACACCAGTTCAGGGTAGTTACATTGATCTGCCACAACTGCTAACGCGCAACCTTGCGTCAACCTTGCGCAACCTTGCGCCTACCTGTTGGAAGAGCACGGGCAGACGCGGACACCAGTTCAGGGTGCCTACGACTGCCGGGTGTCTGCCCTAAATACGGCAGTCACACTCGCACTCATCGCGGCCGGGCCGCTGGCAGGCACACCCTACAATCCCGGTGCTTGATCTCAACTGCACCGGGAGGGTATGCAACTAACAAAACTGCAGCTAACACACATCCAGCGCCTTGCTGAGACCCTGCAACATACTAGGCTGCACAACCTTACACCAACCTGCTCCTTGCAGGTCCCTACACAACCTGCCCTATGCAGAGCCTCATCTCTATCACCACAACCAGCCTGCTCAAACAGAGAACACATAGCTGCACTCCTGCCCTATGCAGAGACGCCTTACACCAGCAACAACACATACCTGGCCACCTCTAGGCACAGAGCACACCCGACATGTGATCACCAACAACATCACCCTGCTCAAGCAGAGAACAGTACCCTGCAGTGCACCAGCCTGCAGAGAGCCACATCATGCACCTGGCAGTCTATCTAATCTATCTACCAGGCATTGTCTGAAACTGTCAGAAACGACAAGCAGGGCAAAGTGGCATGGGGGCCAGCCCAGTAGTCATATCTCGACGTCTTGGCATGCACTCTCATCTGACCCAGCACCATTCGCCACCCTTCGCCGCTTCTCCAACCCACAGTTCTACTGTCGACATCGCTCTGGGACGACTTGGTCGACCATTTGCAGCTCAACTCTAAAATTAGCGGAGCCCCACAGCGGAGAGCTCGGATGCCCTTCTACGCTTCTATGAGGAGAACACCTTGCACAGGTACAGTCGCGGTTGTTGCACCGTCGCATCCCGCTTCGAGCGAGACCTCCAGAGCCGCAGTCCCATCGCATCAGCCCTGTTGGCATCAGCCACAAAGACGGCACACAGCACATCTCTCGCTTCATTGCACCCTGTTGGCATTAGCCACAGAGACGACACACATCTCTCGCTTCATGCACCCTGCTGGCTTCAGCCACAGAGATCATCAGCTACAGCCTACACTCCTGCATTCCTTGCAGAGACTAGGGCAACATCATACACAACATGGCAGCAAAGCTATCCAGCCTAGCAGCCCGCCGCATAGCTGCACAGCATGCGCACACACTTGCAGCCCAGGTAGCACCAAAGGGAGCAGACATACATCAGGGCAGCAGAGCTACACAGCCCAGCAGCCTGCCAGAACACTCAAGACGCATAGCGCACGGCATGCGCACATCATGGCAGCCCAGGTAGCACCTGAGGTAGCACACAACAACGGTCAACTTGACCACATCCCAGGCAAACTCAACGTGGGGGCGGACGCGCTATCCCATAGGCCTGACTATCACGTGTATGCTCACATCATGCAGCTGCACACACTCAAATCGGGCATCACCGCCCAGGGCACAGATCACTCGCACTCTGTCACCCAACAAATCATACTTGCTGGCAAATCATGCCAGTTCGCAATCGAGGGCAATTTGTTGTTCCACACTGGCTGAGGGCTCCGCAGGTTTTATATCCCTGTTGGCACAATGGCTCCAACCTGACATGTGAGGCACATGATACACCCATCGTCTTGGTTAGGGACAAGGCATATGTCTGCGTATGTCCCACCACTCTGGTCAAGCACTATGCAGCCGGCATGGACTGATCACCCATTGCAACCTGCGCTGAACACAACTACCACATCTTCTTTTTCTCAGTTTCTGTCACGATGGTTTCTTCAGTCAGCTTGGAAGGAGGAGGAGAACGAGACGACGGTCAGCTCAAGACTCTGATTTCATAGTTTCAGCATGGTTTGCATGGAGCTCGTTGCATTTGTTTGTCTGTTAAATAAGGCCTGTTCCTGCCTGCCTGTCATTGCCTGCCTGTCTATGCTTGCTGTGGCATGATCACTCGTAGAAAAGATCGCATTATACGTGCCACCTAAGGGTGCTTTTTTTTCTGATGGAAGTCTTCAGTTTCTCATTGGCAAGCCAACGTACTTGACAAAAAAATCAACTCCAAGTGGCTGGCGAGATTTGATCGTTTGACTGTCGTGCACTTCTGTGAGGGCAACCAGTACTGGTTGAGGTCCAGTACTGGTTGCTAACCAGTACTGGCCCTTAACCAGTACTGGTTGCCATCCAGTACTGGTTGTCAGCTTTGGTAGGGTTAGGGCATGGAGATATCAAAGTTTCCGCGTATCACATTCAAGCCTTCCCATGTGTGGTACTTGCATCGCTGGTCTTAGCGCTTCGCTGTAAGCTCCCCAAGTTGTCTACGTCGATGTGCGATGTGCGATGTCCAGTCGATGTGCGCTACAATGTGCGCTACAATGTGCGCTTGTGATGGGTTAACACCTCTCCATACTGCCAAGTCTTTCTGACGTGCGATGTCCAGTCGATGTGCGCTATCATGTGCGCTTGTAATGGGTTAACATCTCTCTATAATGTCAAGTCCTATGGATGAAGCAAGTATGCTTACAGACAATTGGATGATAGCTGAAGGGTTAGGGCTGAGGACTGAGGTCAGGGCTGGGAGCCTTGGTTAGGTACTGAATAGGCACCGACTACAACAAGAGGACAACACGCAATAACACATTGCATGTGCTATCACTCACTAAGCAATGCCATTGAGATTACTATGTACGTGTGTTTGTTATCACTATCCCTTTACATTACGGGGAAAGTAAGAATTTTTATTTTCCCGTAAAAAACAGCTCCGAGACCTCTTTGACCTCGCGCTCCGAAGAAGTTGCGCTGCTCGCCACATCGGTGAGCAGGCTGTGTGCGTGGCTGTAGGATGCCGGAGACAGCGTGGCTTCCGCGGAGTTTTACTGTAACCGCTACGTAACCGCTGTTTTTACTGGAAAAGTGCAGAACATTTACTGTAACCGCTGCTTAACCGCTGTTTTTACTGAAAAAGTGCGGAAGTTTTACTGTAACCGCTGCGTAACCGATATTTTTACTGAAAAAGTGCAGGCGCCGTCGACAAAGCTGGGCGTCGCAAACGCTTTGATGCTGCGCGCTTATCTTGTAGACGTACTAGCCCGGAACCAACCCGTAATGTAAAGGGATACTGTATAATGTCTCGGCCCGCGCTGTTCACGTTCAAATAACAACCTCGGCCTCGTCTCAAGCTGCGTAAACGACTCGGCTACGCCTCGTCGTTTACTGCAACTTTCGACGAGGTCTCGGTCGTTATTTTCCCGTAACAGCTTGGCCTCCGACATTATACTATACATCACTAACATTACATAGTACACTGCTTCGCATGCTATGTAGCATCAACCAAGACACTCCATCCGTCCTCTATCTCATTCCCTCTTCTCATGCAAGGCGACCTCAATGTGATGAAGGTAGTCGTCCAAGCTCCAGCCCCTGCAAAGCGACACAGAGTCTGTCTGGCTGGCTGTGACCAGTACTGGCTGGCTGGCTGTGACCAGTACTGGCTGGCTGACCAGTACTGGCTGGCTGGCTGTGACCAGTACTGGCTGGCTGGCTGTGACCAGTACTGGCTGGTTGACAAGTACTGGCTGGCTGGCTGACCAGTACTGGCTGGCTGACCAGTACTGGCTGGCTGGCTGTGACCAGTACTGGCTGGCTGTGACCAGTACTGGCTGGCTGACCAGTACAGGCTGGCTGGCTGTGACCAGTACTGGCTGGCCTACCAGTACTGGCTGGCAGGCTGTGACCAGTACTGGTTGGCTGACCAGTACTGGCTGGCTGGCTGTGACCAGTACTGGCTGGCTGACCAGTACTGGCTGGCTGGCTGTGACCAGTACTGGCTGGCCTACCAGTACTGGCTGGCTGACCAGTACTGGCTGGCTGGCTGTGAACAGTACTGGCTGGCTGACCAGTACTGGCTGGCTGGCTGACCAGTACTGGCTGGCTGACCAGTACTGGCTGGCTGGCTGTGACCAGTACTGGCTGGCTATGACCAGTACTGGTTGGCTGACCAGTACTGGCTGGCTGGCTGTGACCAGTACTGGCTGGCCTACCAGTACTGGCTGGCTGACCAGTACTGGCTGGCTGGCTGACCAGTACTGGCTGGCTGGCTGTGACCAGTACTGGCTGGCCTGACCAGTACTGGCTGGCAGGCTGTGACCAGTACTGGTTGGCTGACCAGTACTGGCTGGCTGGCTGTGACCAGTACTGGCTGGCAGACCAGTACTCGCAGGCTGGCTGTGACCAGTACTGGCTGGCTGGCTGTGACCAGTACTGGCTGGCCTACCAGTACTGGCTGGCTGACCAGTACTGGCTGGCTGGCTGTGACCAGTACTGGCTGGCTATGACAGTACTGGCTGGCTGACCAGTACTGGCTGGCTGGCTGTGACCAGTACTGGCTGGGGCAGTAACAGCAGGGGGGCAGGGGGGCAGGGGGGCTGCAGCAGCAGACAGTAGGCAGCAGATAGTAGGCGCAACCAGCGCTGGTGCCCCCCCATTCAGCAGCAGGGTCACAGCAGCAGCAGCAGCAGCAGGGGGGCAGCAACAGCAGTAGGGGGGCAGCAACAGCAGTAGGGGGGGCAGCAGCAGCAGCAGCAGCAGGAGTAGGGGGGCAGGGGGGCTGCCGCAGCAGGGGGTCAGGGGGGCTGCACCAGCTGGGTTACAGCCCCCCCATTCAGCTGCAGGGTTACAGCAGCAGCAGCAGCAGCAGGGGGGTTGGAGGGCAGCAGCAGCAGCAGCAGCAGTAGGGGGGCAGCCACAGCAGTAGGGGGGCAGGGGGGCAGGGGGGGCAGGGGGGCAGGGGGGCAGGGGGGCTGCAGCAGCAGGGGGGCAGGGGGGCTGCAGCAGCAGCAGCAGGGGGGCAGGGGTGCTACAGCAGCAGATAGTAGGGGCACTATAGCACCTACCTACCTTTTGGCTGCTTGATGACTGCTGCTGGAATGGGGGTGGTTGTGTAGGGAAAGTGGAGGAGATGTGTTCATCAGACCTGCAATCATCAGACCTGCAGTAGGGGGGCAGCAACAGCAAGGGGGGCAGCAGCAGCAGATAGTAGGGGCACTATAGCACCTACCTACCTTTTGGCTGCTTGCTATGACTGCTGCTGGGAAGGGGGTGGGAGTGGAGGATTGAAGGCGGGGAGGGAGGGTAGATGTGGAAGGCGGGAGGCAGGGAGGCGGGAGGCGGGGAGGGCGGGGAGGCTCAGTTGGGTTTAAATGGGCGGGGTGGCTTGAA
>JASKMD010000012.1:9809391-9851057 GCA_030144725.1 Haematococcus lacustris
TGGACCAGCTGTGTGGCCGCGAGGTTGATTGCCGAGTATGTGGCTGCGAGTATGGGCTAGATGCGGCTGCGAGTATGGGTAACCTCGTGCGATGCCATCGCTGCAATACCGGCTACACGATGCTGCGACTAAGTGTTGGACGGCCTTGAATGCAAGTGAGATGTTCAGAATTTTTCTAAGTGCTTAAAGGCTACAGTACTGTAAGTGGTCTCTCGAGGTACCTCGAGGTACCTCGAGGTACTGCAGATGTCTACAGTACTGTAGATGTCTACAGTACTGTAGATGTCTACAGTACTGTAGGTACCTACAGTACTGTAAATGGTCTCTCGAGGTACCTCGAGGTACCTACAGTACTGTAGATGTCTACAGTACTGTAGGTACCTACAGTACTGTAAATGGTCTCTCGAGGTACCTCGAGGTACCTACAGTACTGTAGATGTCTACAGTACTGTAGATGTCTATAGTACTGTAGATGTCTACTGTACTGTAGATGTCTACAGTACTGTAGATGTCTACAGTACTGTAGATGTCTACAGTACTGTAGGTACCTACAGTACTGTAAATGGTCTCTCGAGGTACCTCGAGGTACATACAGTACTGTAGATGTCTACAGTCCTTTAGATGTCTACAGTACTGTAGATGTCTACAGTACTGTAGGTACCTACAGTACTGTAAATGGTCTCTCGAGGTACCTCGAGGTACCTCGAGGTACCTCGAGGTACTGTAGATGTCTACAGTACTGTAGGTGTCTACGGTACTGTAGATGTCTACAGTACTGTAGATGTCTACAGTACTGTAGATGTCTACAGTACCTCGAGGTACCTACAGTACTGTAGATGTCTACAGTACTGTAGATGTCTACAGTACTGTAGGTACCTACAGTACTGTAAGTGGTCTCTCGAGGTACCCCGACAGTACTGTAGACACCTACAGTACTATAGACATCTACAGTACTGTAGACACCTACAGTACTTTTCGTGTACTCGCGAGGTACCCCCGACAGTACTGTAGACACCTACAGTACTGTAGCATGGCCGTATCTCACCAACCGCGCAAAATCACGAATTTTAGTTTCGACCCCCAATCTTACAATGCCTTCATTTGACTATGTACCAAGTCCGAGGCTCCGAATCTCAAAAATGCTGTTACTAATTTGCCTGAGTGTCGTTGGACCCTATTAAGAAGAGGGCGTTGACTTAGGTCAACCAGCACATGAGATTGTGGAGGGTGTTAGTTGGCGCTACATAGCTTGATGATTGTATGGCGCTGTGTGCTATGTGATAACCAGGAGTGGGTCATGGCATATGCATGTTGTCCTCATGGTGATATGTCCTCATGGGGGTAAACCAGTACTGGTTGGGAATAAAACAGTACTGGTTGGGAATAAACCAGTACTGGTTGGGAATAAACCAGTACTGGTTGGGGGTAAACCAGTACTGGTTGGGGGTAAACCAGTACTGGTTGGGAATAAACCAGTACTGGTTGGGAATAAACCAGTACTGGTTGGGAATAAACCAGTACTGGTTGGGAATAACCCAGTACTGGTTGGGAATAAACCAGTACTGGTTGGGAATAAACCAGTACTGGTTGGGAATAAACCAGTACTGGTTGGGGGTAAACCAGCAACGGTTGGGAGGCAACCAGTACTGGTTGGGGGTGGACCAGTCCTGGTTTTCTCGTATCTCCTCAGCCCGATTTTTCCTCGATTTTAGGTTTACACCCCCATTCTTAGAACCGCTAAAAAATACAATCTATCAAGCCACTTTGTCAAAAAATTCAAGCCTCTTCCCCCCTTCCTTTCCACGCATCCTCCATGTGCCAGTCCCTTCCATTTGACATGACATCGCTGCCCTCACCCCACCACCAACTTCTCCTCACCCCCCACCATCTTTGCGCAACCCTCATCCCACTTCCCCATCACAAGGATTAAGGTAAGAGCAAACTAGGAGCATGGAGCAGCACTGTGTAAGCATGTGAGTGGCTAGCCCCCTCTCTTGCACCTACCTAACCGCCAGCCCATGTTTGCTGCAGCGGCACACCCAATCCCCACCCCACACACCACCCCACCCTCATAACCTACCCTCCTAACCTACTTCCCCCCTCCCTACCCCCTTCGTCTCCCTGCCCCTTTGGTCCCTTCCTTCCTCCTGCTAATGAGTGGCTATTGATGGCCACAGGTAATCCAGTCAGTGAGTGGCTACTGGCAAGTGGCTAGGGCTCAGTGCCCACACCAAGCTTCCTAACTCACGTGCACGCCCCTTGGCTGTAGGTCGGATGGGCACCTCCCCGCCCCTTCTTACTCCCGCAGCTCTGCCCCGGCCCCGCCCAGCCCAGCCCAATCAAGCCTCTACTCTACCCTCTACTCTACTCTACCCTCACCATCCTACTCTACCCTCGCACCCTACTTTCCCCTTCCCCTTCCACCTCCCCCTTCTACCCCCTGACATCGCAGACACCTGCCCTCCCCTCCCCCGCCCTTGCCCCCGACCCCGCCCCCCCTACTCCTGCCTTCCTACCCCCTACCCGCGCCCCCGCCCAGCCCAGCCCCACTGACCACCACCAACTACACCACTCACCTGGAGCAGGCAGGGGTCGGTCGCTGTGTGGTGAGTGCTGTTGCTGCTGCTACAGCTACATCTCACAACCCGTGCGCCTATGTCCCCTATGGGCCCCTGTGCCCCCATATGCGCACTGTACGAGCAGTCCGGAGGCAGTCCCCATATCCCCATATCCCCATATCCCCTTCCTCTATCCCCTCCCTCCCCCTCCCTTTCAGTTCCCTTTCCTTCACGTGGCATGGCAGCCACCACCTCACCCCGCCAATGCTCTCCTACCCACCCCCTCCCCTCCCCATTGCAACCTTCGCCCCCTCCCACCATCCTCCTCCCACACCACAGAGGGGCGGTGGCATGGAGCAGCAACCCTCCCCAGCCAGGCAGCAAGTGCGAAAGGCGAAAGGCGAGTAGTTAGCAGCGTGCAGGCAGTAGGTCTCTCCACTCTGCTGCCGGCACCACTCAGTAGCGTGCTCATGCTGCTTGCCACTGATGCTGCTAATGTGCTTGCTGATCCAAACCAAGCTCTTGCCTGCTTTCAGTGAGAGTGCTGGTTGCCAGCCAGTGCTGGTTGCAGACCAGTGCTGGTTGCCAGCCAGTGCTGGTTGCAAACCAGTGCTGGTTGTAAACCAATGCTGGTCACAGCCAGTGCTGGTTACATCCCAGTGCAGGATGCCTCACAGTAATGTGTGTCATGCATTGTAGTCATTGGGTCCAGTAGAGCATTGTATGTAAGATTAATCTGTGTTACTTCGCTTAGGGGCTGGAGCGTGGACGAGTACCTTCATTACCTCAAGGTCGTTGAACCCTATTAAGAAGAGGGCGTTGACTTAGGTCAACCAGCACATGAGATTGTGGAGGGTGTTAGTTGGCGCTACATAGCTTGATGATTGTATGTCGCTGTGTGCTATGTGATAACCAGGAGTGGGTCATGGCATATGCATGTTGTCCTCATGCACTCCGGGAAATTAAGGCCTGGCTGGCTTGGAAAACCTGAGAGTTGAGTTCTGAAACTTGGTATGTAGGCTGCTGTGACCTAGGGGAGTACAAGACTCTCTCGGGCCAAAGTGTAATTCTCAGTCGCTGGGGAGTTGCTGGACCAGGTGTAGGGCTGTGACCCTGATTTTGGCTAAGGGAGTTGGCACCGAGTGACCAAAGTGACTTTTCATGAAATGTGAGTATGAGCGATTGTAGAGGGTGGTTACAGCTGCCCAACCTAGTAGGTGGCATGCAAAACGTCCAAGCCAGTGATAAGTTATGGCCCACTTTAGGTGACCCTGCGGAGGGTTTAGTACCCCTCTTGCCCAAAGGGGGGGTGACTTGACCCTCCGCAGGGTCAGAGGTGACCCTCCGCAGGGTTTTGTGACCCTCCGCAGGGTCAGACGTGACCCTCCACAGGGTTTTGTGACCCTGCGCAGGGTTAAGTACCCCTCTTGGCCTTAGGGGGGGTGGCTTGACCCTGCGCAGGGTCAGACGTGACCCTCCGCAGGGTTACGTGACCCTGCGGAGGGTCAGACGATTAGGCATTCCTGACCCTGCGGAGGGTCAACTGTGGCATGGAAAACATCAAGTTGCATGGAGGCTTGCATGGGGGTTTCGCAAATGAACCGCGAAGGAAGCAAAGGAATCGCGAAGGGCATCTTGACTGCCCCGCCAAGCTGGCATGCTGCATAATGGCAGCCAGGAGCAGCCAGGAGCAGCGAACAGGACATCGTCGCGAGAAGGGTAGCCACGAGCTAGACAGCCATCTCTAGCCAGGAGCCTTACAGCATTCGCGACCAGCCATAGCAATCATGTCAGGCGATAGGATCAAGAGGCAGCACTGTACACAGCACACGCATATCGCAGGAGCTAGCAGCCAGGAGCAGCCAGGAGCAGCCAGGAGCAAATCGCAGCCTCATTCGTAGAAGACATCGCAAACGCAATACGCAAAAGAGGCATAGTGATGTTAGCGATGTAGCCATGCCAGCCAGCCATCGCCAGCTAGCAGCCTCCAACATAGCATATCGCAGCCAAATGCAAGCTATTGGCAGCATGCAGCCTCATCGCAACCGCGACCAGGTCGAGCGAAAGGAGCAGAAAGCGCAGCGAGATTGTAGAGCAGAAGGTGCAGGAAGGCTCATGTGGCGTGGCTTGCTTGCAGGTGGAGCGCCAAGAACCCGAAACAAGATCAACATGGCACAGCTAAGAGGACAGTCAAGAGCTAGGAGCCAGGAAGTGCAGCCATTGGAAGCAGTAAGGCGGCGCAGCCAGGAGCAGCCAGGAGCAGTTAGAAGCTGTAGCGATGAGCGGCAATGATGAGCGGCACCGATGAAAGGCAATCATGAGCAGCACCCTCCCATTTCCCCCCATCACACACTCCACTCTACAAATGGTGAGTGGCTTGCTGTTGCTCCATGTACCCAGTCTGACTGCTAGCATGCCCTTGGTAACTGCAGGTTCTTCTGGTCACACCCATCCCCCTTTTCCACTACCAATACCACCACCACCAGCACCTCCCCTCCCCCTTTCCTTTCTTTATAAACCCACTTCCCCCTTCCCCGTCACCTCTCCCCAGACATCCCAGCAGCCAGGAGAAAGCCCACCCCACCCACCCTCTTTCCACCACCACCACCACCACCACCTCCCTTCCCCCTCTCTCTCCCTCTCCCCTCCCATACTCCCATACTCCCATACTCCCAAGCCTCCCTTCCCCTCTCCTACCCTTCGATTGACGTGGCATCGCAGCCCCCACCTCACCCTACCTTCCCTTCCCTACACCCTATACTCCTCATCGCAATCCCACCCCACTGGCGCATGGGAGATGTTGCCTGGTGATATGGTAAGGCCACGGTGATAGCTAACACAGTGCCCAGCCTGGTCACCCTACCGCACGTGCACGCCCCTTGGTTGCAGGTCTGATGGGCACCTCCCCTCCACTCTCCCTACACAACCAACCCCTCCCAATTCATCCTCCCCCGCCCCCGCCCCCGCTCCCTCCCCCGCCCCCACCCAGGCCCATGCCCCCAACCCAGGCCCCCACCCAGCCCAACCCATGCCCCCACCCAGCCCAAACCATGCCCCCAACCCACCCCCGCCCCGCCTCCCCCCCTCCCGCCTCCCGCCTCCCCGCCTCCCCCCCTCCCGCCTCCCGCCTCCCCGCCTCCCGCCTCCCGCCTTCCGCCTCCCGCCTTCCACATCTTACCCCCCCTCCCCCTCCCACCCCCTTCCCAGCAGCAGTCATCAAGCCGCCAAAAGGTAGGTAGGTGCTACAGTGCCCCTACTATAACTGCTGCTGCTACTGCTCCTGCAACTGCTGCCCCCCTGTTGCTGCTGCCCCCCTGCTGCAGCTGCTGCTGCCCCTCTGCTGCGGCTGCTGCCCCCCTGCATAGGCTGTTGCAACCATGTCTCCATGCTTGCCAGCAGTGTGACAACAGCCTTGACCATGAGCATCACATGTGTAGTATGCTTGGCAGTTGCAGGCAAGGCTGCAACGGCGTAGAGCTGCAGCCAGAAGCAGTGAGGAGCAGCCCGGCCCCGCCCAGCCCAGCCCCTCCCCTCCCCTCCCCTCCCCTCCCCTCCCCTCCCCTCCCCTCCCCTCCCCTCCCCTCCCCTCCCCTCCCCTCCCCTCCCCTCCCCTCCCCTCCCCTCCCCTCCCCTCCCCTCCCCTCCCCTCCCCTCCCCTCCCCTCCCCTCCCCTCCCCTCCCCTCCCCTCCCCTCCCCTCCCCTCCCCTCCCCTCCCCTCCCCTCCCCTCCCCTCCCCTCCCCTCCCCTCCCCTCCCCTCCCCTCCCAGTGAGTGCACATGCTTGGGTGGTGTCAGTCTAGCCTACCTAGTTCTGGTCATGCATGTCCTAATCTTCTGCTTGATGGCTGATGTTTGCTTGCAGTTGTCGACAACTGGAGCATGACAGGTGTAGCAAGGACAGGTGTAACAAGGAGCCAGCATGGAGTTTGCAAGGCATGACATGGAGCAATAGTGTAAGTGGCGAGCCCTTGCACATGAGTGGTTCCCAATGCCTGGAGCGGGCTGTATCAGACATACAACCACCCCCTCTCCCCCTTTAGCCCAGCCCAGCCCAGCCCAGCCCGCCCAGCCCAGCCCAGCCCGCGGCTGCCCAACTTGATGGTTAACAGCCCAGCCCAGGCTGGAGCTTAACAGTCCCGTTACGAGGTGTTTGCCCATAGCAAGCATGGCCCAGCAGCCAGGAGTTGGGTGCTATGGGGCAGTGACCGCCAGCCCGCCCCTTGTTGTTCAAGGTTTGACGGTAACCCTCCTGCCTTTTGGCCCCTTCCTCCTTCCCTTTCCTGTCCCACCACCACCACCACCACCACCACCACTTCCCAGTCCGCCACCCCGTCTACTTCCCCCCTCCCTAAAGGCCAGCCTTGGGCGGGCAGCATGGAGCGCAAGTAGTAGCAGCCAGCCTACTCTAGTCATGCCATGCCCATGGTGGTGTGGTGGTGTGGTGGTGGTGGTGCTGTTATGGTGTTGTTGGTGCCCATGGTGGTGTGTTGGTATGGTGTTGTTGTCACTTGTCACCTTATGTGAAGGTGTTGCAAGGCGTTAGTGCATCAATGCATTTGCTTGACATTTCCGTAGGGAGGTGCCGCGGGGTGATGGTGCATCGAGACATGTGCTAAGGAGTAGCATAGTGAGGTGTTGCGGGGTGTTTGGATGTCGAGACATGTGTTTTGCGGAGGTGTATCGAGGTTGTACAAGATGTTCCAACGTGGTGACATGTACTTTGCGGTATCTTTGCGAGTTGTTGTGAAGTGTTAGAGCGTGGAGACGTATGTTTGGTAGTGCCTAAGCGAGGAATTGCGAGTTGTGTTAACGTTGAGACATGTGCAAGTAATGCCTAGGAAAGGAGCCAGCGGTGATCCTCCGCAGGGTCAGAAATGGCTAGGAAATGAGCCAGCGGTGACCCTCCGCAGGGTCAGAAGTGCCTAGGGAATGAGCCAGCGGTGACCCTCCGCAGGGTCAGAAATGCCTAGGAAATGAGCTAGCGGTGACCCTCCGCAGGGTCAGAAATGCCTAGGAAATGAGCCAGCGGTGACCCTCCGCAGGGTCAGAAGTGCCTAGGAAATGAGCCAGCGGTGACCCTCCGCAGGGTCAGAAATGCCTAGGAAATGAGCTAGCGGTGACCCTCCGCAGGGTCAGAAATGCCTAGGAAATGAGCTAGCGGTGACCCTCCGCAGGGTCAGAAATGCCTAGGAAGCGAGCCTAGCGGTGACCCTCCGCAGGGTCAGGCCTGACCCTGCGGAGGGTCACACTGACCCTGCGGTGAAAAAGCAAGAACCTGCGGAGGGTCACAATAACCCTAACTGAAACCGCGATTACAGCTCAATCACTTCGAGTTTGACGGAGTTATTGACGGCGATGGGTCGCCCTTGCGATGGGCTATCCGCGGTATACCTCAGCGGAAACTGCCGTCTCGGCCTTAATTACCCGGAGTGTGGTGATATGTACTCTGTATACCTTGCAACATCAGTAGCTCAGTGTCACGTGTAAGTACATCCAATGGCTCTAGCCTAACGTATAATAATCTCCAACTTGGTAAATGTTTCTAAGCAAGCCCCCTCCTTCAGCCCTTCACCCAGCCCTTCACCACTTAAGGGGTCACACAGTAATGGATGAGGGTCACACTGTACTAGATAGTGTGTGTTGTCGCTGCCCTCCTAGTTGGGTGTCAGCCAGTACAAGTTGGGGGTCAGCCAATACTGGTTGGGTGTCAGCCAATACTGGTTGGAGGTTAGCCAGTACTGGCTGGGGTGAACCAGTACTGGTTAAACTTTTGTAAACTTTTTATTTTGGGGGGGGGGTGTGAACCAGTACTGGTTTGGTGTGAACCAGTACTGGCTGACCACCAACCAGTACTGGTTTGGTGTGAACCAGTACTGGTTGGGGGTGAACCAGTACTGGCTGGGGTGAACAAGTACTGGTTAAATTTTTGTATATTTTCTTATTTTGGGGGGGGGGTGTGAACCAGTACTGGTTTGGTGTGAACCAGTACTGGCTGATCACCAACCAGTACTGGTTTGGTGTGAACCAGTACTGGTTGGGGGTGAACCAGTATTGGCTGGGGTGAACCAGTACTGGTTAAATTTTTGTAAATTTTATTATTTGGGGGGGGGGGTGTGAACCAGTACTGGTTTGGTGTGAACCAGTACTGGCTGATCACCAACCAGTACTGGTTTGGTGTGAACCAGTACTGGTTGGGGGTGAACCAGTACTGGCTGGGGTGAACCAGTACTGGTTAAATTTTTGTAAATTTTTTAATTTGGGGGGGGGGGTGTGAACCAGTACTGGTTTGGTGTGAACCAGTACTGGCTGATCACCAACCAGTACTGGTTTGGTGTGAACCAGTACTGGTTGGGGGTGAACCAGTATTGGCTGGGGTGAACCAGTACTGGTTAAATTTTTGTAAATTTTTTAATTTGGGGGGGGGGGTGTGAACCAGTACTGGTTTGGTGTGAACCAGTACTGGCTGATCACCAACCAGTACTGGTTTGGTGTGAACCAGTAGTGGTTGGGAGTGAACCAGTACTGTTTAGGAATATACCAGTACTGTTTGGGAATATACCAGTACTGGTTGGGGGTAAACCAGTACTGGTTGGGGGTAAACCAGTACTGGTTGGGAATAAACCAGTACTGGTTGGGAATAAAACAGTACTGGTTGGGAATAAACCAGTACTGGTTGGGAATAAACCAGTACTGGTTGGAAATAAACCAGTACTGGTTGGGAATAAACCAGTACGGGTTGGGGGTAAACCAGTACTGGTTGGGAATAAACCAGTACTGGTTGGGGGTAAACCAGTACTGGTTGGGAATAAACCAGTACTGGTTGGGAATAAACCAGTACTGGTTGGGAATAAACCAGTACTGGTTGGGAATAAACCAGTACTGGTTGGGAATAAACCAGTACTGGTTGGGAATAAACCAGTACTGGTTGGGAATAAACCAGTACTGGTTGGGAATATACCAGTACTGGTTGGGGGTAAACCAGTACTGGTTGGGGGTAAACCAGTACTGGTTGGGAATAAACCAGTACTGGTTGGGAATAAACCAGTACTGGTTGGGAATAAACCAGTACTGGTTGGGAATAAACCAGTACTGGTTGGGAATAAACCAGTACTGGTTGGGGGTAAACCAGTACTGGTTGGGGGTAAACCAGTACTGGTTGGGAATAAACCAGTACTGGTTGGGAATAAAACAGTACTGGTTGGGAATAAACCAGTACTGGTTGGGAATAAACCAGTACTGGTTGGGAATAAACCAGTACTGGTTGGGAATAAACCAGTACTGGTTGGGGGTAAACCAGTACTGGTTGAGAATAAACCAGTACTGGTTGGGAATAAAACAGTACTGGTTGGGAATAAATTAGTACTGGTTGGGAATAAACCAGTACTGGTTGGGAATAAACCAGTACTGGTTGGGAATAAACCAGTACTGGTTGGGAATAAACCAGTACTGGTTGGGGGTAAACCAGTACTGGTTGGGAATAAACCAGTACTGGTTGGGAATATACCAGTACTGGTTGGGGGTAAACCAGTACTGGTTGGGGGTAAACCAGTACTGGTTGGGAATAAACCAGTACTGGTTGGGAATAAACCAGTACTGGTTGGGGGTAAACCAGTACTGGTTGGGGGTAAACCAGTACTGGTTGGGAATAAACCAGTACTGGTTGGGAATAAACCAGTACTGGTTGGGGGTAAACCAGTACTGGTTGGGGGTAAACCAGTACTGGTTGGGAATAAACCAGTATTGGTTGGGAATATACCAGTACTGGTTGGGGGTAAACTAGTACTGGTTGGGAATAAACCAGTACTGGTTGGGAATAAACCAGTACTGGTTGGGAATATCAGTACTGGTTGGGGGTAAACCAGTACTGGTTGGGAATAAACCAGTACTGGTTGGGAATAAACCAGTACTGGTTGGGAATAAACCAGTACTGGTTGGGAATAAACCAGTACTGGTTGGGAATAAACCAGTACTGGTTGGGGGTAAACCAGTACTGGTTGGGGGTAAACCAGTACTGGTTGGGAATAAACCAGTACTGGTTGGGAATAAACCAGTACTGGTTGGGAATAAACCAGTACTGGTTGGGAATAAACCAGTACTGGTTGGGAATAAACCAGTACTGGTTGGGAATAAACCAGTACTGGTTGGGGGTAAACTAGTACTGGTTGGGAAAAAACCAGTACTGGTTGGGAATAAACCAGTACTGGTTGGGAATAAACCAGTACTGGTTGGAAGTAAACCAGTACTGGTTGGTAATAAACCAGTACTGGTTGGGAATAAACCAGTACTGGTTGGGAATAAACCAGTACTGGTTGGGGGTAAACCAGCAACGGTTGGGAGGCAACCAGTACTGGTTGGGGGTGGACCAGTACTGGTTTTCTCGTATCTCCTCAGCCCGATTTTTCCTCGATTTTAGGTTTACACCCCCATTCTTAGAACCGCTAAAAAATACAATCTATCAAGCCACTTTGTCGAAAATTCAACTTTTCTCATGAACTTTTCTGCGAGTGATAGCTACATCGCTGGAGCCAAGCGGCACCAGCGCTGAAGCCATATAGCTACATCGCTGGAGCTAAGCGGCACCAGCGCTGAAGCTATATGGTTACATCGCTGGAGCCAAGTGGCACCAGCGCTGAAGCCATATGGTTACATCGCTGAAGCCATATGGTTACATCGCTGAAGCCAAGCGGCACCAGCGCTGAAGTTATATGGCTACATTGCTGGAGCCAAGTGGCACCAGCGCTGAAGCCATATGGTTACATCGCTGAAGCCATATGGTTACATCGCTGAAGCCAAGCGGCACCAGCGCTGAAGTTATATGGCTACATCGCTAGAGCCAAGTGGCACCAGCGCTGAAGCCATATAGCTACATCGCTGGAGCTAAGCGGAACCAGCGCTGAAGCTATATGGTTACATCGCTGGAGGATATGGCTACATCGCTGGAGCTAAGCGCTGAAGCTGATACCTGCGCTGCAGCCATGTGGCTACTGCGCTAGTACGATGTGATACCTGCTCTGCAGCCATGTGGTTACTGCGCTGGTACCATGTGGCACCTGCTCTGCAGCCATAGGGCTCCTGCTCTGCAGCCATAGGGCTCCTGCTCTGCAGCCATAGGGCTCCTGCTCGGCCTGCCTGGCCGCTGCTGCTGCTGCTCCTTGCCACCGCTGGGCTGCCTGGCCGCTGCTGCTGCTGCTCCTTGCCACCGCTCCTGTGTGGTATGGGAGGAGGATGGTGGGAGGGAGCGAGGGTTGCAATGGGGAGGCTAGGGGGTGGGGAGGAGAGCAGTGGTGGTGTGAGGTGGTGGCTGCCATGCCACATGAATGGAACTGAAAGGGAGGGGGATAGGGGAAGGGGATATGGGGATATGGGGATTTGGGGAGTGATTGCCTCCGGACTGCTCGTACAGTGCGCGAAGGGGGGCATACGGGGGCATAGGGGCGGGGCGGGAGGATGTGTGTTCATGGAATTGTACATGGGCTGGGGGAGGGGGAAGTGTATCAACAAACTGGGAGGGGGTGGTTCTGTAGGGGTGGGGGAGAAGAGGTGACCATCAGACCTGCAGCGGGGGCGTGCACGTGAGGTAGGGAGATTGGCGTGCACGTGAGGTAGGGAGATTGGCTGGACACTAGGTGTTAGCCACTTACCGGTAGCCACCAGCAACCACTCACTGGCAGAGAGCAGGGAGTGAAAGGGTCAGGAAGAAGAGGGGGAAGGGGGAGCTTGTGTGTGTGGAGGTGGGAAGGTGGTGGTATTGATGCCAAGGTGCCAAGGTAGGTAGGAGTAGGTCTGCTCTTGGCTGCTGGGAAGGGTAGGGAGGGAAGGGCAGGTGGCTGCGATGCCAGGGAGTAGAAGGCGAGGGGGAAGGGTGAAGTATAGGATAGGATAGGAGAAGTATAGGATAGGAGGAAGGTGTGGTGGGGTGGGGTGGGGGATGGGGGGAAGGGAAGGGAGAGGGGGAAAGGTGAGGTACTGAGAGTTACCATCGGACCTGCAGCAAACACAGTGCGCGCTATTGGTTAGGCTGGATGATAGTGGACACTGTAAGGCAAGGGCAAACCACTCACCGCTTACGCCTTGGTGCTCCGTTTTGCGCAATGCGCCTTGCTGGCTCCTTGTAAGCTGTCACCGTGGACTCACCACTCACCGGAGCAAAGGAGGGGGAGGTGATTGGGGGCAAAGGAGGGGGAAGTAATACAATGTGGAGTAGGAATGTGCAGTAGGGGCTCGAGGAGGGAAGGCTCGAGGGAAGGGCATGGGCTACGATGTCAGGAGGGTGGGATGGGGTGGTGTGTGACCGTCAGACCTGTAGTAAATACGGGGCATGCTAGTGGTTAGGCATGGTAATGAGAGACACTGAAAGGCAGGGGGCTAGCCACTCACCGCTAACGTTGTGCTGCTCCGTGTTGCACAATATTGTCTTCTTGTTTGCTCTTACCTCGGTCTTACCTTGCAGGGGGAGTGGGGCTAAAATGTAAACTGTAGGCTGCGACTGCGTGGCGTTGCGTGCTTGGGCTGCATGCGAGACAAGCTGCGAGTTACTTTGTAATGCGTGGCGTGGAAATGTCTGCGAGGTGGAAAAACGGCTGTTGGTGAGATCCGAACGGCTAGCTGCGTCTGAGGCTCGCGTCTTCGAAGTTATCTGCAAGGCGGACTGTTGGCTGGGTGACCATCGCAGACGCCACTGCAAACTTCGCAGATTGTTGTATTACACCGAACTGCGCACACACAACACTTGCGCGCAACCCTCGACAACGTCACAAAACTGCAGATCGGCATGCAAGAGAGACATGTGAAATAGTGTACTCTTGCACTGAACACGACGTAGCCAAACAGCGAAGCAGCTCGTCAACTTCACAGCTAAACCGCAGCCGTAGCTAGCGGCAGCTACAAACTCTGCCTTGAGGATAAGCATAGAAACTGAGCCTCGCAGCCTTGCAGCCGCACTTTGCGGCCCCCACCTAGGTAGCCACGCGGGAGCCACCACGCCAACACTCGCCAGCACTTGTAGACAACACTTGCAGACAACATCGCAGCAGCTAGTTGAAGCAACGCGACGCAGCTAGGCGCTCGTCTATCAGGTTTACTCGCAGCCAACTCCGCAGCCAACTCTGCAGCCAACTCCCCAGCTGCACGGCACAGTACCTCGCAAAGAGTCTCGAATGGAGTCCCACCACACAACCTCGCTGCCAACTCCGCAGCCACACGGCACACTACTTCGCACCGCAACGCTACGCAGCGAGGTAATGTAATGTTCTTGTAATGTACCAAGTCTTTGCAAAGGTGAGCATGGAGCAACATGGAGGAGTACGGTGAGTGGCCGGACCCCGCCTTTTGGTGGCTCTCATTACACAACCTCATCGTGAGCATGCCCCATGTTTGCTGCAGGTCTGACGGATACACCTGGAACCTTTCCCTCCCCCTCCTTCTTCAAATCACCACAATCGCCTTCCCTCCCTCCCTCCCTCCCTCCCTCCCTCCTGCCCTCCCTGTACAAGTCTCTACAGGTGGCTACAGGTCCTCTTACCCCCCTATCTATGCAACCACCCCCTCCAAGATCGTCAATACACTTACCCCTCCCCCAGGCCTACCCTGTCTCCCTCCCTCCCCTTTCCCTACCCAGTCACCCGGTCACCATCCCCCCCCCCCCACTTCCCCCCTCACCTCCACCCTGACATCCCAGCCCCCTCCCTTACCCCAGCAGCCCCATCCCAGCCCCTCTCCTTATTTCAGCAACCAGAAGAGAGCCCACCCCAACCTTGACGTTGTACCCTACCCTGGCTCTTGCACCTCCACCTAATAACCCCACTTTACCTTCATCACCACAAACGTAAGACCAAGGTAAGTAGCGAGGACACGACATGGCGCGTATCCCTGTTCACAACATCCCATCCTATTACTAATAGTATTAGCCCTTCATGCCAGGTGAGTGCCTCCGTCATGCAATACGTGACAGCTAGCTTCCCAGGATGTTATGCATGCCTCATTGTAAGCACGCTCCATGCTTGCTGCAGGTCCATACTCCCGCCTATACTTCCGCCCCGTGCCTTCCCCCCCCTTCCCTACCCCGTCCCACCACCTCCACTTCCACCCCTCTCCACCCCCCACTTCCCCCCTCCCCGTCACCTCCCCCCTGACGTCCCAGCAGCCAGGAGAAAGCCTTCGTTGATGGCCCTTATCACCCCAAGCCTTATCACCTTATCGCCTCCCCTCACCGCTGGCATGCCGTGTGTTTGCTGCAGGTTTTACGGTCACACTTACCTCCCTTCTCCCTCCCCCCCACCCCCCTTCTCCTTTCCCATACCCACCAGGTGCTACCACCATGTACTACCACCTTCCAGTCTATCACACCTAGCTGCCACATGCCAATGGATAATGGCAGTGGCATTATCACCACACATGAATTGAGTACAGCCAAAGCATAAGTCAAGCCAAAGTCCAAGATGGTTTAAAAAGCACTAATTTGAAAGGACTATGTTGTAAAGCACCATATTGTAAAGCATTATGATGTCAGCTGAAGATAGACAGTATTTCAAACGTTGTAATTGTAAGAGAGCAGGTGCCACATGGTACCTGCGCAGGTGCCACATGGTACCAGAGCAGGTGACCATGGCGCAGAGCAGGTACCAAGTGCTGCAGCGCTGGAAAATTATGGCTGCAGAGCACGTACCAGGTGCTGCAGCTCTGAAGCCACATAGCTGCAGCGCTGGAGCTCTATGGCTGCAGAGCAGGTACCAGGTGCTGCAGCGCTGAAGCCACATGGCATCAGCGCTGGAGCCACGTGGCTGCAGAGCAGGTACCATGTGCTACAGCGCTGAAGCCACATGGTTTCAGCGCTGGAGCCACGTGGCTGCAGAGCAGGTACCAGGTGCTCCAGCGCTGAAGCCACATGGCATCAGCGCTGGAGCCACATGGCTGCAGAGCAGGTACCAGGTGTTGCAGCGCTGAAGCCACATGGTTTCAGCGCTGGAGCCACGTGGCTGCAGAGCAGGTACCAGGTGCTCCAGCGCTGAAGCCACATGGCATCAGCGCTGGAGCCACATGGCTGCAGAGCAGGTACCAGGTGCTGCAGCGCTGAAGCCACATGGCTGCAGCGCTGGAGCCACATGGCTGCAGAGCAGGTACCAGGTGTTGCAGCGCTGAAGCTACATGGCATCAGCGCTGGAGCCACATGGCTGCAGAGCAGGTACCATGTGCTCCAGCGCTGAAGCCACATGGCATCAGCGCTGGAGCCACATGGCTGCAGAGCAGGTACCAGGTGCTGCAGCGCTGAAGCCACATGGCTGCAGCGCTGGAGCCACATGGCTGCAGAGCAGGTGCCAGATGCTCCAGCTCTAAAGCCACATAGCTGCAGCGCTGGAGCTCTATGGCTGCAGAGCAGGTACCAGGTGCTGCAGCGCTGAAGCCACACGGCTGCAGCGCTGGAGCCACATGGCTGCAGAGCAGGTACCAGATGCTGCAGCGCTGAAGCCACATGGCATCACCGCTGGAGCCACATGGCTGCAGAGCAGGTACCAGGTGCTGCAGCGCTGAAGCTACATGGCTGCAGCTCTGGAGCCACATGGCTGCAGAGCAGGTGCCAGATGCTCCAGCTCTGAAGCCACATGGCTGCAGCGCTGCAGCCAGGTGCTCCAGCGCTGGTGACGCTGCTAATTTGTGTGAGTGAAGGAATCGCGGAGGGCATCCAGACTGCCCCGTCAAGCTCGCATGCTGCATAATGGCAGCCAGGAGCAGCCAGGAGCAGCGAACATGACATCGTCGCGAAAAGGGTAGCCACGAGCTAGACAGCCATGTCTAGCCAGGAGCCTTACAACATTCGCGACCAGCCATAGTAATCAGGTCAGGCGACAGGCGAAGAGGCAGCACTGCACACAGCACACAGGCGCAAATCGCAGCCTCATTCGTAGAAGACATCAAAAGAGGCATAGTGATGTTAGCGATGTAGCCATGCCAGCCAGCCATCGCCAGCTAGCAGCCTCACAACATAGCACATCGCAGCCAAATGCAAGCCATTGGCAGCGTGCAGCCTCATCGCAATGAAGCTTCACCAGTAAGGTGTGTCAGCGGTGCAGCAATGGTGTTGTAGCCTGCAATGAAACGCCGGAAGAAGTTTGCGAGGCCAAGGAATGCCTGCAATTCTTTAAGACACGTGGGCATACCCTACACCAGGGATACATGAGTTAAACGACTAAACTAGTCAGTTATCACACTTAACTTAGTTTAAGGCCACCTCGTCCAGTTGAACGAACCTAGTTTAACTAGTGTGGCGTCATCATGTAACTTGGTCAGAGAAAGAAGCTCCGACGCACTCACGATAAATAAGGCCGACGCGACTGTCTTTTTTGCATCGGATGGACATTCCGCTCCGACAGAACGATAGATCTTTGAGTTTAAGGGGGACCTCGCTCTTGAATGAAGTCCTAACTCGCAGCGGTTGCGGAGATATAACAATCCGCGCGCGAGGTACCCCCCCCTTTTTAGGAATCTGTACAGATGCCCGTCTAATGGGCATGCCATCTGTACAGATGCATGTCGATGGCCCCAAGGATATGCGGCATTTGTACAGAATGCCTTTCTTGCATCTGTACAGATACCAATTTTTGTCATCTGTAAAGATTATTTTGGGATATCTGTACAGACACGTGCATCTGTACAGATATTTATAGGTAAATCTGTACAGATAGCATCAAGGTAACATCTTTACAGAGGTGTTTATGTACAGATTCCCGGGGGTATTTATCTGTACAGATGGCGATAATTAGCATCTGTACAGATGAACCTATTATTATCTGTACAGATGCCCCAAGATTTAAACCTGTACAGATAGCAAGGATATAATCTGTACAGATGTCGACAAGTGGTATCTGTACAGTTGGCAAGAGGTGTTTCTGTACAGATTCCCGGGAGTATTTATCTGTACAGATGGCGATAATCAGCATCTGTACGGATAAACCTATAACTATCTGTACAGATGCCCCAAGTTTAAATCTGTACAGATAGCAAGGGTAAAATTTGTACAGATGTCGACAAGTGGTATCTGTACAGATGGCAAGAGGTGTTTTTGTACAGATTCCCGGGGGTATTTATCTGTACAGATGGCGATAATTAGTATCTGTACAGATTAACCTATAACTATCTGTACAGATGCCCCAAGTTTAAATCTGTTCAGATAGCAAGGATAAAATCTGTACAGATGTCGACAAGTGGTATCTGTACAGATGGCAAGAGGTGTTTTTGTACAGAAGGGGTGTATCTGTACATATACCCGGGGGTTTGAATGTCTTACCATATCACGCCCACGCAATTACATTGAGACCATCATCGACGGCCTTGCTTGGACATCTTAATCCGTATCAAATATCCATGCAGCCTCACGCGTCTCAAAGCGTTCGATCTAAGTAGCCACGATCAGCAACAATTAGCCTCACTCCTACAAATTAGCCCTTGCGTTCTTCCCTGCGCTTTTGTCAACCTTGCCCAAATGGGCTGAAACTTGGCCAGTTGGTAGCTTGTGATGTAAGGATGCCATCCCAAAAGAAATCAGGTCAAAAAGGTCAAAGACGGAGGCTGGGCGGCCCGTGGCGAAAAGAAAGAAAGACTACTCCCCCCGAAGCTTCAGGGGGCGTGCACTAAGGAACCGCGCGCCGCTTCTGGTCTTTCACACCATGGGAGGGGCCCCCGCGGGCTGACGTATGCCTAAAGGGCGCTCTCACAGCACGACACGCCCCGGCTCGGAAACGTGTCTACCCTCCTGAGCTTCGTAGGAAATTAGCCTACTCCACTCCAGCTCCCGCCCCGCACGATGGCGGGCACTGCCCTCAAGAGAGATCGATTACGCCAAATATTTCTGGCCCCTTGCGGGTGTCGATCCCCCGGCCTCTCGCAACAAGAGGGAGGTTTGTAGCTACTGAACCACACCTGCTGCATGGGGTGCTACTGGCTTCGGGTCCTAACCCGGTTGATGCCCGTGGCGTAAACGCAGGGACGGATGCAGGGATGGAGGGGGGGGCGCAGGGACGAATGCAGGGATGGAAGGGGGGGTGCAGGGACGAGTGCAGGGATGACTTGGGGGTGCAGGGACGAATGCAGGGACGGAAGTAGGGGTGCAGGGACTAATGCAGGGATGGATGTGGGGACGCAGGGACGAGTGAAGGGACGAGTGCAGGGACGAATGCAGGGATGACGCGCGCAGGGACGAGTGCAGGGACGGATGCAGGGACGAGTGCAGGGATGACGGGCGCAGGGACCAGTGCAGGGACGAGTGCAGGGACGAGTGCAGGGACGAGTGCAGGGACGAGTGTAGGGATGACGGGCGCAGGGACGGGTGAAGGGACGAGTGCAGGGACGAGTGCAGGGATGACGGGCGCAGGGACGAGTGCAGGGACGGGTGCAGGGACGAGTGCAGGGACGGGTGCAGGGATGAGTGCAGGGACGAGTGCAGGGATGGGTGCAGGGACGAGTGCAGGGACGAGTGCAGGGGTGACGGGCGCAGGGACGAGTGCAGGGACGGGTGCAGGGACGAGTGCAGGGACGAGTGCAGGGACGAGTGCAGGGACGAGTGCCGGGACGAGTGCAGGGACGGGTGCAGGGACGAGTGCAGGGACGAGTGCAGGGACGAGTGCAAGGACAAGTGCAGGGACGAGTGCAGGGACGAGTGCAAGGACAAGTGCAGGGACGGGTGCAGGGACGAGTGCAGGGACGGGTGCAGGGACGAGTGCAGGGACGAGTGCAGGGATGGGTGCAGGGATGAGTGCAGGTCAGGCGTTCCCAACATGGGGTTGGCAATCTTCATGCAACTGCAGCCCACCTACTCAATCTTTTGATGTATCGTTTGCTGCGTCTGCTGCGATGTGGTAATGCGCTTTAATGTAAGACTGGAATTGCCATCGGAGTTATTCGATGCGGGCAGCCACATGTGACCCCGAATGTGTCCCAATCGCAGACCGTGGTTAGCTACACCGGTAAGCTACGTCCTTGGCTATCCGTTAGCGATGCACGACATGTCGGTGGCGCACACCACTGAAGTTCGGCAAACATGGCTGCGCGAGGTTCCTGATGGTGCAGGCCGCTTGGCGAGGATGTGAAGGAACCCCGGTTTGTGTGTGGCAGCGCTGTATCGCTGTAATGGTGGGCGGCACGGTAGGGACTAGTCACCCCCTCCAGCTATGATCCGCTTTATGTTTTGCACCATTGAACAAACAGCCTGACCTCACACATACCATTTGTAGCATACTCATTAACGCGTCCATGGCACTATGCAACTCAATCATTGGGTTTGTATGTGACAAGTTATACCGCTTACAAGGTACACATGCTGATGGCTACAGGTGCACGAGGAGCCGACTGAGCTTGGCTTACCACTCCGCTCCGTGGCCACCACCAACACATCCTAACCCACCACCTCCCAACCTCGTCTACCCCGCCCAGCTCTCAGTAGCCCCTCCTCCCAGCCTGCCATCAGCCTCCTGCCCCCTAACTCTCCTTCTCCCCGCCTCCTACCTCTCCCCTACCTCTCCTTCACCCATCTCCCCCCTACCTCTCCTTCACCCATCTCCGTATCCATCACCCCCCATCACCCTGACCACCGAGCCAAGCCCGTAGCCACGCTCAGCCACCTCTTGATCCCAAACCATGAAGAAGAAGAAATTAAGCAAGGCAAAGAGTGCTCATCTCCATGCACTAAACAAGTCGCCAAGGGCTGGCTATCTGCATTGCGTGGGGCACCTGCAGCTAACAAGCCGAGGGCAGCAAAGCAAGGTGAGAGAACACCATGTACTGCACCTGCAGCTAACAAGCCTGCATTGCGTGGGGCACCTGCAGCTAACAAGCCGAGGGCAGCAAAGCAAGGTGAGAGAACACCATGTACTGCACCTAGCACCTTCTTTAAGCGTGGTAGAGCAGCCGGTAATGCACTAGCGCCAGCAGCAGCTCCAAAAGCTATTAATGATATCCAGCTGTCACGACTGCCGTCGTCGCGTCCACATGCCAAAAGCAAAACATGTTCCGACTGCTGCTGCGCGTTGCAGGTGCCACTCACAGCAGTGTGGCGAAGCGTGCTAGAGCGGCGCGCCTCGCATGGGGCGAATTCGCATGAATTCAAATGTGTATCTTTGGACAGGCACTGAGCACCGCTGAGAGCGAAATAGTTTTTGTTGCGTCTGCCATCTCGTAGCTATGACTCTCCTCTGATTAAAGCACTGTTTACATATATTTTTGATTGAGTGGCTGCGGAGATACAGGCTTCGTATCACAGGGGGGTGGTTTTCAGGTAGTTGGGAACGCCTGAGTGCAGGGACGAGTGCAGGGACGAGTGCAGGGACGATTGTAGGGGGTAAAAACACGACGTGTGCTCTTCACATGTCACCTTTGCAAACTCCCATACACTCTTGCATACCCACTTAATCCATGTCAATCATGGACATGCTGGCACACACGTAGCTCATGTCATCCCTTTCTACCTCTCTTTCCCCTCCAACCCCTGCCACCGCCACGGCTCGATTTTCGCTTGCCCTTGTCACCTTTTTCAGGTTCACTCTCACTCCTACAATTTAGTCCCTGCGTTTGTCCCTGCGTTCTCCCGACCTTGTCCGATCGGGCTGAAAATTTGATAGATGGCAGTTTTCAGAAAATAAAACATACTTTTCAAGAATTTTTTTTGGAAAAAATCAAAAGCTGTTGCGCTGTGGCCCGCAACCTATCCCTGCACTTATCCCTGCACCTACGCCCCAGGGCCACAGCGCAGCCGCCTTTGATTTTTTCAAAATGTTTTTTCTGAACAATATGTTTTATTTTCTGCAAACTACCATCTATCAAAATTTCAGCCCGATCGGACAAGGTCGGTCAACACGCAGGGACGGACGCAGGGATTAATTTGTAGGAGTGCTCCTCCTCTTCTGGCTCCGCTGGTGGCCAGCTTACTCCTGCTGCCTCATACCACTGCTGCTCCAACTGCTTCAGACCTGTCTCTGAGAAGGCTGCACTCGTGTAAAAGATGCCACTATTGGTGCCACCTAAGGGTACTTTTTTTTTAGCTGGCTAGCTTCCTTTGTCCATTTGCAAGCCAACGCACTTGAAAAAAAAAATCAAATCCAAGTGGTTGATGAGATACCGTGTGCCTGTCATTCAGTGCTGAATGCCTAGGCTTAATGCCTATCAGTACTGACCGCTTGTCAGTACTGAATATTTGTCAGTACTGAATACCTTTCAGTACTGAATGACCGTGATTTTTGACTTTTTGATACATGTTGCTTTTCAGTACTGAATGACGGTAACGTTTGCCAGATGGCCTGTCCACTCCTACAATTTAGTCCCTGCGTTTGTCCCTGCGTTCTACCGACCTTGTCCGATCGGGCTGAAAATTTGATAGATGGCAGTTTTCAGAAAATAAAACATATTTTTCAAGAAAAATATTTGGAAAAATCCAAAGGCTGCTGCGCTGTGGCCCGCAACCTATCCCTGCACTTATCCCTGCACCTCCGCCCCAGGGCCGCAGCGCAGCCGCCTTTGATTTTTTTAAAATATTTATTCTGAAAAATATGTTTTATTTTCTGCAAACTACCATCTATCAAAATTTCAGCCCGATCGGACAAGGTCGGTAGAACGCAGGGACAAACGCAGGGACTAAATTGTAGGAGTGTCAGTACATACAGTCTTTCAGTGAACGCCTGTCAGTACCGACTTTCAAGACATGTGCTTAACATCCCCGTGAAGTGATGGTGCATCATGCAGGTGTTTAGCAATCCATAAGTTAGTAAGTCAACATAGTTAGCACTGAAAGTTAGTCGGTCAACACTGAAAATTACTCAATCAGCATTGACAGTTAGGTAGTCAGCGCTGACAGTGGGTCATAGTTAGTCAGTCAGCACTGAAAGTTAGTCAGTCAGCACTAAAAGTTAGGTAGTCAGCACTGAAAGTGGGTCAGTCAGCACTGACAAATAGGTAGTCAGCACTGAAAGTAAGGTAGTCAGCACTGAAAGTTGGTCAGTCACCACTGAAAGTTAGTCAGCACAAAAAGTTAGGTAGTCAGCACTGAAAGTGGGTCAGTCAGCACTGAAAAATAGGTAGTCAGCACTGACAGTGGGTCAGTCAGCACTGACAGTGGGTCAGTCAGCACTGAATGTTGGTCAGTCAGCACTGATAATTAATCGATCAGCACTGATAATGGATCAGTCAACACTGAAAGTGGGTCAATCAGCACTGAATGTTAAACAGTCAGCACTGAATGTTAATCAGTCAGCACTGATGATTAATCAGTCAGCACTGATAATGGATCAGTCAGCACTGAAAGTGGGTCAGTCAGCACTGATAATTAATCAGTCAGCACTGACAATGGATCAGTCAGCACTGAAAGTGGGTCAGTCAGCACTGAATGTTAAACAGTCAGCACTGATAATTAATCAGTCAGCACTGATAATGGATCAGTCAGCACTGAAAGTGGGTCAGTCAGCACTGAATGTTAATCAGTCAGCGCTGGTTATTAATCAGTCAGCACTGATAATGGATCAGTCAGCACTGAAAGTGGGTCAGTCAGCACTGATAATTAATCAGTCAGCACTGACAATGGATCAGTCAGCACTGAAAGTGGGTCAATCAGCACTGAATGTTAAACAGTCAGCACTGAATGTTAATCAGTCAGCACTGATGATTAATCAGTCAGCACTGATAATGGATCAGTCAGCACTGAAAGTGGGTCAGTCAGCACTGATAATTAATCAGTCAGCACTGACCATGGATCAGTCAGCACTGAAAGTGGGTCAGTCAGCACTGAATGTTAAACAGTCAGCACTGATAATTAATCAGTCAGCACTGATAATGGATCAGTCAGCACTGAAAGTGGGTCAGTCAGCACTGAATGTTAATCAGTCAGCGCTGGTTATTAATCAGTCAGCACTGATAATGGATCAGTCAGCACTGAAAGTGGGTCAGTCAGCACTGATAATTAATCAGTCAGCACTGACAATGGATCAGTCAGCACTGAAAGTGGGTCAGTCAGCACTGAATGTTAAACAGTCAGCACTGATAATTAATCAGTCAGCACTGATAATGGATCAGTCAGCACTGAAAGTGGGTCAGTCAGCACTGAATGTTAATCAGTCAGCGCTGGTTATTAATCAGTCAGCACTGATAATGGATCAGTCAGCACTGAAAGTGGGTCAGTCAGCACTGAAAGTGGGTCAGTCAGCACTGAATGTTGGTCAGTCAGCACTGAATGTTGGTCAGTCAGCACTGATAATTAATCAGTCAGCACTGATAATGGATCAGTCAGCACTGAAAGTGGGTCAGTCAGCACTGAATGTTAATCAGTCAGCGCTGGTTATTAATCAGTCAGCACTGATAATGGATCAGTCAGCACTGAAAGTGGGTCAGTCAGCACTGAAAGTGGGTCAGTCAGCACTGAATGTTGGTCAGTCAGCACTGAATGTTGGTCAGTCAGCACTGATAATTAATCGATCAGCACTGATAATGGATCAGTCAACACTGAAAGTGGGTCAATCAGCACTGGTTATTAAACAGTCAGCACTGAATGTTAATCAGTCAGCACTGATGATTAATCAGTCAGCACTGATAATGGATCAGTCAGCACTGAAAGTGGGTCAGTCAGCACTGATAATTAATCAGTCAGCACTGACAATGGATCAGTCAGCACTGAAAGTGGATCAGTCAGCACTGAATGTTAAACAGTCAGCACTGATAATTAATCAGTCAGCACTGACAATGGATCAGTCAGCACTGAAAGTGGGTCAGTCAGCACTGAAAGTGGGTCAGTCAGCACTGAATGTTGGTCAGTCAGCACTGAATGTTGGTCAGTCAGCACTGATAAGTAATCAGTCAGCACTGATAATGGATCAGTCAGTACTGAAAGTGGGTCAGTCAGCACTGAATGTTAATCAGTCAGCACTGAAATTTAACTTATCAGCACTGAAACGGGTCAGTCAGTACTGAAAGTGGGTCAGTCAGCACTGACTGGGGGGTCTGTCAGTACTGACAACTCTGTATCTCCTCAGCCCGATTTTTCCTCGATTTTAGGTTTTCACCATAACTCTTACAATGTTGTAAAAATGCTATGTACCAAGTTTCATGTCAAAATATTGAACTTTGCGTGTGCTAGTTTCTACGAGTGTGGGTCTTCAAGCCATTTTGGCTTCCACATGGCGTCCTCTTCTTTCTGAGCTTTTTTGTACACAACTTCAGTGCTATATCAGCACCACTCACTGACCTGACTGGTAAAGCAGGCACTGATTTTAATTGGCACAAGTGGCCTGATGATAAGTTAAAAGCTTTTGATGCTCTTAAGCACGCCATTTCTAGAGTACCTCTACTCAAAATCCCAGATATTACAAAACCATTTCAGGTTTACTGCGACGCCTCGTTGCAAGGCGTAGGGGCAGTTCTTATGCAAGAGGGTTATCCTCTAGCTTACTTAAGCAAGAAACTGATTCCAGCTGAAAAGAACTATACCACTGGTGAACAAGAGCTACTTGCAATTATTACTGCATGTAAAGAATGGCGTTGCTACCTGGAGGGTGTTCCCTTCACGTTGTAAACAGACCACAAACCTTTGGTAGCCTTAAAAACACCAAAGATCTTGTCAAGACGCCAAACTAGGTGGTTCGAGTTTCTCTCTGCTGACCCTCTGTCACGCATACCTGATGCTCCTGTCAGAAATCCTGTCATGGTAATGACCAGGAGCAGGAAACGCCTTTTGGAGGGGGAGGAAGCTGGTGTGGTGCAGCCTGCTCAGCCTGCCATTCAGCAGCCGCAGCAGGAGCCACAGCCCCAGCTGGTTTTGGAACAGCCCTTACCCCCACCTCCTTTGCCTGTGCACCCTTTGCACGCTGTCAATATGACAGAGCAGCTCCTGGCAGCATATGCAGCAGATGAGGCCTTTGCCAGCACTGTGGATCAATATGATCTGGACAAGCATGGCTTGTATCGCACCAAAGGCAAGAACCAGATAGTGGTTCCTAATTGTCAACATCTCAAAGCCAGGATATTGGTGGAGATGCATGATGCACAGTTCGCAGGCCATGTGGGTATCACCAAGACGCTGGAGCGTATCTCCAGGATATTCTGGTGGCCACGCATGAGATCTGAAGTACGTCACTATGTGAGTAACTGTGATGCATGCCAGCGCAACAAGTCTGTGAATACCAGGCCTGGTGGTTTGCTTACACCACTGGCCATACCCTATGACAGATGGGAGTCCATGTCTATGGACTTGATCACTAAACTACCACCTGGTGATCATGGTTTTGATGCCATTGCTGTCTTTGTGGATAGGCTATCTAAAATGGTACACTTCGTGCCATGCCGTGAGTCTATGAACGCTGAGGGTTTTGCCCGCCTGTTTATTGATGATGTGTTTAAAACACCATGGAGTGCCCAGAGAAATAATCTCTGATAGGGGCTCTCACTTTACTAATCATTTCTGGGCGTCAGTTATGGCCATTCTTGGTGTAAAAGAATGTAAATCCAGTGCCTATCATCCAGAGTCTGATGGTCAGACAGAAAGGTATAATCGTACCCTGGAGGAAATGCTTCGTCATTACATCTCCCCTGCTCAGTCTGACTGGCCCTTCTTCCTGTCACTGGCTGAGTTTGCTGTGAACAACAGTTGGCAGGAATCCATCCAGTCCACGCCCTTCCTGGTCAACACTGGTCAGTCACCTCTGACACCTGCCCTGCTGGAGCTGCCAGGTGAGGTGTACTGTCCCTCTGCCAGGAAGCTGTCTGAGTGGTGGCAGAGTAATGTCAAGCAGGCCCGCCATTTCATGGAGCAAGCTCAGCAGCGTCAGGCCTATCTGACCAACAAGGGACGCAGGGATGTGGAGTTCAGCCCTGGCCAGCTAGTGCTGCTGAGCACCAAGAACCTTAGGCTTAAGCCAGGTAAGGCTAAAAAGTTGCTGCCTAGGTTCATTGGGCCCTTTAAGGTCCTGGAGCATGTAGGTCCTGTTGCTGTGCGCTTGGACCTGCCTCCTGCCATGGCACGCATGCACCCTGTGTTCCATGTTGCTCTGCTGAGACCCTACACTAGTGAGCATCCTCACTTACCTCCTCCATGAGTGCAGGGACGAGTGAAGGGATGGGTGCAGGGACGAGTGGAGGGACGAGTGCAGGGGTGACGGGCGCAGGGACGAGTGCAGGGACGGGTGCAGGGACGAGTGCAGGGACGAGTGCAGGGACGAGTGCAGGGACGAGTGCAGGGACGAGTGCAGGGACGAGTGCAGGGACGAGTGCAGGGACGAGTGCAGGGATGACGGGCGCAGGGACGAGTGCAGGGACGGGTGCAGGGACGAGTGCAGGGACGGGTGCAGGGATGAGTGCTGGGACGAGTGCAGGGATGGGTGCAGGGACGAGTGCAGGGACGAGTGCAGGGGTGACGGGCGCAGGGACGAGTGCAGGGACGGGTGCAGGGACGAGTGCAGGGACGAGTGCCGGGACGAGTGCAGGGACGGGTGCAGGGACGAGTGCAGGGACGGGTGCAGGGACGAGTGCAGGGACGAGTGCAGGGATGGGTGCAGGGATGAGTGCAGGTCAGGCGTTCCCAACATGGGGTTGGCAATCTTCATGCAACTGCAGCCCACCTACTCAATCTTTTGATGTATCGTTTGCTGCGTCTGCTGCGATGTGGTAATGCGCCTTTAAAGTAAGACTGGAATTGCCATCGGAGTTATTCGATGCGGGCAGCCACATGTGACCCCGAATGTGTCCCAATCGCAGACCGTGGTTAGCTACACCGGTAAGCTACGTCCTTGGCTATCCGTTAGCGATGCACGACATGTCGGTGGCGCACACCACTGAAGTTCGGCAAACATGGCTGCGCGAGGTTCCTGATGGTGCAGGCCGCTTGGCGAGGATGTGAAGGAACCCCGGTTTGTGTGTGGCAGCGCTGTATCGCTGTAATGGTGGGCGGCACAGTAGGGACTAGTCACCCCCTCCAGCTATGATCCGCTTTATGTTTTGCACCATTGAACAAACAGCCTGACCTCACACATACCATTTGTAGCATACTCATTAACGCGTCCATGGCACTATGCAACTCAATCATTGGGTTTGTATGTGACAAGTTATACCGCTTACAAGGTACACATGCTGATGGCTACAGGTGCACGAGGAGCCGACTGAGCTTGGCTTACCACTCCGCTCCGTGGCCACCACCAACACATCCTAACCCACCACCTCCCAACCTCGTCTACCCCGCCCAGCTCTCAGTAGCCCCTCCTCCCAGCCTGCCATCAGCCTCCTGCCCCCTAACTCTCCTTCTCCCCGCTTCCTACCTCTCCCCTACCTCTCCTTCACCCATCTCCCCCCTACCTCTCCTTCACCCATCTCCGTATCCATCACCCCCCATCACCCAAACCACCGAGCCAAGCCCGTAGCCCCGCTCAGCCACCTCTTGATCCCAAACCATGAAGAAGAAGAAATTAAGCAAGGCAAAGAGTGCTCATCTCCATGCACTAAACAAGTCGCCAAGGGCTGGCTATCTGCATTGCGTGGGGCACCTGCAGCTAACAAGCCGAGGGCAGCAAAGCAAGGTGAGAGAACACCATGTACTGCACCTGCAGCTAACAAGCCTGCATTGCGTGGGGCACCTGCAGCTAACAAGCCGAGGGCAGCAAAGCAAGGTGAGAGAACACCATGTACTGCACCTAGCACCTTCTTTAAGCGTGGTAGAGCAGCCGGTAATGCACTAGCGCCAGCAGCAGCTCCAAAAGCTATTAATGATATCCAGCTGTCACGACTGCCGTCGTCGCGTCCACATGCCAAAAGCAAAACATGTTCCGACTGCTGCTGCGCGTTGCTGGTGCCACTCACAGCAGTGTGGCGAAGCGTGCTAGAGCGGCGCGCCTCGCATGGGGCGAATTCGCATGAATTCAAATGTGTATCTTTGGACAGGCACTGAGCACCGCTGAGAGCGAAATAGTTTTTGTTGCGTCTGCCATCTCGTAGCTATGACTCTCCTCTGATTAAAGCACTGTTTACATATATTTTTGACTGAGTGGCTGCGGAGATACAGGCTTCGTATCACAGGGGGGTGGTTTTCAGGTAGTTGGGAACGCCTGAGTGCAGGGACGAGTGCAGGGACGAGTGCAGGGACGATTGTAGGGGGTAAAAACACGACGTGTGCTCTTCACATGTCACCTTTGCAAACTCCCATACACTCTTGCATACCCACTTAATCCATGTCAATCATGGACATGCTGGCACACACGTAGCACTCCTACAAATTAGTCCCTGCGTTTTTCCCTGCGTTTTAGGCCAACCTTGTCCGATTGGACTGAAAATTTGATAGATGGTGTTTTGCAGAAAATAAAACATATTGTTTTTTGAGAAAAGTTTTCAAAAAACAATATGTTTTAATTTCTGCAAAACACCATCTATCAAATTTTCAGTCCAATCGGACAAGGTTGGCCTAAAACGCAGGGAAAAACGCAGGGACTAATTTGTAGGAGTGAGCTCATGTCATCCCTTTCTACCTCTCTTTCCCCTCCAACCCCTGCCACCGCCACGGCTCGATTTTCGCTTGCCCTTGTCACCTTTTTCAGGTTCACTCTCCTCCTCTTCTGGCTCCGCTGGTGGCCAGCTTACTCCTGCTGCCTCATACCACTGCTGCTCCAACTGCTTCAGACCTGTCTCTGAGAAGGCTGCACTCGTGTAAAAGATGCCACTATTGGTGCCACCTAAGGGTACTTTTTTTTTAGCTGGCTAGCTTCCTTTGTCCATTTGCAAGCCAACGCACTTGAAAAAAAAAATCAAATCCAAGTGGTTGATGAGATACCGTGTGCCTGTCATTCAGTGCTGAATGCCTAGGCTTAATGCCTATCAGTACCGACCGCTTGTCAGTACTGAATATGTGTCAGTACTGAATACCTTTCAGTACTGAATGACCGTGATTTTTGACTTTTTGATACATGTTGCTTTTCAGTACTGAATGACGGTAACGTTTGCCAGATGGCCTGTCAGTACATACAGTCTTTCAGTGAACGCCTGTCAGTACCGACTTTCAAGACATGTGCTTAACATCCCCGTGAAGTGATGGTGCATCATGCAGGTGTTTAGCAATCCATAAGTTAGTAAGTCAACATAGTTAGCACTGAAAGTTAGTCGGTCAACACTGAAAATTACTCAATCAGCATTGACAGTTAGGTAGTCAGCGCTGACAGTGGGTCATAGTTAGTCAGTCAGCACTGAAAGTTAGTCAGTCAGCACTGAAAGTTAGGTAGTCAGCACTGAAAGTGGGTCAGTCAGCACTGACAAATAGGTAGTCAGCACTGAAAGTAAGGTAGTCAGCACTGAAAGTTGGTCAGTCACCACTGAAAGTTAGTCAGCACAAAAAGTTAGGTAGTCAGCACTGAAAGTGGGTCAGTCAGCACTGAAAAATAGGTAGTCAGCACTGACAGTGGGTCAGTCAGCACTGACAGTGGGTCAGTCAGCACTGAATGTTGGTCAGTCAGCACTGATAATTAATCGATCAGCACTGATAATGGATCAGTCAACACTGAAAGTGGGTCAATCAGCACTGAATGTTAAACAGTCAGCACTGAATGTTAATCAGTCAGCACTGATGATTAATCAATCAGCACTGATAATGGATCAGTCAGCACTGAAAGTGGGTCAGTCAGCACTGATAATTAATCAGTCAGCACTGACAATGGATCAGTCAGCACTGAAAGTGGGTCAGTCAGCACTGAATGTTAAACAGTCAGCACTGATAATTAATCAGTCAGCACTGATAATGGATCAGTCAGCACTGAAAGTGGGTCAGTCAGCACTGAATGTTAATCAGTCAGCGCTGATAATTAATCAGTCAGCACTGATAATGGATCAGTCAGCACTGAAAGTGGGTCAGTCAGCGCTGATAATGGATCAGTCAGCACTGAAAGTTAATCAGTCAGCACTGACAATGGATCAGTCAGCACTGAAAGTGGGTCAGTCAGCACTGAATGTTGGTCAGTCAGCACTGAATGTTGGTCAGTCAGCACTGATAAGTAATCAGTCAGCACTGATAATGGATCAGTCAGTACTGAAAGTGGGTCAGTCAGCACTGAATGTTAATCAGTCAGCACTGAAATTTAACTTATCAGCACTGAAACGGGTAAGTCAGTACTGAAAGTGGGTCAGTCAGCACTGACTGGGGGGTCTGTCAGTAATGACAACTCTGTATCTCCTCAGCCCGATTTTTCCTCGATTTTAGGTTTTCACCATAACTCTTACAATGTTGTAAAAATGCTATGTACCAAGTTTCATGTCAAAATATTGAACTTTGCGTGTGCTAGTTTCTACGAGTGTGGGTCTTCAAGCCAATTTGGCTTCCACATGGCGTCCTCTTCTTTCTGAGCTTTTTTGTACACAACAACAGTGCTATATCAGCACCACTCACTGACCTGACTGGTAAAGCAGGCACTGATTTTAATTGGCACAAGTGGCCTGATGATAAGTTAAAAGCTCTTGATGCTCTTAAGCACGCCATTTCTAGAGTACCTCTACTCAAAATCCCAGATATTACAAAACCATTTCAGGTTTACTGCGACGCCTCGTTGCAAGGCGTAGGGGCAGTTCTTATGCAAGAGGGTTATCCTCTAGCTTACTTAAGCAAGAAACTGATTCCAGCTGAAAAGAACTATACCACTGGTGAACAAGAGCTACTTGCAATTATTACTGCATGTAAAGAATGGCGTTGCTACCTGGAGGGTGTTCCCTTCACGTTGTAAACAGACCACAAACCTTTGGTAGCCTTTAAAAACACCAAAGATCTTGTCAAGACGCCAAACTAGGTGGTTCGAGTTTCTCTCTGCTGACCCTCTGTCACGCATACCTGATGCTCCTGTCAGAAATCCTGTCATGGTAATGACCAGGAGCAGGAAACGCCTTTTGGAGGGGGAGGAAGCTGGTGTGGTGCAGCCTGCTCAGCCTGCCATTCAGCAGCCGCAGCAGGAGCCACAGCCCCAGCTGGTTTTGGAACAGCCCTTACCCCCACCTCCTTTGCCTGTGCACCCTTTGCACGCTGTCAATATGACAGAGCAGCTCCTGGCAGCATATGCAGCAGATGAGGCCTTTGCCAGCACTGTGGATCAATATGATCTGGACAAGCATGGCTTGTATCGCACCAAAGGCAAGAACCAGATAGTGGTTCCTAATTGTCAACAGCTCAAAGCCAGGATATTGGTGGAGATGCATGATGCACAGTTCGCAGGCCATGTGGGTATCACCAAGACGCTGGAGCGTATCTCCAGGATATTCTGGTGGCCACGCATGAGATCTGAAGTACGTCACTATGTGAGTAACTGTGATGCATGCCAGCGCAACAAGTCTGTGAATACCAGGCCTGGTGGTTTGCTTACACCACTGGCCATACCCTATGACAGATGGGAGTCCATGTCTATGGACTTGATCACTAAACTACCACCTGGTGATCATGGTCTTGATGCCATTGCTGTCTTTGTGGATAGGCTATCTAAAATGGTACACTTCGTGCCATGCCGTGAGTCTATGAACGCTGAGGGTTTTGCCCGCCTGTTTATTGATGATGTGTTTAAAACACCATGGAGTGCCCAGAGAAATAATCTCTGATAGGGGCTCTCACTTTACTAATCATTTCTGGGCGTCAGTTATGGCCATTCTTGGTGTAAAAGAATGTAAATCCAGTGCCTATCATCCAGAGTCTGATGGTCAGACAGAAAGGTATAATCGTACCCTGGAGGAAATGCTTCGTCATTACATCTCCCCTGCTCAGTCTGACTGGCCCTTCTTCCTGTCACTGGCTGAGTTTGCTGTGAACAACAGTTGGCAGGAATCCATCCAGTCCACGCCCTTCCTGGTCAACACTGGTCAGTCACCTCTGACACCTGCCCTGCTGGAGCTGCCAGGTGAGGTGTACTGTCCCTCTGCCAGGAAGCTGTCTGAGTGGTGGCAGAGTAATGTCAAGCAGGCCCGCCATTTCATGGAGCAAGCTCAGCAGCGTCAGGCCTATCTGACCAACAAGGGACGCAGGGATGTGGAGTTCAGCCCTGGCCAGCTAGTGCTGCTGAGCACCAAGAACCTTAGGCTTAAGCCAGGTAAGGCTAAAAAGTTGCTGCCTAGGTTCATTGGGCCCTTTAAGGTCCTGGAGCATGTAGGTCCTGTTGCTGTGCGCTTGGACCTGCCTCCTGCCATGGCACGCATGCACCCTGTGTTCCATGTTGCTCTGCTGAGACCCTACACTAGTGAGCATCCTCACTTACCTCCTCCTGTGGATTGGTTGGACGAGGCGCCTCTGTATGAGGTTGAGAATTTGCTCGCCCATCGTGGTGTCCGTGCTGGTAGAGCACGTGGCTACTTGGTCAAGTGGCAAGGTTATGATGACTCTTACAGCACATGGGAGCCAAGGAATAACCTTGTGAACTGCCAAGAAGTGTTGACTGCATATAATGCAGTGCATGGTTTGTCCTAGCATCACTGTTACAGTGTTGCGAGTCCTTGTGTTCTCACGAGGGCGGAGCGTTTCCTCTTTGGAGGGGTAGGAATGTAGCGAACGGCTTCTCGAAGCCTAGCTCGCCTCACGGTACTTCTGTACTGCAGTGTGACATGGTGGGCGAAAGGGGCAGGTGGGCCTTCGTGCACACCCGCTTCAGAGGTTCGACTCCTCGGGGGAAACGTTCTAAACCCTGGCCGTGTCATGCTGTGGGAAAGAGGTAGTTAACGGTTATCGGCGCTGCTCTTAGCACGCTACAAAACATTGCACGACGAAGGCGACAAGAAAGCGTGGCACACCGCACGCGGGGACGGGGGTGCTTTCAGCGACGAGGTCATTCACCTATACCTTCGATACACATACGGCCTCACTATTAAGAGTGTCGCTCAACTACGCACCACAGACGATTGGAACGACGACAACCTCGACACCATAGCGATAGAGTACGCCACACTCAACTGTTTGTGCAAAACGAACGGCCACAGCATGGCGCTCAGGAAGTTGGGTGGGCAGTGGAAGCTTCTAGACTCCGACAGCTCCAGTAAATCAGCTATAGCCATCTGCGAGCTGTCGCATTCTTACACGAATCACTTCCACGAGGTGTTCGTCATTGCACCTGACCCAGCAGCTACACCAGCCCAAACCATGGCCACCACCCGACAAGGTATAAGTCACATCATCAGCCATAAAGAAGACAACCAGAACCCGTCCCACTGCTACATGGAAAGGCAATACAAACAATGTTGTCTAGTGCACGCCCTTAACATGGCCATGGGAAAACCAATGATCAGGCCTGAGGACGTTATCACACACTGCAAAGCCCTTACTACACACATCCAGGACCTAGCCAATCAGGCAAGGCAGGAGCATAGGCTGATACCACTACGCAACTGCCTCCCACACATATATGAGGAATCTGGCAACTTCACCATCTCCACCATAAACCACTACCTATACCACCACCACAAGGACCTCCACCTATGCCCTCCAACCACAACCACCACCAACAACAACATCACACCTGAGCTCCTCACCACGCTTACGGGAAAGACGGACAGCTACACTAACACAGCCGCCATCCTCATCACCCACAATCACGCAACCACCATCCGCCACATTAACAACGCATGGCACTGGTTGGACTCGGAACAAGGCCACCCATGCCGAATGGACACCCCGGAAGACTGGCTTCAGCTGAAGGGTACGCTCGTTCAAATCAAAAAGGGCGACGCGGCTAATACCAACCTCATCTATCCACTATGCTGGCTAGCTGACCCCACGAGGCGCGCCACAACGGAGCAGCTGGAACAACATCTACGTACCACCCACATCGACCTTACTACCCAAGACTTGGGCACACAACCCGCGCACAGCCCCCGAACAGACCGGCCGCTACCCAACATCGCCACTACACAACCAGCGAGTTCTAAGCGCATACTAACAGCCACAGAAGACACTCACCCGATAGACAAGCAGGCCCGGCCGCGACTGCGCCAGGTCGCCCCCACAGTCACTCTCCCCACTCACGACCGGTCAAGCAGCAGTAAACGGCCCACATCATCGGGCACCATCGTAGACAAAAAACGGACCAAGCCAAGAGCGCAAACCAAGGACTCGCACACACAGACCCTGATGTAGAGATACCTAAACACAGCCCCCACTCCACCCCCCGCCGCCATCCCCACAACACCGCCACCCCCCACTGATAACCTACCTGAGCACCCAGGACCACACCCACAACACAGCACCTTGCCAACCCGGCAGCCACAACCAACACACAATCGACAGCATATCACACTAACGACCCTGAACGTCAGAAGCCTCCATAGGTCCAGGAACGACGTCCTCAACCTTGTGCACCAGCACAGCCCGGACATCCTGATCCTAACTGAAACCATGACCCAGCCCAGGAGCAACAATCCAGGCTCTGGCTGGCTGAAGAGAGTCATGCCAGATTATACGACACACCGACACAGAGGCCACAGTGAAGTACTAATAGGCATCAAACACAACTTAGCCATCCAAATGCAAGCCACTATGCTCTCACCGAGCATCGATGCTGAGGTAAATGCACGATGCGTCATCCTGACCCTCAACCAACACCAGTGCGAACAGCTCACCATCATCGCCACGTACTGGCCGTCGGGAAACAACGGCGACGCGCTCTCATTGCGAGGGAAAATGCAAGAACACATACGAACAACCACGGGCCACCTGCCCGGCTCACTCATCCTGGCGGGAGACATCAACGCCACGATGAAAACAGAGGATCGCTCCGAGCACACCGAGTACACACAAGATAACATGATGAGGGGGTTCGCCACAGAAATGCACCTGAAGGAAGCTGACCCCGGCGACCGGGCCTGGACCTACCAACAACCGCACTGCAAAAGCCGCATCGACGCCATCCTAACACGCGACGCAAAACACGGCCCTGAGCACCGCACGCACGTCGATACCAACGCCTATCTGAGCGACCACAGGCCACTCACCGCCACACTGAATACAGCCCGCCTGGGCATAGCCCTGGCAGCCCCACACAAACCTCCAAAGCACAGCCACACCATCTTCACCACCCCCATTACCAACAAAGACAGGGAAGCCTACCGCCTGGCAGTGCAACAACCCAGCTCAGGCGTCCCACAATTGCATGCAGAACTGACAGCCTTCTTAGCCCCCATATACACAGAGGCTACCCACCACCTGGCTACACTTGGCAAGACCAACCCCCAACAACCACAGCGCCTGACAACCGTGGCAGGACTCTCGGCCAGGGAAGCTGTGGACACCGCAGCCACCATGCTTACACACCTCCTACAAACCTGCAGGACGGCAGCTATAAAGACATGCAACACTAAGACCCTTACAAGGGGAGGCCAGCACTACCAACGCAGGACCATGTGCAGGATTAGACTGGCACTGGGCAGAAAGCTTGAGACCACTAGAGACCTCAGCCGGAAGGCTAACTCCCTCTTTAAGCAAACCAACGTGCACCCGATAATCGACGATCTCATTCCAGAGACAGATGCGACAAACGGAGAGATAAGGGACGCGGTGCAAGCGCGCCAAGGCGATGATACAACCGACAATCACGTGCAAGCCGCGCTAGCCCAACTGACCAATACGTACCGCGACCAAATCCACCAACTAGACGACGACGATTCCGCACTCGCCATCGCACAAGCTCGTGTCAGAATGCAACAACCGATCAGCACCCAGCCCAAGAAGGCTAACAAACGTATCCTACGCCCGTCCCGCACCGACTACACAGGCCTACAGGCGCTAGCTGATCCCGACACCAAAACCATATGCACCGCCCCTGCCGACCTAAACCGGATAATCACCGCCGTATATGGGCAGAAGCTGTCGGCCCCGACCCCCAAGACTGGCCACTACACTAACACACAGACACGTAACTACCCGTGGGCCCGCGCCAAAGCAGACGACGCCTTCGCAATGCACGCATGCCAAAACATACACTGGTTGCACACAGCCATCATGGACAAGGCAGGCTTCCAGGAATGCCTCAGCAGGCTGGCAGGAGGCAAGGCCCCGGGACCAGACGGCGTGGAAAACGAAATCATCAAGATGCTGCCATGGGAGATGCGGGACACCATCCACAAGCTCTTCATAATCATGTGGGCAACAGGCTGCACACCCACCACGTGGAAAACCAGTGACACATGCCTGCTCTACAAGGACAAGGGGGAAGAAACAGATCTTAATGCCTACAGACCAGTGGGCCTAGCCAACACCGTCTATAAGCTATGGACCAGCCTCATTACCAAGACGTTGTCTGAGTATGCTGAAGCTAATGGGATGCTCAGCAAGAACCAGGCTGGGTTCCGCTCCCACAGGAACACCACACAGCAGCTGCAGATGCTCGTCATGGCCCTTGAGGATGCTAATCTGGCCAAGGCAGATATCTACGCGCTCCTGGTCGACTTCACCAGTGCGTTCAACACCACCTGCCAAGACAAACTACTCTGGATCATGCATGACCTAGGCTTCCCCACGGACGCGACTGACGCTGTAAAGGACCTATACACGGGCGCTACAACGCGCTTTAAAACCCCGTACGGCCATACTGACCCGGTACCCGTCAACCGGGGCACCATACAAGGCGACTCCCTCTCGCCCTTCCTATTTCTCATCTACATCGAACCCCTCCTGCGATGGCTGCAAGTGGGCGCGAGGGGCTACAAATTCAAATCAGCAACGGCCGACAGCGGGGAACGCGCCACCGTCAGCAGCATCGACTATGCTGATGACATAGCTATACTCTGCAACACCCTTCGCAACCTCCGATGCCAAGCGGACAAACTCTCAGCCTTCTCGGACTCGGGTCACCTCATCATCTCACACAGTAAAACCCTCGCTACAGCGGCGCTCCATCACTCGGTCGAAACAGGCATGTGCAGCAACGCGGCCGAGGTGGACAAGCGGGCCCGCCAACAACTCCAAACAGTCAGCCTACAAGGGAAACCCGTCACCTACCACCGCCCGACCTCACCCTTCACCTACCTGGGGGTGCTCATCACCATGACGCTGGACTGGAAACCACAACACACCACTATGATCACCCAGCTCCGCCAAAAACTCGAGAGACTCAGACGCTCCTTTGCCAGTGCCAGACAGGCCATACACATCATCCCCACGGCCATCATACCCAGCCTAGCCTATAGCTTCTGTGCCGTGCCCTGCACCCCAGGGGACCTTGAGCTGTACGACAGGTCCATCAATCAATGCGTGAAGCTCAAACTTAGACTCCCCCTGGGAACGCCCAATGCCATCATCAGAGAAGACGCCGAGAAGCTAGGCATGGGCATCAGCTCCACAGCCCAGGAATACCACGCTCGCAACACGACAGCCCTCATACACAGTCTCCAGTCCATAGATGTGGCACACGCCCACATATCGAGGAGCATGCTGCACAAACAAATCAGATGGCTCAGTACCCAGGCTAGCACACAAGGACACCGCATGCTCACCCTCCTTCATCACACCCTTAGGGCACGGCAGCTAGTCTATGCCTCTATATCCGGACTGTCGGCCACGGAAGAGGGGCTACCTCTCTACCATGAAGAGTGCCAAACACTCGGCCGCCTCATCACACAGGCCAACAGCTCTCAAGCACACGATGTCGTCAGCGCCAGCATCACCTGCCTCAAAAGCCTAGGCATCACGCACGCTTCTGAACTCAGCTGCAAGGGCAACACACACATCATCACGGGTAGCATGCTCACATCGAAGTACGGGAAAAAGGTCAAGCAGAAGCACATCATCGCTCTCAACAAACTTGCGGCCATGGCGGCCCAACCCTCATGCCCAGACGCGACCGCAACGCGTGCCATCCGAGACAGCCGCAACACATCACTCGACTTCCCGCCCGACCAACGCAAAATCACAACATGGGCCGCGGGCCTCACGGAACTTGCGCCCACACCCGCAGTGCCAGACACCAGAACTCGCTATATGGATATGAAAGCGTATGCGGCCATGCACGCAACGCAACCAGCAACGGCGGACCGGGCAGCAGCGGCACCCGCAGTCCATGACGCCACTAGGACGAGCTCACGTCTGCTGAAACGAGAGCAACGAGCAACACAATCGGCCCAAACGAAGCCCACTCCACCCAAGGCGGGCACGAAACGGAACAATGAGGGCAGACAGACCCAAACTATCCCGCATGATATAGTGCGCATAGTAGGCCTTGACCTCCCAGGACTCTCCAGCTGGAAGGTGGATAAAGCCTGCCGTTGTAAACCCAAGAACCTAGGCTGCATACTAGGGGCCATGTACGGCCACCAAGAGGCCATTACCAGCATAGATGGCTGGCAATGGGACGGCATCAACAAGGAAAACTACTACAAGGTACACTGGAAACCCACAGTCATAGATAGATGGGCACTACCACTATGTGCAGAAGAAGGCTATACACCCACACACATAGAGACCATCAGCAGGGAAGAGGCTAAGGACGTATGCACTTGTGAGTTGTGCTGGCTACCAAGAGGAGACAGCCCAACGTGCCACAACTGCAAGAGGGCCTACCACCCAGCCTGCCTTGAGGAAGCCCACCTGTCAGGACACAAGGAACCAGGATACTGGCTGTGCCCTATATGCAAGTTTGGCAGCAATGACTTCAAGACTACCATGCGTCAGTCAGCACACTCGGACCTCATACGAGTACACTGGCACCCCACTCTCGAACCGGCGCCGCTCATCACGGCACACCTGGACTACATAGCAAAGCGCAACGACTACGACGAGGAAAATAGGCAGATACAAGAGGCCAGACATGCGAGGCCCGACACGCACCTGCCGGCCCACACCCGACAGGGACTACCGGACCCGCACACCTGGCTACCCCGGTGCATCAACCTGCACTCGAAGGCCACCTTCCACACCTACCCCATCAACCCGCAGACGGACATCGTCGGGACGGGCAATTGCGAAACCTTCCTCCAACTTCACCCCCACATGACCGCCCCCGCGTTGAGCCTCAGCACGGGGGAGCCCATTATGCCACGGCACGACTTAGTGCAACACGTAACGGTCCACGACGAGTCGGGTCGCACAGTTGGCCTCCTGACAAAAGACCAACACCAACATCTACACGCTTGGTTACAACACACACCCCACACACGCAACCTGGCCACAGAGGTAGTGGCCCTCCTAAGGAGACAGGACGCACAGAGCAGCCACCACCCCATGAGAGGGGCACAAGACAAAGCCCTTAACACCCTACACACCACACGAAGCTTTCCAATCACCGTGCAAAGATGGGCTGATCCACTCACAGTTAGACCAGAAACCACCACCTATTGGAGCCCTGACACCAACGACACGGCATTTGGGGCACACCACAACTGCCTATTGGTACGCCACACTGGCTTATCCACATGGAATGTACCGGCAGACGATGCAGTGGCACTGAAATGCGTCAACCATGCTATACACTCAGCTACACAGGAGGAGGCCATGGCAACCATCATGCTGATCCCGGGGAAAAAGGGCATCTCCTACCCTAAACACATTGACACCCTGCGGCGCTACCCGGAGTACTGCCAGCACCTGGCTAACATACCCCCCACCAAGACCAGAAGCTCCAAGTCAGGCAAGCACGCCAACCTCCACATCTACGTCATTTGGAATGCAGCAGGACAACAACTCGTCACCAAAGGCAACCCCCAAGGATGGCTGGCTAGCACCGCCACTGCCCTCCACCCCCAACGAGACACACACCCAATCCGCAACAGACCAACGAATCAAAGCCAGCCAGCCACACCCCCCAGCGGCCACAAACAACACATGCGCCTGCCGCTGGACAAGGACCTCCCCACCTCGGGGCACCAGCGCGGCCACCAACAACTCACGCACCATTCCACGACGCAGCCACGGATGGCCATCACCGAATGGGCCACGATCGCGTACACGGACGGCAGCTGCATTAAGACCTCGGGGGCAGCTCCGGAGAGCGTCGGGGCGGGGGTCTATATCCCGGAGAACAACGTCCTCATCACAGCCGCCCTGAACGACCCAGAAAGCAAAACCATTAACAGGGCGGAACTCACGGCGATACACGCGGCACTCAAAGCGGGGGCCAAACGTATCGCCACCGATAGCCTCTGCTCTCTCTACCAGATCCGCAGAGCCCTCGCTAACCCGATGTCGCTCATCACACACAGACACAACGACATCCTGACCGCTATCGCCACCCTCATCATCGACAGCCCCGCCACGATCCACTTCTACAAAGTCAGGGCCCACTCGGGCATCATCGGCAACGAAGGCGCCGATGCCCTCGCCAAGCATGTGGCGCTACACCCAGAGCTCGCCAACACCCCGGCCTACAGCCCGACCACACGGAATGAGACGAAGAACTGGCTCAGCAACGCAGCCGACGGCGACTTCCCCGCCCCATTGCCGGACTGCCGCCACAGCGTGCGGGCACACATGCACCGCAAACACAAGCTGGGCCTTGCCAATCAAAACAGTATCTACTACCAGATGATTCAGGAGATCACCAAAGCCGCGGCGAAAGGAGCAGGCGAAAGAGTGATGATCGACACGAACATCTCCACCCACGCGCAACGCACTGCCCTACTCTACCGTACCGAAGGACTATACAACCAGAAACTAGCTATGCGCTGGAAACGGGCGACGGATGACCGATGCCCGCTCTGCGGGAATGCGGATAGTGCCACTCACCTCCTCTCGGGCTGCAGCGAGACTCTACCGATGGTGCAAGAAAGGCACAACGGGGCGGGCCGCCTCATCACTAAAGCTATCAGCAAGGGAGCCCTAGGCGGGTACATCAGCTTTGCGGACACCGGCAGCCGGGAGAAGGGCGCAAAGGAAAGCCTGGACCTCCCCAGCGACACGCTACACACAACACTCCCGACACTCGGACTGAAACCAGAAGATACTAAACACACCACCAGGCCGGATATCCTCATGGTGACCCCTCATAAGAAGGCAAGCAAGGACGGCAAAGACACCAAGCGGGTCTGTATTATAGAAATCAAATACTGCTCGGACTCGCGGTGGACGGACCAATTAAACAAGGCACTCACTCAACACACCCACTTAGCCGAGACCATACGCAAGGAAGACCATATGGTCGCTATCATACCAATCCTACTAGGCATAGGGGGCAT
>JASKMD010000012.1:9851557-9879504 GCA_030144725.1 Haematococcus lacustris
GCTCAGGGCTCCGCCCCGCTGCCTGCTGCAGTGGGTCACGGCGTCAGCCCCAGCGACCAGCAACTGACTGCAGTCACAAATTGAAGCTAGCCCCGGCCAGCGGCCAGCAGCGCTGACCTGGACCCAACTTTGTTGTGGTCGGCCTTGGTCTCAGCGGCACGAGTGTCGGCTGCCTTGCTGTCGGTAGGCTGGGGAAAGAAGGGTGGGGGGGGCAGGGCGCGAGGTCGCTGTGCCTGCGCAGCATAAGGGGCAGGCCAGAGGGGAACTGTGAGATCAGTGGACACCTGGTCGCACCTCAGGCCCAGACCCATGAGCTACGCCAGGGGCCGGGCAGCAGAGGGGGCAGCAGCAGGGGCAGGGTCAGCAGCAGCAGGGGCATGGGCAGAGGGAGGGGCATGGGCAGAGCAGTGGATAGGCTCTTCTGCCACCAGCTGCCCCTGGCCCGGCCCAGCCGCAGCACTGGAGGGGCGGGCCAGGGCTGAGGCCAGCAGCAGCAGCAGCCACTCACACTGCGAGCCGGGCGTCGCCCCTGACTGGCTGCCCGGGGCGGGGGGTCCACCTCAGCCAGGCCCTGCAGCACCATGGGCAGCTACACACTGCTGACCAACACCCCATGAGGCACAAACCAGCTCTGCCCTGTTGCCCCTTCCCCTATCCCCTCCCTTTCTGCCCCTTTCTCCCCACCGTCTCCCTGCACATGGCCCCACCCCCTACTTGAGCCCACACATCCCTGCCCCCTCCTCCTGCCCCCTCCCTCTATCCCCTATCCTGCCCCTCACTGCCTGGCACTGCCTCACGCCCTCCCCCTCATCATCACAGCCCTCGCCCGCCCCTTCGTGCCGCCACCCACCGAGTTCATGGCAGCCGCCACACACACCGCCGCCCCGGTCGCCACCGCCACACTGGCAGCGGTGCCCAGCAGGCCCAGTGCCCTGAGCAGCAGGCCCCCCGCCCCCCTGCGGCGCCGCCCCATGAACTCCTCCACGCAGTCCCCCCCGCTCAGGGCCAGCGGCCGGGCAGGGAACAGCTCGCTGTCATCGCACTCAGAGGGGGAGGGTGGGCCGGGGGGGGGGGCACTGCGCAGGGATGCGCACCGGGCGCGTGTGTGGGTGCTGGAGGTGTGGGCGCTGAGGCCGCTGCCCTGGCTGCCGGAGGCGCCCTGCTCTGAGCTGCCCCGGGCTGCGTGGGGGTGGGGGGCTCGAGCCGCATGCTGCTGGGGGGGCGGGGGGGCTGTGATGATGCCCAGGGCAGCCAGCTGGTGGGCTGAGGCCAGCACGGTGGCTGGGGTGCAGGAGGGTGGGTGGGGCGGCAAGCAGGTGGGCAGGGCGCAGTGGGGCGGGGGAGCCAGCTGCACCTCAGCCTCCTCTGCTGCTAGGGCCCTGCCCCCGTGAGGGCGGTGCGGGGCAGGCTGCCCCTGGCCCCCTGCAGCCCCCCCATACCCCCCACCCTCACCTGCCTGCGCTGCCCCCAGCGCGGAGTGATGGGCAGCAGCAGCAGCAGCGGTGCAGGTGCGTGCCAGCAGCTGCGCCTCACCCGCCTCAGAGGAGGGGGCGAGGGTGGCCTCGGTGTGCGCAGCTGAGGAGCAGCAGGAGGCGGCCCCCCCCCCCCTGGCCGCCAGTGCGCCCCAAGCTGTGGAGGGGGGGGGGCGGCTGCTGGCCCCCCTCAGCCAGGGCCTCAGCAGCAGGCAGGGAGCGGGAGCCGCTAGGGGGGGCGCTGCCAGCCGTCTTCAACACCCCGTTGAAGGAGTGGCGGGTGGATGGTGGCGAGGGGGGGGTGGGGGGACCCAGGGGCTGAGGGGGGTGGGCAGTGGAGGGCCCCAGCTCCCCGCTGCTGCTGCTCGACTGCCTGCTGTGCACCGGGTTTAGCTCCGCCGCAGCGGGGACGCAGTCCGCAGCCGCCAGCTGCATGTGGGGGTCTGTGTGCGGGGGGTGGGCGGGGTCTGACCAGGACTCCTCAGCTGCCAGCGGCTCCTCAGCCGGCAGGCCGTGGGGGCTGGCCACCAGCACTGAGTGCGGGTCGGCCTCAGCCCAGCTCAGGTCAGGGCCTGGCAGGCTGCATGCGGCGCTGGCCCCCTGCTGCTGCTCCAGGGCGGCACCCAGGCGCAGGCGCGGGACAAGCACTCCGCTGCTGCTGCGGGTGGCACTGGGTGCGGGGTCCAGGAGGGCGGGGCCCCCACTGGCTGTGCGCAGCAGGGCAGGGGGGGCGGGGGGGGCGGGGGCGGGGAGGGAAGCGGGGGCGGCAGGCAACCGGGAGGCGGCTCCTCCACTGTGTCTGCTGTGCAGGCCGGGTGGGGGGCCAGGCAGCGTGAGGGGGGGGGCCAGGGGGGTGCTGCCGCTGCTGGAGCGGCGGGCAGCTGGCGTCCCAGCGGGTCCTGCTGCCCTGCCTGGCCGCGCGCCGCCCTGGGCCTGAGCTCTGGCCCCCGCTGCCAGGCTGCTGGCCGCCAGGCTGAGGCTGCCTGATGAGGAGCGGCGGGCAGCCAGGGGCTTGCCTCCACCGCCGCTGCCACCACTGGATGAGGTGTCCCCCAAGCCTGGGGCAGAGTTGGAGGCAGGGGCAGGGGCTGACAGTTTCAAGGCAGCGCCAGGAGCCCTGCAGGCAGCGAGGGGGGGGGCAGGGGGGGCAGGGGGGGGCACTAGGGGCAGGGGAGCAGCAGCGACAGGCCCCCAGGTGGGGGTGTGCAAGCCTTGGCCAGCAGCTGCAGGACCCAGGGGGTGAGGCAGGGGTGCAGGGTGTGTGCAGCTGGGCTGAGGGCGGCCAGGCTGACCCAGTGCAGGGCCCACAGCTGGCCTCGCACCTGGCAGCCGCTGTCCCGTTCTGGCTGCTGCCCCGGTGCTGCTGCGCTGCCAGCGGCAGGTCCAGGTCAGGAGGGGCGCTGGGTGCTGAGGCCAGGCCATCGCCCAGGGACCTGCAGGCAGACACATCCCGGTAGCAGCTGGCAGCCCCCCTGCAGCCCCCTGGGACTGACTGAGGCTTCCCTGGTTAGGCAAGACTGAAGAAGTGGTAGTGTAGGGGTAGGGGTAGGGGCAGGGTTACCTAAACCTCTGGTTCAGTGCACAATGGCTAACCCGCACCCTCAGCATCAGGCAGTGCGTGCTGTGGCCCCAGGCAGCAGGTGCAGTCAGGGTGATGCAGAGCAGGGCAGCAGCTGGGTGAGGGGAAGCCCAGCAGCGCCTGACCTGGGGAAGGTGAGCTCAGCCCAGCCTGAGGGCAGGTCCAGGCTGGGGCCGCTGCTGCTGGCGGTGCACTCCAGGCTGGCGGCTGCAAAGCAGGAGGTCAGGGGGGCAAGCTGCCAGGTCAGGGGGCGGTAGGTCAGGCCCAGAGCCAGCTTAGGCCTAGTAAGGGCAGGCAAGGCAAGGGCCATCCTGCCTGGTCCTTACAAGCCAGGTCAGAAGCAAGCATGGCTGGTGGCCCTGGTGGGCTGCACACACTGCAGCAGCAGCCGCGGCAGCAGGTGATGAGGTGCAGCTGGCCTGGGTCCCGCCCTCACCTGTGTCCCCCCTTGCTGCTGCCCCTTCCCCCGCCAGGCCTGATGCAGCCAGGCGCAGCCCAGACTCCAGGTTGCACAGGGAGGAGTTAGCGGTGAGCTGAGGCGAGTCAGGCGACCTGCAGGGGGGCAGGGGCTGTGGAGCGCTGGGGCTTACGCCCTGCGAGCAGCCCTGAGCAGCCCTGAGCAGCATGTGGCGTGCAGGCAGGCAGTGAGGGTGCTACGCTGCTGCCTGACCTGGTGGGGGACGCCAGGCGCACCGCCTCCTCCACACCCAGTGCCTCAGGGCTGGAGGCGGGGCTGGGGCCGCCTGCCTGCCCCCCTGCCGCCTGATAGCGCTGGCTGGGCGCGGTGGGGAAGGCTGGGCCAGGGGGGCGCACAGGCAGCTTGCTGAGGGGCAGGGGGCCCCGCACCGCCCCCACGCCTGCTGCTGCTGCTGCCGCCTGCAGTGAGCCCGCCTGCGGTCAGTGTGCTGGCAGCCAGTGTCATGGCCATGCCTCTGGCCTGCTCAGGAAAGCGGGTAGTTGCTGTCTCAAGCTGATCCCCCGCAGGGACACAGCAGTCGTCTAAGCTCGCACGCATGGAAGTCTTCCCAATGCCACCACAGGAGCACAGCAGTCATACCACGGGGCAGGCTGCAGGCTGGCGCAGACTGCTGTGGGCATGCAGTGCTCACATCGCCATTGCGCGTCATGCCTGCTAGGGGGGGCCTGTCGGCAGAAGGCCGCGTGCCAGCGTGCTCCAGCGTGTTTTGGTCTTGCTTGCCTTGCTGGTCATCCTGCCTGCACATGGGGTAGGGTGTGCTGTGGCTGCACGGGGCGCTAGGTCTGCTATGGGTGCTGGGAGCGCATACCGGAATTGAGGTATTCTTGACATCACGGTCCTTGCACGCATCTTATTTGCTTCGACTTGCTTGGTGTTGCTGAATGTAATCACTTGTTGTAAAAGCTCCTGCATCAAACATGGCCTGGGCGCTTGAACTGTCAGCAGGTGCGACAGGGGCACCAAGGCAGGGCCTGACCTTTCCGCCGAGACCAACCAGGGGCTGGCAAGCGATGCCTGCCGCATTGAGCTCTCGACGAGCAATGTCAATCTTTTGCAGCAGGACCACCTATGACCATGCATCTCAAGCAACAAGTACTGATTCATAGTTCGGGTTCAGTCAAACATTGTGAAAACGTGGCGCTGCATGTGGCTACGGACCCGCTCTTCGTCGGACGCTGCGGCGAGGTCTTCAAGGAGGGTTGCGAGGCAAGCCAATTTGTCCCTGCGGCCGTTCATGCATCGCAGCTTGGAACAGTTGGATGTCAAGTGCCACGCTGCGCATCATTCCTACTTGAGATGTACCAGCGATCTGCTTTCTGCATCAAGACGGTTCGGGCTCCGATTTTTTGCCCACAGACTACGTCGGGGCTCCCGAATGTAGGTGTCAAGTTGAGCCCCCAGAGCGTCAATGGTGGAGTCGGCGGGGCGCTGCATTTGCGGGGTGTGATTAGCGCCAGCCCCATCTGCTTGCATGCTGGGGTCCTGCATGACGTGGCATGCTTTGAAGGATACCGCATCCTCAAACCATGGTACCATGGTATAGGCCGACTAGCTTTTGCTAGGCTGGTAATCCTTAGTCGGGCAAGCTTGCATCTGATACGTGCGAGTGGAAGAGGGGTCGACGAAGGAACCCCTAGTGGTCACCCCGGCCATTGGCCATGCCAATCCGTGACAGGCCTGCCGCTCACACCACGCGCTAGTGAAGGGTAGCTGAGGCTATCGCGGTAAGTCACGCGCGCTAAAACTCGCGTTTTGGACTGAAGCCTTGTACCAGATCACCAATCAGGTCTCCCATGAGGACCTCCCCCTGTGGGGGGGAGGCCACTATGGGGGTTTTTCCAATGCGGGGGAGTTTTCGGAGGGTAACGGGGGAATGAGGGGAAAAGCGCAGCGGGGGAACTTTTATTCCCTCTATAACTTCAATTTACCCGGGCCCTGTTCGCACTCGCAAAATTTGTATTTTGAATTATTCGCGGCCAACCGACGCACTTTTTCCCGTTCCGAGCCACTGGCTGCGTAGCTGTTCGTTGTGACCCAGCACGATCAGACCCCGCATTCACAGCAGTCAGGGGAGCTGCTCAGCAGCCCAAAAGGAGACAGCGAGGGGCGGTCGGTTTCGTCGGTTCGTGCACTTTACCGACGTTACCCGCCCGTCATTCTTCATCATTCTAGCCTCCTTTTCGCCGCGTTTGAACCGGGGCTAGAATGATGAAGAATGACGGGTCAGTTGTTTCAGGTGAAGGAATCTTTCAAGCAGGGAGCCGAGCAGGCGTCAGGAGTCACCGTGCCTTCTGTCCCGCCATCTAGCCGAGCGGGGAGCAGGGTAGCCGAGCGGGAAGTCTGTTGCGACAAATGCATCAATCTCAGCCCAACCCGCCAACTCTGGCACAGATGTAGGCCTACATGTGCCTCTTCTTACAGGCCCTAGCACAGACAAAGACGCAACAGGCCCCTCATGCTCGGACGCAGCTACAGCAGGCCCAGTTTCTGCAGATGTTAAAGGCCTCGCAGGCTCGGACGCAGCTACAACAGGCCCAGTTGCTGCAGATGTTGCAGGCCCCGCGGACTCGGACGCAGCAGCCCCCGCGGACGAAGCTAGCCAACTAAAGCGCGGCAGTTAACTAGTTAACCGTCAACGACATCGAATATAGAAAAACGAATCGAGTGCGAACAGGGCCCCGGATCTAAACGTTTTTGGCCCATGTTTTAGAAGGCTGTAACAAAGGCAACCGACACTCAATTATGTTCCAACCGTCAATTACAGCAAAAAAGTGCGGTTGCGCCGCAAAAACTGCAAGGAACAGCGAAGCTTTCGCGTGGAGGGGGTGCGGTGGCGCTTGAAGAGGCCATCCTCGCTCTTATAATTGAAAACCCGGTCGGCTGGCTGCAGTTCCGCCCCTGAGATCGCCCAGTCACACCGGTCACAGCGACCACTGCGGCTTCGCCGTGTGCATCGCCGCTGTGTTGCACTGCTATGCTGGCCTTGTAAATTGAAGTTATACAAGTTAACTGCAACGCCTCAGCTTTTCCGGGTTTGTAAACGACCTCGGCCTCGCAGTTCCTCGTGAACGCTCTCGACCTCCGCCAGGGGCCTCCGGCCCCTGGCGTCGGTCTTGAGCGTTCACTCGGAACTGCTTCAGCCTCGGTCGTTTACAAACCCGGAAAAGCTTCGTCATTGCAGTTATCCTCATCGTAACCGCCGTCCAACTGCCGTTCCCCTGCGAGTCCGTTTGCGCCGTAGGCAAATTCCCCAGGGGAATGGCGGTAGTTGGTCCCTAACCGCCTTCCCTGCTCGCTTTTTGCTACCCCAGCCGAACCCCGCGGTAGCAAAAAAAGATGCCACGCAGCCAGGAGGCTCAGCGTGACCAGGACTATTGTAGCGACCGACCTAGCCCAGGAGTCAGGTCTCCGCGGTGAAACGATTCACATGGCTTGCAAAACCGATGTAACAGCGCCCCAACACTCACGCACGGGAACACACAAAGCTGAAGCGATGCTTGATCCTGCACCTGCACCCATCACTGCTCCTGTTCCAGCCCAGCCCAGCCCAGCCCAGCCCAGCCCAGCCCAGCCCAGCCCAGCCCAGCCCAGCCCAGCCCAGCCCAGCCCAGCCCAGCCCAGCCCAGCCCAGCCCAGTGCCTAATGCATGTGCCCTTGCCTTGCACCAGCCTAGACCAGGTGCCAGCCCTGCTGCATGTGCCCTGGAGCATGACCCAGAGTAGCTATCAATCACCATCACCACCACTAGGGGCAGCTGCCCTACCACCACCTTCCAGCAGCTGTAGCCAAGACACCATCACCCCTCTTGCTGCCACCACCACCACCACCACCAGCTCGACAACTGTGGAGGCTGGCATGTAGGCCGCCATACACCTAGAAAGATTGCAGGCTAAGGAGGGCGAGAGGTGCACAGGGCGTGGGGAGGGCAGGGGCAAGGGCAGGGGCATGGGCAGGTGTAGGGGCAGGAGAGGGCGAGAGTGATGGTAAGGATGATGAGGTTGTGATGGAAGCAACCACACGCTTCAGTGCTCGAAGGCGGCTGCCTCAGTAGTGAACAAATGCATGTGTGGACAATGTGCTATTGAAAGACAGAGGGTGAAAGACAGAGGGTCACCAAACACGCATCACCTCAATGTTTGAGCCAGGAGCTGTCACCGAATGTGTGCCGACTTTGGGTCCGGTTTCGGATCACCAATAAGGCGTATCACTACGGCAATCATTAGCTCATCCTCAGCCTCGCGCCGACGACGATCACCAAAAGCGAACATTTGGATGGACAAAGGTGGATGTCGTGGTCGTGCAAAGGGATGAAGCTCTCGTTAAGCTCGCGGCCACTCGCCACAACTCGCAATATAACTGAACCCAACCTCCATTTTCCCCCATTCCCCCGCATTGGAAACGGGGGGTGAAAAGTGCATTCCCCCGTTCCCCTCTACCCCGTTACCCCGCATTGGAAAAACCCCCTATACTGTTACAGGGGGACCTTCCAACCGCCCAACCGCATCCCGCCCGCTGTACTGCGCCACCTCTCTGGGCACCTTAGCGCACCTGTGCGCTCGCACTGAACGCATGCAAGGAATGATCACAGTGCTATTGCTAGGTTGTGCAGCGTGGGCCGCAGCGCTGGCAGCATCAATTGCCACCACGCTAGATGCGACAAGCCCAGCCACCACAGCAGAAACATCAGCAGGAAACATCAGCAGGAACAGCAGCTTGCGAGCAGCCCGTAACCGCAGACGGAGTGCAGAGCGGAATACGCGCAGAACCTGAGCCTGCAACCCCAGCATTGTGAACATCAAGCCTCGCACCCCGCACCTCGCATCTCGGCCCTTGCATGGCACTTCGCATGGCACCTCGCATCTCCAACTCCGGGCCATTGGAAACGGGGCCTAACAGTATAGTGGCCTCCCACCGATCACCGATCACCGATCACCGCCCGCCACCAGCTCGAAACTCCCACCGATCACCGCCCGCCACCAGCTCGAAACTTGAGATAGCGCAAACAAGCAGCGACCCACCTACAAGAGAAGGGTGGCGAGGCGCTCCGTGGCGTCCGTAGCAAAGTTCGCACTAAAGAGGCAGCCTCGCAGTACTGCGCAGCATCGCTGTGCGCCATGTCACCGAGCCATGTCATTACACCACGAGACCGAGTAACGCCACGCTTCGCTGAAGTCGGTGCAAGTTGGGTGCATGGCACTGTTAACTTTTTCAGCTCTATTGGCTCACTTCCTCTATTGCCTCAGTTTCTTTTATGGCACAGTTTGTGGTATCCTAGCTCAGTTGCTGCTGCTGGTTTTAATTGAAGGTGCTTGACCTTACATGTCATCTACCTCGTCAACCCCCACTTCAGCCAACTGATCCTCCTCCATCTCTTGCTCCCACCTCAAATGTTCCAAGATGTCAGCCCTGAGCAATGGCTTCTTCTGCGTTAACCTCTTGCCCTTCCAGCCCAAGCACTCCCGTGCATACTCCTTCAACAGATGCACATTCAAGGTCATGTGGGCGTTTGCAATGTGTGGTGCTCGTGCATGCAGAAGCTTCAAGCACTCAACATCTTCCTTCTTGTCACTTGCCAGTGTCACACGTCCAAACATGGGTATGCTGCTCAGGGTAGATGCTCCATGACACATGCACTGCTGTGGCTTGCTGCCCATGTGCCTCACACACGCACATGCAGTCTCAGACCACATGGGCGCAACCCCATCTGCAGGAAAGAACATTGCATGCATTGCCCGTGACCCAGTGATGGTGCGCAGCAGCCTGTGGGCATTAGGTCAGGCTCAGCACACTGCTCAACTTCCTCATCCTTCAGCACCAAACACCACCGCCGTTGCACGCTCCCCCTAGTCTGATGCGCAACACTGGCAGCTAGCTGTGCAGCAGGCACCACACACTCTACATTATGCACACCTGCCAGCTGCTGAGCCTTGCACTCAGCACTAAGATCTGGGTGATCAGCCAAGACTCTGGCTGCCATCACTCACGATAAACAAGGACCGGTCGCGATTGGGCCGACCATAGCTCATTGGAAAGAGGAGTAGAAGGCCGTTCGAACGGTACAAGTCTTACGCTATTCCGCGTAGCCGTTGCGACGTAATTTGGCCGCGATTTTTATAACCAAGCAATCTGCACAGATGTCGTATGACCTTCATCTGCACCAAGCAATCTGCACAGATGCAAGCATAATCGACATCTGTACAGCTGCGGGACGTCCACATCTGCACAGATGTCGTATACCGCGACCAACATCTGTGCATCTGCTGACGACGACATCTGCACAGATGTCGACTATTACATTCGAGCCTTGGCTGTGCAGATGTTGTCTGTAGCATCTGCACAGATGTCGACTATTACATTCGCGGCTTGGCTGTGCAGATGTCGTGGCTTCATCTGCACAGATGTCGACTATTTCATCGACTATTACATCCGCAAAACACATGCAATGACACCCAAACATCCAGCAAGACCTCGCTACACCCCCGCAAAACACATGTATTGACACCCAAACACCCCGCAACACCTCACTACACCCCCGCAAAACACATGTATTGACACCCAAACACCCCGCAACACCTCGATACACCCCCGCAAAACACATGTATTGACGACCAAACACCCCGCAACATCCTCGCAATACACATGTTTGGACACTCAAACATCCTGCAACACCTCGCTACGGGACTTGCAAGCACATGTCTCGATGCACCATCACTCCACAACACCTCAATATGGCAATGCTAAGCACATGCATTGATGCACCCAATGACCGCAACACCTCCCTACGATGTGACAAGGTAGCAACGACACAACACAACAAGAAGGTGACACCACACCATCACCATCACCATCACCATCACCATCACCATCACCATCACCATCACCATCACCATCACCATCACCATCACCATCACCATCACCATCACCATCACCATCACCATCACCATCACCATCACCATCACCATCACCATCACCATCACCATCACCATCACCATCACCCCACCCCACCCTACCCCACCCCACACCAAGGACAACACAACAACATCACAACAAGGCGGCAAGATGACGAGGATGGACGCTACAACAAGGTTGATGCTACACCTCTCCTTAGTGATGTATAACACGGGGTGCAACTTCATAGCCTCCACTTACGTGCTCCCGCTATCCTTCACCCACCACACTACCATTGATTCCCACCTACCACACCTATGCCGGGTGCTCCATGTTGCCCGCTCAAGGTTGGTACGCCAAGGGTAGGGTAGGGAGAGGGCTGCTACGCCAAGGGTAGGGTAGGGAGAGGGCTGCAACGTGTGTCGTGGGGCGGGGGGTGGGAAAGGGGGGAGGTACGTGGGGTGGCAGACTTGGAGGTGGTGGGACAGGGTAGAGAGGGGGGGAGGGGGAAGGGGGAAGGAGGAAGGGGGAAGGGGGGAGGACAGACCGTGAGACCTGCAGCACACAAGGGATGGGGGTGGGCGTGGGGGTAGGGGTGGGGGTGGGGGTGGGGTGGTAGGGGAAAGGGGGATGGGTGTGGCCATTAGAACCTGCAAACACCAACAAGGGCATGACATGCGGTCAGAGTTGGGACCACACAGTTGCAAGGGCTCGCCACTCACAACTTGTTGGGTGGAGTGTGTGGAAGAAGAAGGGATTGGCAAGAAATTCTCCTCCTTCTCATCCTCCTCGTTCTCGGATTGCGACTTACCACATGGCAGATGATTGTGATGTGGAATGAGGGATGTGAGATGATGCAAGGTAGGGGTGGGGAGGGGAGGTGACGGAGAGGGCTGGGCTGGGCTGGGCTGGGCTGGGCTGGGCTGGGCTGGGCTGGGCTGGGCTGGGCTGGGCTGGGCTGGGCTGGGCTGGGCTGGGCTGGGTGTAGGGAAGGGGAGGTTGGGACCATTGCACCTCCTTCCGTTTTCTGTCGCTATATCTTTATCCTATCGCTAAACCTGATGGCATCAGGTCGCCTAAGCGGCTGGCTGGCTCGTAGCTAGCCTTTTGGCGACGATTTTTGTTGGCTGCTCCTGGCTGCTCATTCCTGCTAAATGGGGCAATCTAAGCTCCTTCGCGGTTCCTTGGCTTCCTTCGCGCCACCTTTGCGAAAACTTCATGCAGATATCACACAGATTGTTGAATAATTGATTCCTTCGCGGTGACTTTGCTTCCTTCGCGGTGCCTTTGCGTAACCTTTATGCAAGCCTTTTCTTCATGTGCACAGCTGCACTACTTGGCATCTGTGCAGATGTCGAGGTATGCATCTGTGCAGATGTCGACATTGTCTGTGCAGATGTCGACATTGTCTGTGCAGATGTCGCCCTTGAATTAAAACCGGCATCTGCACAGATGTTGCCCTTTTATGCATCTGCACAGATTTAATAAACGGCATCTGCACAGATGTCGCCCTTTTATGCATCTGCACAGATTTAATAACCGGCATCTGCACAGATGTCGCCCTTTTATGCATCTGCACAGAATTAATAACCGGCGTCTGCACAGATGTCGCCCTTTTATGCATCTGCACAGATTTAATAACCGGCATCTGCACAGATGTCGAACTTTTCTTCATCTGCACAGATTTAATAACCGACATCTGCACAGATGTCGCCCTTAGTAGCATCTGCACAGATTTAATAACCGGCATCTGCACAGATGTCGCTTTTCCTAAAGGCATCTACATGCATCTGTACAGATGCCGGGCTCATTTAACCGACATCTGTGCAGATTCCCAAAAAGGGGGGGGGTACCTCGCGCGCGGATCGATGTATCTTCGCCACCGCTGCGAGTTATGCCTTCATTCCAGAGCGAGGTCCCCCTTAAACTCAACGTTCTATCGTCCTATCGGAGCGGAATGTCCATCCGATGCAAAAAAGACCCTCGCGTCGGCCTTATTTATCGTGAGTGATGCTGTGCTTGAATACCCCACCCTCAGAGTCCATACGACCACCACACTGACACCCTGTACCTCATGGCCATGCGCCGGTGCAGATGCAGCTGCTGCTGGTCCACAGCCAGCTGGTGCTGGGCACCCTGTAGCTGCTGCTGGTCCACAGCCACCTGGTGCTGGGCATCCTGCAGCTGCTGCTGGTCCAGGGCCAACAGGTGCTGGGCATCCTGCAGCTGCTGCTGGTCCACAGCCAGCTGGTGCTGGGCACCCTACAGCTGCTGCTGGTCCACAGCAAGCTGGTGCTGGGCACCCTGCAGCTGCTGCTGGTCCATGCTCAGCTGGTGCTGGGCATCCTGCAGCGACTGTTGTTCCACAGCCAGCTGGTGCTTGGCACCCTGTAGCTGCTGCTGGTCCAGGGCCGACAGGTGCTGGGCACCCTGCAGCTGCTGCTGGTCCGTGGTCAGCTGTTGCTGGGCGCCCCGGCCAAGGCAGGTGCGTGGGCGCTTATGGCCCCATGTGCTGGCATCCCTGCTCGACTGTTGTGGTGTTGCAAGGGTTGTTTCAAGGGCTGGCAGCTCGGTAGGGCTCTGCAACGTGTAGGATGGACGAAGAGGATGTAAAGGTATAGGTTCCCGCCACAATGGAGGTATCCGCCACTGCTAATGCAACTACTTACCAGCTTGGCACGTATCGCATGTTCGCGTGCTAGGGCAGCGCGGCGTCGGGGTCCAGGAGGGCTCATCGCATTTTTCGGTATCAACTTCGCGCACAGTGCGAGAAATGCGGCGATGAGGGCGCCCAGCGGGAGCACAGGTTCCAATCCATCGGGGATGTGCCCAAGAACGTCGCCAATCGCCCCCGGGTGATGATTTCGCCCCATGCCACATTCACCCACTGCCACATTTTGTCGTTGATTGTACCACACAAGGTGATAGAGCATGTCTGGAGCACAACCCGGAATATAGACCCGCCCAGCTATCCGACACAGGTGGAAGCAGGCGTAAAGGACCACTGGTCGAAAAGTTTATGGTCTTGGCAGAAGCCCCAGAACTATGGGGTAAAGACTTCAGCAGAGTGCACGGTAGTGAAACAAAGTCCACGCACGGTGCTGCTGACACCTCAGTGAGATGCTGTGCATGCTTGGAGGCAGGATCAGGCAGGTCCCGGCTCAGGTGTTAGAAGGGCCCGGGCCAGTTTTTAGGAAGTACACGGGCCATGAGGGGTCCCGACCCAAACCAAGGAATCTTACGCTTCGACCTGCGACCCACGTACGGTCGCACCCCGTTGAGCCCCAGGCTGCAGCGAGCGACCATGTTCACAGTTCGCGGGAATGGCGGGCGGAGTGATCTGGGAGGCTTCAGTCCAAAACGCGAGTTTTAGCGCGTGTTGGAAGAGCACGGGCAGACGCGGACACCAGTTCAGGGTAGCTACATTGATCTGCCACAACTGCTAGCGCGCAACCTTGCGTCAACCTTGCGCAACCTTGCGCCTACCTGTTGGAAGAGCACGGGCAGACGCGGACACCAGTTCAGGGTGCCTACGACTGCCGGGTGTCTGCCCTAAATACGGCAGTCACACTCGCACTCATCGCGGCCGGGCCGCTAGCAGGCACACCCTACAATCCCGGTGCTTGATCTCAACTGCACCGGGGGGGTATGCAACTAACACTCCCACTCAGAGGTCTGGCTAGGTGAGAGCAACAACTTTGCGCTTCCAACAACTGTTTAAGCAAGCAACTGGCGGTTAGCAGGCATGCAAGCCTGAGCCAAGCAACAACTGCGGGCAACTTCTCAGTTTATGGCAAAAGCACACCATGCTGAGACTAACAGGATGTTAACAGGCATGCAGGCCTGTGCCTAGAACCCTTCCATGCTCCAGTCCTGATGAACATTACAGGCTGGATACCACAGGCTGTTTCAGATCAGATAAGACCTGTGCCTGTTCAGCTGAACACTCCACATCCTTGCTTGCCCATGTTAAACTGGACTGCTGCCAAGGGCTTGGTGAGGATATCAGCCAGCATGCTGGAGGTGTGGCAGTAGTGGAATACTACCTCACCCCTGCTGATGCGCTCTCTGACAAAGTGATGGTGTACGTCAATATGCTTTGCTCGTGAGGTGGCCATGGGGTTGTGCAAAAGCTGAATGGCTGCCTGATTGTCACAGCCCAGGTGCACACAGCTGGCATCCAGCTGCAGATCCCTCATGAGCTTGCGCAGCCACAGAGCCTCCTTGGCTGCGCTGGAAGCTGCCATATACTCTGCTTCTGCTGTTGACATAGCCACAGTTGGCTGGAGGCGGCTGGACCAGCTGATGGCACCCCCATTCAGAGTGAAGATGTACCCAGTGGTGCTTCTGGCTGTGTCCTTGTCCCCTGCATAGTCTGCATCAGAGAATCCCTGCAGCCCTGACACACCACCAAACAGGAGTCCTTGATCTGCTGTGCCCTTCAAATAACATAGCACACTGCAGGCGGCCGCCCAGTGCTGCTTGGTGGGAGCTGACATATGCCTGGCCAAGGCGCCCACAGCAAAAGCAATGTCTGGCCGTGTGCAGCAGGTCAGGTATAGCAGGCTGCCCACCAAGGCACTGTAATGATGCAGAGTCGTGTCCAAGGCATCCCCTTCCCTGACTAGCTTAACAGCAGGAGCCATGGGCAGAGGCTTGCTGTGAGCTGCTGACTTGCTGTTGGCTGTGACCAGCTCCTGGATGAATTTGTGCTGGTCAAGCTTGATGGTGCCCTCAGCCCTATCCCTGGTCAGCTGCATCCCTAGGAACCACCGGGCCTCACCCAAGTCCTTCAGTTTGAAGGCTGAGGACAGCTGCTTCTTCACGTAGGCCAAGCCTGCGGTGTCCCCCTGCTGGGTGCACAGAAGGCAGTCGTCCACATACACTAGCAGGTACACGATGCCAGTGCTCAGCTGCAGGGTAAACAGAGCAGGGTCTGCCTCAGAGGCCTTGAAGCCCATGCTCAGCAGCTCCTCACACAGCCTGGCATGCCATGCCCTAGGGGCCTGCCTCAGACCATACAGGGCCTTCTGCAGACGGCAAACAGTGTTAGTGCTGCCCTCCTCAAAACCCTCTGGCTGCTGCACATAGATGACCTCCCCTGGCTCTAGCTTGCCGTTCAGGAAGGCTGTCTCAAAGTCTAACTGATGAATCTCCATGTCCTCAGCTGCTGCCTTGGCCAGGAGGGTGCGCAATGTGGTATGCTTGCTGACAGGTGCATAGACGTCTCCTACATCCACACCTGATTGTTGATAGAACCCCTTTGCCACTAGCCTGGCCTTCAACTTCTCAATGTTCCCTGCAGCATTAAGCTTCACTTTGAGTACCCATTTGGTAGGCAGCACACGTGCATTGGCAGGACGCTCTTCAAGGCACCATGTTTGGTTTGCATGCAGAGAGGCCAGCTCAGCATTCATGGCTTCAATCCACAAGTCTGCCATGGGACCAGCCAGAGCCTCTGCCACAGTGGGTGTGTCATTGATGGGAGAGTCTGACACAGTCATGGCATTCAGCTCAGGCTGCCTGATCCTGAGTGGTGGGCGTCGTTCCCTTGGTGGGTTACGCCGTGGCTGGGGTGCACCAGGTGCCTCAGGCGAAGCAGGCCGTGAGTCAGGTGCAGCAGGCATGGGTGCAGATGGGTGCACGGTTGGTGCTGCTGTTGGTGCTGCAGGTCTGGCTGCTGAAGGTGTTGCAACTGGTGCTGCTGGCCTTGCTGCTGCAGATGCTGCAGCTGGTGCTGCTGGCCTTGCTGCTGCTGATGCTGCAGCTGGTGCTGTCGGCCTTGCTGCTGCTGATGCTGCAGCTGGTGCTGCTGGCCTTGCTGCTGCTGATGCTGCAGCTGGTGCTGCTGGCCTTGCTGCTGCTGATGCTGCTGGTCTTGCAGCTGCTGGTGCTGCTGATGCTGCAGCTGCTGGTGCTTCTGGTCTTGCTCCCACTGTCTCCCTGGCTAGAGGCATAGAGCGAAGGCTGAATCTGCCTATTCCTGGTCTGGGTAGCTTGCTGATGAGCTCCAGTTGCTGTTGGTGCCACATGTGGGAGCCTGGCTCATATCTGGCAGTGAGGCTGACTTGCTGACTGGGTTCCTGCTCACTGGATGGAGAGTCTGAGCTGCTGCTGTCCTGATGTGCCCCTATGCCTTCCAGAGGTCTGGACTGTGGTCGCTGTGCGCTGCTGCCTGGTTTGCTGATGCTGCTGCTGCTCCCACTGTCCTCAGAGCTACTGCTGCTGGTCTGCTGCAGACTGTTGCCCCCCTCAGCAGGAGCTGCTGGTGACAGTGGCTCAGAGGGGTTGTTGGGGCTGGGTGGGAGGGGTAATAGAAACACAGGCTGGGCTGGCTGGTCCTGCTGGCGAGTAGGCTGCAGGACTGACAGCTCGTCAAATACTATGTCCTTGCTGCATGTCTCTCTACCGTTGACCAGTACCCTGTAAGCCTTAGAGCCAGGCTCATAGCCTATGAACAGGCCCTCAACAGACTTGGCCTATAGCTTGCTGCGCTGGTGATCAGGAACATGGAGCCAGACTCTGCAGCCAAACACCCTGAGACCTGACAGATCAGGCTTGACACCATAGAAGGCTTCCCAAGGTGTGAGCGGCTGGCTTGACACAGGTAGCAGGCATCTGACATGATTGACAAACTTGACTGCATGAGCCCAGAAGCTGAGTGAGATGTCAGCTGAGTGAATGACGCTGCGAGCTTTCTCAAAGATAGTCCTGTTCAAGCGCTCAGCTGCACCATTCTGCTGGGGGCTGTAAGGGGCTGAGTGCTGGTGTACTATGCCCTTGCTGGCGCAGTACTCTCTCATGCGACTGTTGACATACTCTGTGCCATTGTCTGTGCGGATAGCTTTGCAGCAGTAGCCTGACTGTGTCTCAAGCTCCTCAATGACTGTCCTAACTATGTCAAGTACCTGAGCCTTGCTGCTGATGGGCATACACACAGACAACTTTGTGTGTTCATCAAGGAAAGTAGCCACATACAAGCTGCCGTCTCTGGCTCTGGCATGCATGGGGCCACAGACATCCATGTGGATCAGCCCAAGAGGAGCTGTCACTGGCGCTGCATTGGGGGATGGTCCTGCAAATGCCATATTCTTGTGTTGTTTGCCTTTGACACAGCCCACACACACAGTTGGATCAGAGGCAGCTGCTCGGAACTGTGCAGCTGTGATGGGTACACCAGACACCATGCCTTCTGACTGCATGCGTGCTAGAGCTGCATAAGAAGCATGACACAGGCGCTGGTGCCACACCTGAGGAGAGTTGGAGGTGGCGCTGTTGGCAGAGGGCGCAGGCACGTTGGTTAGAGGCTCCAGCTGTACCCTGTGGTCAGGCTGTAGAGCTGACTGCTGGATGCCATACAGCTGCTCCTGCTCTGAGTCTGTGTCAGGGCCATCTGGCATGGGAACGGCTGCCAGGATGTAAGAGTTTCTGACCTTGTGCGCGTTGACCCTGAGCATGCTGCCAAACTGATTGCAGCTGATCTGACACACATCTCCACGGAATAGAAAGTTGCTGCCGTCGTCTGTTGCAGCTGCCACTGAGATGAAGTTCTGCTTGCTGTCAGGGACATACAAGGCATGGCTGAGGAACCAGGAGCCACGCTTGGTGTTGAGGAACACACTGCCTGACCCAATTGCCCAGACCCTGTGGCCCTCAGCTGCCAGCCTTACAGGCCTGTGCTTGTCTGGCGCAAAGGGTGTGTAGTTGTAGAAGAATTGCAGGTCCTTCAGGATGTGCTGTGAGGCACCTGCGTCAATGCAGAAGGGGCTGTACAGGTCGATGTTGAAGTTCAGTCTGGGCTGCACCATATGCATGAGGACATCATCAAGATCATCATCATCATCATCAGCAGCAACAGCAGTGGAGCAGGTGAACAGGCTGGCTCCCCTGGATGGGCTTTGAGCTGCTGCCCTGCCAGGGGTCTGGGCCCTGCCTCTGCTGGGGCTGGATGTCCTGGCTGGGCTAGAGCTCCTGCCTGGACTGGGTCGCCTGCCTGGGGTGCTGGGCCTGGCAGGGTTGCTGAACAGGGTCTTCATGCGGTTGCGGTGATCCCTGTCAAAGGTGAAACATTCAGACATGATGTGGCCAGGCTTAGCACAGTAGTTGCAGGTCAGGTGAGCATGTGAGCTGACATCCCTGGTGGACCTGTCAGGTGACTGTGCTCTGGCCTGCTGCTGCTGTGGTGTGCTCTGCTGCTCACGAGACTGCTGAGGTAGCCTGAGCCTGCCCCTGCCCCCCTGTCCACCTGAACTACCAGCCCCCCTGCTGTCAGAAGGGGAGGAGTAGGACCAGAGTGAGGATGAGGAGGTGCTGAGTTGCTGCTGCATCTGCTTGCTGAGTAGGTCAGCCTCCTTTGTCAGCAGCACACGCTTGATGCGCTCGACTTTTAGGTCGGCGCCGGTCTGATCATAGCGCAGCCTTTCGACTGTGCTTTCGTACTCAGGCGGTAGGGCTGCCAAAATGGCGAGTACCACTGTGGATTCAGAGGTCTCGCAGTTGCAAGCTTCCAGCTCCGTTAGCAGCTGCTGCAAACGCGCATAGAAGCGCGCTACTGACTCGCCGGGTTCCATGCGCAGGAGACTGAGTTGCTGCTGAAGCTGCGACTGTCGCGCGACTGACGATTCGGTGAACTGAGATTCGAGGGTTTCCCAGGCGTCTTGCGCTGAGTCTGCAGACTTGACGGTGAAGATGTGGAGGTTGGAGACGTGCCGCTGGATAAAGGCTTTGGCTTTGCGGTCCAGCGCGCTGTCCGCGCGAGATCTGGCTAGCTCAGCAGCATACGCAGTCTGCTCTTGCTGAGTGGCGTTAGCTGCTGGCGCGGTGGGTAAGGGGGTGACGCCGTCGGCGACGACGGACCAGAGGCCTGCTACGATTAGCAGGCCTTCGGTGCGGATGCTCCAAATTGGCCAGTTGTCGTCATCGAGAATGGTGGCCTGATTGCCGGAAGCTGAAGCAGGAGAAGTTGCCATCGCTGATCGACTGGGCTGTCAACCACACGAACCCTAGCCAACAACTTACTGGAGTCCTATCGCGCGTCAGCGCGTGGGCCCATAACCTGTTGGAAGAGCACGGGCAGACGCGGACACCAGTTCAGGGTAGTTACATTGATCTGCCACAACTGCTAGCGCGCAACCTTGCGTCAACCTTGCGCAACCTTGCGCCTACCTGTTGGAAGAGCACGGGCAGACGCGGACACCAGTTCAGGGTGCCTACGACTGCCGGGTGTCTGCCCTAAATACGGCAGTCACACTCGCACTCATCGCGGCCGGGCCGCTGGCAGGCACACCCTACAATCCCGGTGCTTGATCTCAACTGCACCGGGGGGGTATGCAACTAACTGCGCGCGTGACTTACCGCGATAGCCTCAGCTACCCTTCACTAGCGCGTGGTGTGAGCGGCAGGCCTGTCACGGATTTGCATGGCCAATGGCCGGGGTGACCTAGTGCCATCCGGAGTCCCAATGCTCATGGTTTTAGAAGTGCACCCAAATTCTTGTCTCACGCCTCACGAGAGGGCGCGACCGGCCAACCTAGAAATCTATTTCTAGGTTTCTAGGCTCAGGAAACTTTTCTAGGATTTCTAGGCTCACGTGTCTTTCATCTTCTTCCCACTGCCGACCTGCGCAATAGCTGCGCTTAGCCCCGCTAATCCCAGCGCGCTTGGGTTCGACGGCCTGCCCCATTTTGCCCATACCACCAAGCAAACCTTCGATAAGAGGGAAAGCACGGTCGCCGAAAGGCTACACTATGCGCGGAAACTACGCCATTCAGATCAGCAGAGTGAAAAAGTTTGTCGTCGCCTCCTTTGCGCCAAAGAGCTGAGCGACACATAACGCAAACATGGGACGGCATCCACTCGTAGAAAAGATCGCATTATAAGTGCCACCTAAGGGTACCTTTTTTTCTGATGGAAGTCTTCAGTTTCTCATTGGCAAGCCAACGCACTTGAAAAAAAAAATCAACTCCAAGTGGCTGGCGAGATTCGAGCGTTGGCCTGTCGTGCTGTTCTGTGAGGCAACCAGTACTGGTTTAGGGCCAGTACTGGTTGCTAACCAGTACTGGACCTCAACCAGTACTGGTTGGCATCCAGTACTGGTTGCCATCCAGTACTGGTTGTCAGCTTTGGCAGAGTTAGGGCATGGAGATATCAAAGTTTCCGCGTATCACATTCAAGCCTTCCCATATGTAATACTTGCATCGCTGGTCTTTCGCTGGAAGCTCCCCAACGGCTGTCTACGTCGATGTGCGATGTGCGATGTCCAGTCGATGTGCGCTACAATGTGCGCTTGTGATGGGTTGACAACTCTCCATACTGCCAAGTCTTTTGGATGTGCGATGTCCAGTCGATGTGCGCTATCATGTGCGCTTGTAAAGGGTTAACATCACTCTATAATGTCAAGTCCTATGGATGAAGCAAGGAATGCTTACAGTAAAGTGGATGATAGCCGAAGGGTTAGGGCTAAGGCTCGAGTACAGGGCTGGAGCCTAGGTTAGGTACAATATAGGCACAGATTACAACAAGAGGACAACACGCTATAACACATTGCATGTGCTATCACTCACTAAGCAATGTCATTGAGATTACTATGTACGTGTGTTTGTTACCACTATCACTACCACTATCACTATACCATTAAACAGTACACAGCTTCGCACGCTATGCAACATGCAATGTAGCATTTACCAAGACACTCCATCCGTCCTCTATCTCACTCCCTTATAATGCAAGACGACCTCAATGTAATGAAGGTAGTCGTTTAAGCTCCAGCCCCTGCACTGAACCAGTACTGGTTGCACGAACCAGCACAGGTTGCAGGAACCAGTACTGGTCACTCGAACCAGTACTGGTCGTACCAACCAGTACTGGTCCACGAACCAGTACTGGTCGTACCAACTAGTACTGGTCCACGAACCAGTACTGGTCACTCGAACCAGTACTGGTCCATGAACCAGTACTGGTCACTCGAACCAGTACTGGTCACTCGAACCAGTACTGGTCGCACGAACCAGTACTGGTCCACTAACCAGTACTGGTCAACGAACCAGTACTGGTCACTTGAACCAGTACTGGTCGCACGAACCAGTACTGGTCGCACCAACCAGTACTGGTTTATGAACAAGTACTGGTCCACGAACCAGTACTGGTCACTCGAACCAGTACTGGTCACTCGAACCAGTACTGGTCACTCGAACCAGTACCGGTCCACGAACCAGTACTGGTCACACGAACCAGTACTGGTCGCACGAACCAGTACTGGTCGCACCAACCAGTACTGGTCCATAAACCAGTACTGGTCCATGAACCAGTACTGGTCACACGAACCAGTACTGGTCACTCGAACCAGTACTGGTCGCACCAACCAGTACTGGTCCATGAATCAGTACTGCTCCACGAACCAGTACTGGTCACTCGAACCAGTACTGGTCACTCGAACCAGTACTGGTCGCACCAACCAGTACTGGTCCACGAACCAGTACTGGTCAACGAACCAGTACTGGTCACTCGAACCAGTACTGGTCACACGAACCAGTACTGGTCGCACCAACCAGTACTGGTCCACGAACCAGTACTGGTCAACGAACCAGTACTGGTCACTCGAACCAGTACTGGTCACTCGAACCAGTACTGGTCGCACCAACCAGTACTGGTCCATGAACCAGTACTGGTCCACGAACCAGTACTGGTCACTCGAACCAGTACTGGTCACTCGAACCAGTACTGGTCGCAAATACCAGTACTGGTCCACGAACCAGTACTGGTCCACGAACCAGTACTGGTCACTCGAACCAGTACTGGTCACACGAACCAGTACTGGTCGCACCAACCAGTACTGGTCCACGAACCAGTACTGGTCCACGAACCAGTACTGGTCACTCGAACCAGTACTGGTCACACGAACCAGTACTGGTCGCACCAACCAGTACTGGTCCACGAACCAGTACTGGTCCACGAACCAGTACTGGTCACTCGAACCAGTACTGGTCACTCGAACCAGTACTGGTCGCACCAACCAGTACTGGTCCATGAACCAGTACTGGTCCACGAACCAGTACTGGTCACTCGAACCAGTACTGGTCACTCGAACCAGTACTGGTCGCAAATACCAGTACTGGTCCACGAACCAGTACTGGTCCACGAACCAGTACTGGTCACTCGAACCAGTACTGGTCACACGAACCAGTACTGGTCGCACCAACCAGTACTGGTCCACGAACCAGTACTGGTCAACGAACCAGTACTGGTCACTCGAACCAGTACTGGTCACTCGAACCAGTACTGGTCGCACCAACCAGTACTGGTCCATGAACCAGTACTGGTCCACGAACCAGTACTGGTCCCTCGAACCAGTACTGGTCACTCGAACCAGTACTGGTCGCAAATACCAGTACTGGTCCACGAACCAGTATTGGTCCAGCAGCAGCATCAGCAGCAGCAGCAGCAGGGGAGCAGGGGTGGTTGGGATGAAGTGGCACTTGCCTGGCAAGGTGTGCAGAGGGGGCACGCTATGGTACTCTTTTCGCGCTCCTACTGCATGCAAACAAGAGCAACATCACTCACCGCACAGCGACCGGCCCGCTAAGGCTACGGTGCAGCTTCAACATTGTGGTGTGTGGATGGGCATGGCTGGCGGTTTGGGTGTAGATGGCATGGCTCAAGGCTGCCTGACATAGCTGTGGCTGCAGGTTGCAGGCGGCGGGGGGAGGAGCGGGTACAAGGAGTGGGTCTTAATGTGTTTGCTGGAGTACAAGGAGTTGTGCCCCAGTCGATGGGGGCAGGGGGCTGGGGGCAGGGGGGTAGGGGGGGCAGGGGGATGGGGATGGGGGAAGCGTGCCGATGAACTGGAAGGAGGTGGTTGTATATGGGAAAGGAAAGAGGAGGGGAAAGGCCCATCAGACCTGCAGCCAAGTGAGTGGAGAGAGACGTGAGCAAGGGTGGAACGGGTTGTCAGATGTAGCAGAAGCAGCAACAACAACACTCACCACACAGCGACTGACCCCTGCCTGCTAAGGCTACGGTGCAGCTACAGCTTGTGGTGTGTGGATTGGCATGGCTGGAGGTGTGATGTGTAGATGGGCATGGCTCCAGGCTGCCGTACACAGCTGTGGCTCCAGGTGACTATGACGGTGTAGTTGGAGGTGTAGCTGGGGTGTAGCTGGGCGGGGGTAGGGGTGGGGCGGGGGCGGGGGCAGGGGAGGGGGAGGGGGAAATGTGTTGATGGATGGTGTATCGGGAATAGGGAAGGGGAGGGGAGTTGCCCATCAGACCTGCAACCAAGGGGCGTGCACGTGAGGTAGGGAGATCAGGCTAGGCACTGAGTGTCAGCCACTTACCGGTAGCCACCAGCAACCACTCAATAGCAGGGAGCATAATTCGAAAGGGTGAGGACGAAGAGGGGGGTGGGGGAGCTTGTGTGTGGGGGGTGGGTGGGGAAGGTGGTGGTAGTGATGCCAAGGTGCCAAGGAAGGTTGGTGGAGGTCTTCTCTTGGCTGCTGGGAAGGGTCGGGAGGGGAGGGCAGGTGGCTGCGATGCCAGGCGGATAGAAGGGGAGGGGGAAGGGAAAGGAGAGGGGGGAAGGTGGAGTACTAGGAGTAACCATCAGACCTGCAGCAAACACGGTGCGTGCTAGTGGTTAGGCTGGATATTAATGGACATTGAAAGGCAAGGGCGACCCACTCACCGCTGACGCCGTGCTGCTCCATGTTGCGCCATGTTGGCTCCCTGTTGGCTCTTACCTTGGAGTGGTGTTGGCTCTTACCTTGGAATGGTCTTACCTTGGAGTGGTGTTATTATTGGTGGGAGTGAAAGAGCTAGGGTAGGGTGAAGCGTCAAGGGTGGGGTGTGCTCTCGTTTGGCTGCTGGGGTAAGGGAGGGAGCTGCGATTGTTAGGGGGGCAGGGGGGGTGGAGTGGGGTGGGGGAGGGGGGAAGGGAGGGCCGGGGTGGGGAAACGTGGCAGTGATGGTCAGGGATGGCAGGGATGTCAGGGGGGAGGTGACGGGGAGGGGGGAAGCGGGGGTTGGGGAGAGGTGAAAGTGGAGTTGGTGGGACAGGGTAGGGAAGGGGAAGGGAGGCTAGTGGCAGGATTGAAGGCGTCGGACCTGCAGCAAGCAAGGAGCGTGTTTACAGTGAGGCTGGCATGACATCCTGGAAAGCTGTACGTATTGCATGACTGATGCACTCACCTGGCATAGGGCACAATGTATTGTCCACTCACCGACTGCGGAGAGTCACGGGAGGGGAAGGGAAGGGCAGGAAGGTAAGGGGACTTGTAGCCACCTGTAGAGACCTGGGGAGGGAGGGCGGGCGGGAGGGCGGGAGGGCGGGAGGGAGGGAGGGAGGGAGGGAGGGAGGGAGGGAGGGAGGGAGGGAGGGAGGGAGGGAGGGAGGGAGGGAGGGAGGGAGGGAGGGAGGGAGGGAGGGAGGGAGGGAGGGAGGGAGGGAGGGAGGGAGGGAGGGAGGGAGGGAGGGAGGGAGGGAGGGAGGGAGGGAGGGAGGGAGGGAGGGAGGGAGGGAGGGAGGGAGGGAGGGAGGGAGGGAGGGAGGGAGGGAGGGAGGGAGGGAGGGAGGGAGGGAGGGAGGGAGGGAGGGAGGGAGGGAGGGAGGGAGGGAGGGAGGGAGGGAGGGAGGGAGGGAGGGAGGGAGGGAGGGAGGGAGGGAGGGAGGGAGGGAGGGAGGGAGGGAGGGAGGGAGGGAGGGAGGGAGGGAGGGAGGGAGGGAGGGAGGGAGGGAGGGAGGGAGGGAGGGAGGGAGGGAGGGAGGGAGGGAGGGAGGGAGGGAGGGAGGGAGGGAGGGAGGGAGGGAGGGAGGGAGGGAGGGAGGGAGGGAGGGAGGGAGGGAGGGAGGGAGGGAGGGAGGGAGGGAGGGAGGGAGGGAGGGAGGGAGGGAGGGAGGGAGGGAGGGAGGGAGGGAGGGAGGGAGGGAGGGAGGGAGGGAGGGAGGGAGGGAGGGAGGGAGGGAGGGAGGGAGGGAGGGAGGGATGTGGCATGGGGTGATTTCGCCCCATGCCACATTCACCCACTGCCACATTTTGTCGTTGATTGTACCACACAAGGTGATAGAGCATGTCTGGAGCACAACCCGGAATATAGACCCGCCCAGCTATCCGACACAGGTGGAAGCAGGCGTAAAGGACCACTGGTCGAAAAGTTTATGGTCTTGGCAGAAGCCCCAGAACTATGGGGTAAAGACTTCAGCAGAGTGCACGGTAGTGAAACAAAGTCCACGCACGGTGCTGCTGACACCTCAGTGAGATGCTGTGCATGCTTGGAGGCAGGATCAGGCAGGTCCCGGCTCAGGTGTTAGAAGGGCCCGGGCCAGTTTTTAGGAAGTACACGGGCCATGAGGGGTCCCGACCCAAACCAAGGAATCTTGCGCTTCGACCTGCGACCCACGTACGGTCGCACCCCGTTGAGCCCCAGGCTGCAGCGAGCGACCATGTTCACAGTTCGCGGGAATGGCGGGCGGAGTGATCTGGGAGGCTTCAGTCCAAAACGCGAGTTTTAGCGCGTGTTGGAAGAGCACGGGCAGACGCGGACACCAGTTCAGGGTAGCTACATTGATCTGCCACAACTGCTAGCGCGCAACCTTGCGTCAACCTTGCGCAACCTTGCGCCTACCTGTTGGAAGAGCACGGGCAGACGCGGACACCAGTTCAGGGTGCCTACGACTGCCGGGTGTCTGCCCTAAATACGGCAGTCACACTCGCACTCATCGCGGCCGGGCCGCTGGCAGGCACACCCTACAATCCCGGTGCTTGATCTCAACTGCACCGGGGGGGTATGCAACTAACACTCCCACTCAGAGGTCTGGCTAGGTGAGAGCAACAACTTTGCGCTTCCAACAACTGTTTAAGCAAGCAACTGGCGGTTAGCAGGCATGCAAGCCTGAGCCAAGCAACAACTGCGGGCAACTTCTCAGTTCATGGCAAAAGCACACCATGCTGAGACTAACAGGATGTTAACAGGCATGCAGGCCTGTGCCTAGAACCCTTCCATGCTCCAGTCCTGATGAACATTACAGGCTGGATACCACAGGCTGTTTCAGATCAGATAAGACCTGTGCCTGTTCAGCTGAACACTCCACATCCTTGCTTGCCCATGTTAAACTGGACTGCTGCCAAGGGCTTGGTGAGGATATCTGCCAGCATGCTGGAGGTGTGGCAGTAGTGGAATGCTACCTCACCCCTGCTGATGCGCTCTCTGACAAAGTGATGGTGTACGTCAATATGCTTTGCTCGTGAGGTGGCCATGGGGTTGTGCAAAAGCTGAATGGCTGCCTGATTGTCACAGCCCAGGTGCACACAGCTGGCATCCAGCTGCAGATCCCTCATGAGCTTGCGCAGCCACAGAGCCTCCTTGGCTGCGCTGGAAGCTGCCATATACTCTGCTTCTGCTGTTGACATAGCCACAGTTGGCTGGAGGCGGCTGGACCAGCTGATGGCACCCCCATTCAGAGTGAAGATGTACCCAGTGGTGCTTCTGGCTGTGTCCTTGTCCCCTGCATAGTCTGCATCAGAGAATCCCTGCAGCCCTGACACACCACCAAACAGGAGTCCTTGATCTGCTGTGCCCTTCAAATAACATAGCACACTGCAGGCGGCCGCCCAGTGCTGCTTGGTGGGAGCTGACATATGCCTGGCCAAGGCGCCCACAGCAAAAGCAATGTCTGGCCGTGTGCAGCAGGTCAGGTATAGCAGGCTGCCCACCAAGGCACTGTAATGATGCAGAGTCGTGTCCAAGGCATCCCCTTCCCTGACTAGCTTAACAGCAGGAGCCATGGGCAGAGGCTTGCTGTGAGCTGCTGACTTGCTGTTGGCTGTGACCAGCTCCTGGATGAATTTGTGCTGGTCAAGCTTGATGGTGCCCTCAGCCCTATCCCTGGTCAGCTGCATCCCTAGGAACCACCGGGCCTCACCCAAGTCCTTCAGTTTGAAGGCTGAGGACAGCTGCTTCTTCACGTAGGCCAAGCCTGCGGTGTCCCCCTGCTGGGTGCACAGAAGGCAGTCGTCCACATACACTAGCAGGTACACCATGCCAGTGCTCAGCTGCAGGGTAAACAGAGCAGGGTCTGCCTCAGAGGCCTTGAAGCCCATGCTCAGCAGCTCCTCACACAGCCTGGCATGCCATGCCCTAGGGGCCTGCCTCAGACCATACAGGGCCTTCTGCAGACGGCAAACAGTGTTAGTGCTGCCCTCCTCAAAACCCTCTGGCTGCTGCACATAGATGACCTCCCCTGGCTCTAGCTTGCCGTTCAGGAAGGCTGTCTCAAAGTCTAACTGATGAATCTCCATGTCCTCAGCTGCTGCCTTGGCCAGGAGGGTGCGCAATGTGGTATGCTTGCTGACAGGTGCATAGACGTCTCCTACATCCACACCTGATTGTTGATAGAACCCCTTTGCCACTAGCCTGGCCTTCAACTTCTCAATGTTCCCTGCAGCATTACGCTTCACTTTGAGTACCCATTTGGTAGGCAGCACACGTGCATTGGCAGGACGCTCTTCAAGGCACCATGTTTGGTTTGCATGCAGAGAGG